>WNGS01003410.1:27103-37613 GCA_020271785.1 Procambarus virginalis | reverse complement strand
AGAGTGTGGGAGGGGAAGCACACGTGAGCACGAGCTCTGTGAAAAACACTATATATCTCGGGATATTTCAGTGATACAGGAACTAAACACAGTCAGATAACTCATAAAGTGCGTCTCAACTTATTAAACAATATACCATAGTGATTGACATCCGACTTTTGTGCTTTAAGGAAATAACAAGTGAATTTTGTGTGGAGTCCACCTCGTGGTGCCAGAACCCAGCCCTTAGGCCCACATCCTGTGTGGCCACCGTGTGTGTGTGTGTGCTTACTAGCAAATTGGTTTCCAACAAGTGTAATAGGGGAATGTGGATCGAGAAATTAGTAATAGAGAAAGTGAATACTATTGCAAGTCGGGAATAAAGCAGAAAATCCCTTATTGTAATACAAGCGAATTAATATATCAGTGTTATAACCCAAGTAACTGGCAACTGAGGGCCTCCAGCCGCGGCCTGGGACAACAAGTGTCAACGGTACAGCCTCTGGGACCCTCCCTCACCCTCGACCGTGTGATAAGTACTGACCATACTGTAGAACAAATAAACATATATACTATTACAAACATACGGTATACATATAATATTATAAATATATAGATATATACAACAAAACAAGGCAAAATGGGAGTAAATAAACAAATTTGTGGCCACTGTAACATCTCCTTAAAGTCGAAGGCAACGGGAATTGAATGTTATATCTGTAAGAATAGATTTCATTCGGCTTGTGCAGGAGTGAGTAACACTGCGGCACTGAGAGCTGGCCACTTGCTCTGGGTGTGTAAACATGACCAGCCAGCTTGGAATATCCTAAAAAACCTTCTAGATAACATGACGCATGAACGGAAAACATCGTTCATTGGAAGCCTACCAGCCATCCAGAGGAGTGGGAAAGGAACAACAATTGTAATATACCAGGGGCGGAGGCTATAGTCAGGGATGAAACTGAGGCTGAAACTCAGGAAGTTGTAAACTCTGACTCAGTAGGCCCGGATGTGGATGACAGTAAACTAGAAAGTGTAACAGACAGCACTGACAGCTCGGTAGGTACAGACACTACAACGGTTCCCGATAGAGAAAGTCAGAACAGAAGGACAGACTTATGCAAATTTTATGCAAAGGGCATATGCAGACATAGATATGCTGGTAATAAGAAAGGATTAGAATGCAGTTATCAACATCCCAAAAAATGTTTAAATATGCTTAGGAAAGGTGAGTGTCGATTTGGATCAATATGTAGGTTTTTCCATCCTGAGATGTGCCAAACCTCACTGGAGGACAGAAAATGCTATGACCTCAGCTGCCCATACTTTCACGTGAAAGGCACGGAACGCTACATAAAGAGTGGCAAGCAGGATAATGAATTTGGAGGAAATTCGATAAATTTTTTATACCAGACCGAAAGAGAATTCAAAAGGAGGAGCATGGAGAATGTATGGAACTGGATGCCAGACCCACTTGCATACCAGAATTACAGATACAACTACACACCGAAAGGGAACCACAACTACAACAGGCAACTGCCCTACAACAATCAGCACTGGTCAGAACAAACTCAATATGTCCACGCATAATGGGCTTGCCGAAAAAGTCTCCCAGTCAAACTATCACTAATAGAGTAACCTCATTCATCTTTGCCAACATACAAGGACTGAAAACAAGAACCAACAATAAAGTACAGTTCATAAATGGCCTCCTCACGGAGTCAAATGCAGTATTTGGAGCTTTCACAGAAACCCATGCAGGGGAATTCTTGGACAGTGAGATCTGGATTCCAGGATATAACCTATACAGGTGTGATAGGAAAATTAGGTCACATGGAGGAGTGGGTCTGTATATTAGGGAAGACCTTGTGTGCTCGGAGCTCCTAAACGTTACAAATGAGGTGATAGAGGTACTGGGATTAAAAATAGAGAAAATAAATTTAGTGATTATTCTAATATACAAACCGCCAGATGCAACGGCTGAGGAATTCACAGAACAGATAAACAAAATAGAGAATAGCCTTGATAATTTGGAGAACCCAATACCTGATATTATCTTCTTAGGTGACTTCAACTTGCCTAGTCTCAGGTGGAGAATAGCAAACAATAATATTATACCAGGGAATCTATCAGGACCTAACCAACCACAGATTAGAGAACTACTTAGATTCTGTGACAAATTTTCACTCACTCAGCAGATATCGGAGCCAACGAGAAATGAAAATATTCTAGATCTGGTCTTTACGAACAATGAAGACATTATCAGAGACATTACGATATCAGATACCACATATTCAGATCACAAGCTCATTGAAGTGCAAACTACCATCAATACTCAGAATAGACCTAAAACGTTGATAAAGCGAGAGGGGCTATTCAGTAAATTCAATTTTAATAATAAAAGGATAGACTGGGAGATAATAAACAGGGAACTTAAAAACATTCCATGGGAAACTGTTTTAAGTAATAAAAGTCCTACAGAAGGAATAGAAAAACTGACTTCGGAAGCGTATCAAGTCTGTCTGAAACATGTTCCTTTGAGGAAAGCCAGAAAGAGATCCAACGTAGAAAGAGAACGCAGAAGACACTATAAACGCAGGAAAAGAATAACGGAACTGCTTATGCAGACACGAATTTCCCGTCAAAGAAGGAATAATTTAAATAGGGAGATTGAAGAAATCGAGCGGAAATTGAAACACTCATATGAAACTGAAGAAAGGCAGTTAGAACAGAAAGCAATTCAGGAAATAAAGAAAAATCCAAAATACTTCTTCACATATGCGAAATCAAAAGCAAAAACTACTGCCAGTATTGGACCTATTCGTACAAGTGAAGGTTCATACACGGAGGATGACAAAGAAATTAGTGAAATCCTAAAAAAGCAGTATGAGGACATGTTTAGCACTCCAATAAACAACATGAAAGTAGAAGATCCAGACAATTTCTTTATGCGGGATATCCAAACCCCTGTAAATATAACTGATATCAACACGAGCGCACTAAATTTTGAAAGAGAAATTGAAAACATGCCCATGCACTCGGCCCCAGGTCCAGACTCATGGAATTCAATATTTATAAAGAAATGCAAAGTGCCGGTAGCACAGGCACTCAGTATAGTGTGGAGGAAGAGCTTGGACACGGGGGAGATACCAGATGCACTTAAAGTAGCAGACATAGCCCCTCTACACAAGGGAGGGAGCAAAGCATTGGCAAAGAATTATAGACCAGTTGCACTAACATCGCACATAATAAAAGTATTTGAGAGAGTGATTAGGAGTCAGGTCACCAATTTCATGGAGACCAATGACCTTCACAACCCAGGCCAACATGGATTTCGAGCGGGAAGATCGTGCCTCTCACAGCTACTTGAGCACTACGATAAAGTCACTGAGGCATTAGAAGAAAAACAGAATGCTGATGTGATATACACGGACTTCGCAAAGGCTTTCGATAAATGTGACCATGGCGTGATAGCACACAAAATGAAGTCAATGGGAATAACCGGTAAAGTAGGACGCTGGATACTCAGTTTTCTGTCAAACAGGACTCAGCGAGTAACGGTCAACCATATAAAATCTAGTCCAAGTGCAGTTAAAAGCTCTGTACCTCAGGGTACAGTCCTTGCACCGCTGCTTTTCCTTATTCTCATATCAGATATAGACAAAAATACAAGTCACAGCTTCGTATCATCCTTTGCAGACGACACAAAAATCAGTATGAAAATTACCTCGGCTGAAGACATTGAAAAACTTCAAGCTGATATTAATAAAGTTTTCGACTGGGCATCAGAAAATAATATGATGTTTAACAGTGACAAATTCCAGGTACTCAGGTACGGTAAAAATGAGGACCTTAAACATAATACAGGGTACAAAACACAATCAAATGTGCCCATAGTAGGAAAACAACATGTAAAGGATTTGGGAATAATGATGTCTGACGACCTAACGTTTAGGGAGCATAACCAAGCAAATATTGCGACAGC
The DNA here is from genome assembly GCA_020271785.1 of Procambarus virginalis. Classification (NCBI taxonomy): domain Eukaryota; kingdom Metazoa; phylum Arthropoda; class Malacostraca; order Decapoda; family Cambaridae; genus Procambarus; species Procambarus virginalis. Next base: position 33,649 of record WNGS01003410.1, on the reverse strand, counting down.
CAGAAAAATGATAGGATGGATTACGAGAACTTTCAAATCCAGGGATCCCATCACAATGCTTGTACTCTTCAAGTCACTTGTGCTGTCCCGTCTTGAGTACTGTTCAGTACTCACTTCCCCCTTTAGAGCAGGAGAGATTGCTGAAATAGAGGGAATACAGAGAACATATACGGCACGCATAGACGCGATAAAGCACCTAAATTATTGGGATCGTCTCAAAGCTCTCCAAATGTACTCACTAGAAAGAAGACGAGAGAGATATCAAATAATATACACCTGGAAGATACTGGAGGGCCAGGTCCCAAATCTACACAGTAAAATAACAACGTACTGGAGTGAACGATATGGAAGAAAATGCAGAATAGAACCAGTGAAGAGCAGGGGTGCCATAGGCACAATCAGAGAACACTGTATAAACATCAGAGGTCCGCGGTTGTTCAACGTCCTCCCAGCAAGCATAAGAAATATTGCCGGAACAACCGTGGACATCTTCAAGAGGAAACTAGATTTATTCCTCCAAGGAGTTCCGGACCAGCCGGGCTGTGGTGGGTATGTGGGCCTGCGGGCCGCTCCAAGCAACAGCCTAGTGGACCAAACTCTCACAAGTCAAGCCTGGCCTCGGGCCGGGCTTGGGGAGTAGAAGAACTCCCAGAACCCCATCAACCAGGTATCAACCAGGTATCAACTAGGAGCTGTCTTAGTTTGCGGTTAAAGGAAGTTTTGAGGCGATCCAAAGGGTTAGAAGTCAGGGAGCATAAGTGCGAGAGTCAGAGAGCAAGAATTGCTTTTCGGAGGTAGTCCTCCACGGTCAAGGACAACCACTGAATTGCCTTTGTCGGAAGAATGGTCCAGGACGAACCGAAACGTCGTCGTCCCTTCACCTTCTAGTGTGTGGTCTGGTCAACATACTTTAGCCACGTTATTGTGACTCTTCGCCTGCACAGTATTACATCCTACTAACACACAGTATTACATCCTACTAACACACAGTATTACATCCTACTAACACACAGTATTACATCCTACTAACACACAGTATTACATCCTACTAACACACAGTATTACATCCTACTAACACACAGTATTACATCCTACTAACACACAGTATTACATCCTGCTAACACACAGTATTACATCCTACTAACACACAGTATTACATCCTACTAACACACAGTATTACATCTGCTAACACACAGTATTACATCCTGCTAACACACTGTATTACATCCTACTAACACACAGTATTACATCCTACTAACACACAGTATTACATCCTACTAACACACAGTATTACATCCTGCTAACACACAGTATTACATCCTACTAACACACAGTATTACATCCTACTAACACACAGTATAACATCCTACTAACACACAGTATTACATCCTACTAACACACAGTATTACATCCTACTAACACACAGTATAACATCCTGCTAACACACAGTATTACATCCTACTAACACACAGTATAACATCCTGCTAACACACAGTATTACATCCTGCTAACACACAATTTACAACATATATTGAGAGCTATATCAGGTCCAACGACACAATGTGTGAAGGGACCTCCGGCTGTCATGCCATCCCCTTCATTACTAAATAATTTTCAGGTTATGAGTACGATCTAAACAGGAGAATGGGCACCGTTTATGAGCACGACATAAACAGGAGGATGGGCACCGTTTATGAGCACGATCTAAACAGGAGGATGGGCACCGTTTATGAGCACGATCTAAACAGGAGGATGGGCACCGTTTATGAGCACGATCTAAACAGGAGGATGGGCACCGTTTATGAGTACGATCTAAACAGGAGGATGGGCACCGTTTATGAGTACGATCTAAACATGAGGATGGGCACGTTTATGAGTACGATCTAAACGGAGGATGGGCACCGTTTATGAGTACGATCTAAACATGAGGATGGGCACCGTTTATGAGTACGATCTAAACAGGAGGATGGGCACCGTTTATGAGCACGATCTAAACAGGAGGATGGGCACCGTTTATGAGTACGATCTAAACAGGAGGATGGGCACCGTTTATGAGTACGATCTAAACAGGAGGATGGGCACCGTTTATGAGCACGACATAAACAGGAGGATGGGCACCGTTTATGAGTACGATCTAAACAGGAGGATGGGCACCGTTTATGAGTACGATCTAAACAGGAGGATGGGCACCGTTTATGAGTACGATCTAAACAGGAGGATGGGCACCGTTTATGAGTACGATCTAAACAGGAGGAATAACATACATTACAAAGTTAAATAAAAAATTCTAAATAAAAGCAGTGGATCTAATTGATCATAATTAATATAAACATCAGTGAATTGTATAATTGTGTAATGACCAGACATTGGCAAGTGGTGTATGTTTGTTATATAGCTAATTGACAGTGGTGGGGACATTGTTGTCAGTGGTGGGGGACATTGTTGTCAGTGGTGGGGACCTTGTTGGCAGTGATGGGGACATTGTTGTCAGTGGTGGGGGACATTGTTGGCAGTGGTGGGGGACATTGTTGACTGGTGGGGACATTGTTGACAGTGGTGGGGACATTGTTGGCAGTTGTGGGGGACCTTGTTGGCAGTGGTGGGGGACATTGTTGACAGTGGTGTGGACATTGTTGACAGTGGTGGGGACATTGTTGACAGTGGTGGGGACATTGTTGACAGTGGTGCGGGACATTGTTGACAGTGGTGGGGACATTGTTGACAGTGTTGGGGGACATTGTTGACAGTGGTGCGGACATTGTTGACAGTGGTGGGGACATTGTTGACAGTGGTGGGGACATTGTTGACAGTGGTGGGGACATTGTTGACAGTGTTGGGGACATTGTTGACAGTGGTGGGGACATTGTTGACAGTGGTGGGGACAGTGTTGACAGTGGTGGGGACATTGTTGTCAGTGGTGGGGACATTGTTGACAGTGGTGGGGACATTGTTGTCAGTGGTGGGGACATTGTTGTCAGTGGTGGGGACATTGTTGACAGTGGTGGGGACATTGTTGCCAGTGGTGGGGACATTGTTGTCAGTGGTGGGGACATTGTTGACAGTGGTGGGAACATTGTTGACAGTGGTGGGAACATTGTTGACAGTGGTGGGGACACTGTTGCCAGTGGTGGGGACATTGTTGTCAGTGGTAGGGACATTGTTGACAGTGGTGGGGACATTGTTGCCAGTGGTGGGGACATTGTTGTCAGTGATGGGGACATTGTTGACAGTGGTGGGGACATTGTTGTCAGTGGTGGGGGACATGTGATAGTGGGGGGGACATTGTTGACAGTGTTGACAGTGGTGGGGACATTGTTGACAGTGCTGGGGACATTGTTGATAGTGGTGGGACATTGTTGTCAGTGGTGGGGACATTGTTGTCAGTGGTGGGGACATTGTTGACAGTGGTGGGGACATTGTTGACAGTGGTGGGGACATTGTTGACAGTGGTGGGGACATTGTTGACAGTGTTGACAGTGGTGGGGACATTGTTGTCAGTGGTGGGGACATTGTTGACAGTGGTGGGGACATTGTTGTCAGTGTTGACAGTGGTGGGGACATTGTTGTCAGTGTTGACAGTGGTGGGGACATTGTTGACAGTGGTGGGGACATTGTTGACAGTGGTGGGGACATTGTTGCCAGTGGTGGGGACAGTGTTGTCAGTGGTGGAGACATTGTTGACATTGGTGGGGACATTGTTGTCAGTGGTGGGGGACATTGTTGATAGTGGTGGGGACATTGTTGTCAGTGGTGGGACATTGTTGTCAGTGGTGGGGACATTGTTGACAGTGGTGGAGACATTGTTGACAGTGGTGGGGACATTGTTGTCAGTGGTGGGAGACATTGTTGATAGTGGTGGGGACATTGTTGTCAGTGGTGGGGACATTGTTGTCAGTGGTGGGACATTGTTGACAGTGGTGGGAACATTGTTGACAGTGGTGGGAACATTGTTGACAGTGGTGGGGACATGTTGCCAGTGGTGGGGACATTGTTGTCAGTGGTAGGGACATTGTTGACAGTGGTGGGGACATTGTTGCCAGTGGTGGGGACATTGTTGTCAGTGATGGGGACATGTGTGACAGTGGTGGGGACATTGTTGTCAGTGGTGGGGGACATTGTTGATAGTGGTGGGGACATTGTTGACAGTGTTGACAGTGGTGGGGACATTGTTGACAGTGGTGGGGACATTGTTGATAGTGGTGGGGACATTGTTGTCAGTGGTGGGGACATTGTTGTCAGTGGTGGGGACATTGTTGACAGTGGTGGGGACATTGTTGACAGTGGTGGGGACATTGTTGACAGTGGTGGGGACATTGTTGACAGTGTTGACAGTGGTGGGACATTGTTGTCAGTGGTGGGGACNATTACATCCTGCTAACACACAGTATAACATCCTACTAACACACAGTATAACATCCTACTAACACACAGTATAACATCCTACTAACACACAGTATAACATCCTACTAACACAGTATTACATCCTACTAACACAGTATTACATCCTGCTAACACACAGTATAACATCCTACTAACACACAGTATAACATCCTACTAACACAGTATTACATCCTACTAACACACAGTATAACATCCTACTAACACAGTATTACATCCTACTAACACAGTATAACATCCTACTAACACACAGTATAACATCCTACTAACACACAGTATAACATCCTACTAACACACAGTATAACATCCTACTAACACAGTATTACATCCTACTAACACAGTATTACATCCTACTAACACAGTATTACATCCTACTAACACAGTATTACATCCTACTAACACACAGTATTACATCCAACTAACACAGTATTACATCCTACTAACACACAGTATAACATCCTACTAACACACAGTATAACATCCTACTAACACAGTATTACATCCTACTAACACAGTATTACATCCTGCTAACACACAGTATAACATCCTACTAACACACAGTATAACATCCTACTAACACAGTATTACATCCTGCTAACACACAGTATAACATCCTACTAACACACAGTATAACATCCTACTAACACACAGTATTACATCCTGCTAACACACAGTATTACATCCTACTAACACACAATTTACAATATATATTGAGAGCTATATCAGGTCCAACGACACAATGTGTGAAGGGACCTCCGGCTGTCATGCCATCCTCTTCATTACTAAATAATTTTCCGTTTATGAGCACGATCTAAACAGGAGGATGGGCACCGTTTATGAGCACGATCTAAACAGGAGGATGGGCACCGTTTATGAGCACGATCTAAACAGGAGGATGGGCACCGTTTATGAGTACGATCTAAACAGGAGGATGGGCACCGTTTATGAGCACGACATAAACAGGAGGATGGGCACCGTTTATGAGTACGATCTAAACAGGAGGATGGGCACCGTTTATGAGTACGATCTAAACAGGAGGAATAACATACATTACAAAGTTAAATAAAAAATTCTAAATAAAGCAGTGGATCTAAATTGATCATAATTAATATAAACATCAGTGAATTGTATAATTGTGTAATGACCAGACATTGGCAAGTGGTGTATGTTTGTTATATAGCTAATTGTCAGTGGTGGGGACATTGTTGTCAGTGGTGGGGGACATTGTTGTCAGTGGTGGGGACCTTGTTGGCAGTGGTGGGGGACATTGTTGTCTGTGGTGGGGGACATTGTTGTCAGTGGTGGGAGACATTGTTGTCTGTGTGGGGGACATTGTTGTCAGTGGTGGGGGACATTGTTGTCAGTGGTGGGGGACATTGTTGTCAGTGGTGGGGACATTGTTGTCAGTGGTGGGGGACATTGTTGTCAGTGGTGGGGGACATTGTTGTCAGTGGTGGGGACATTGTTGTCAGTGGTGGGGGACATTGTTGTCTGTGGTGGGGGACATTGTTGTCAGTGGTGGGGGACATTGTTGTCAGTGGTGGGAGACATTGTTGTCAGTGGTGGGGGACATTGTTGGCAGTTGTGGGGAACCTTGTTGGCAGTGGTGGGGGACATTGTTGACTGGTGGGGACATTGTTGACAGTGGTGGGGACATTGTTGGCAGTTGTGGGGGACCTTGTTGGCAGTGGTGGGGGACATTGTTGACAGTGGTGGGGACATTGTTGACAGTGGTGGGAACATTGTTGACAGTGGTGGGACATTGTTGACAGTGGTGAGGACATTGTTGTCAGTGTGGGGGACATTGTTGACAGTGGTGGGGACATTGTTGTCAGTGGTGGGGACATTGTTGTCAGTGGTGGAACATTGTTGCAGTGGTGGGGACATTGTTGTCAGTGGTGGGGACATTGTTGACAGTGGTGGGGGACATTGTTGACAGTGGTGGGGACATTGTTGTCAGTGGTGGGGACATTGTTGTCAGTGGTGGGAACATTGTTGACAGTGGTGGGGACACTGTTGACAGTGTGGGGGACATTGTTGACAGTGGTGGGGACATTGTTGACAGTGGTGGGGACATTGTTGTCAGTGGTGGGGACATTGTTGTCAGTGGTGGGGACATTGTTGACAGTGGTGGGGACATTGTGACAG
>WNGS01003410.1:0-15103 GCA_020271785.1 Procambarus virginalis | reverse complement strand
TCTCACCCAGTACTGTCTCTCACCCACTACTGTCTCTCACCCCCTACTGTCTCTCACCCACTACTGTCTCTCGCCCCCTACTGTCTCTCACCCCCTACTGTCTCTCACCCACTACTGTCTCTCACCCACTACTGTCTCTCACCCACTACTGTCTCTCACCCACTACTGTCTCTCACCCCCTACTGTCTCTCACCCAGTACTGTCTCTCACCCACTACTGTCTCTCACCCACTACTGTCTCTCATCCCTACTGTCTCTCACCAACTACTGTCTCTCACCCCCTACTGTCTCTCACCCACTACTGTCTCTCACCCACTACTGTCTCTCATCCACTACTGTCTCTCACCCACTACTGTCTCTCACCCACTACTGTCTCTCTCCACTACTGTCTCTCACCACTACTGTCTCTCACCCCCTACTGTCTCTCACCCACTACTGTCTCTCACCCACTACTGTCTCTCACCCACTACTGTCTCTCACCCACTACTGTCTCTCATCCACTACTGTCTCTCACCCCCTACTGTCTCTCACCCACTACTGTCTCTCACCCCCTACTGTCTCTCACCCCTACTGTCTCTCACCCACTACTGTCTCTCACCCCCTACTGTCTCTCACCCACTACTGTCTCTCACCCACTACTGTCTCTCACCCACTACTGTCTCTCACCACTACTGTCTCTCACCCACTACGGTCTCTCGCCCCCTACTGTCTCTCACCCACTACTGTCTCTCACCCACTACTGTCTCTCCCCACTACTGTCTCTCACCCCCTACTGTCTCTCACCCCCTACTGTCTCTCACCTACTACTGTCTCTCACCCACTACTGTCTCTCGCCCCCTACTGTCTCTCACCCACTACTGTCTCTCACCCACTACTGTCTCTCACCCACTACTGTCTCTCACCCACTACTGTCTCTCACCCACTACTGTCTCTCACCCACTACTGTCTCTCACCCCCTACTGTCTCTCACCCACTACTGTCTCTCACCCACTACTGTCTCTCACCACCTACTGTCTCTCACCCACTACTGTCTCTCACCCACTACTGTTTCTCACCCCCTACTGTCTCTCACCCACTACTGTCTCTCACCCACTACTGTCTCTCATCCACTACTGTCTCTCACCCCCTACTGTCTCTCACCCACTACTGTCTCTCACCCACTACTGTCTCTCGCCTCCTAATGTCTCTCACCCCCTACTGTCTCTCACCCACTACTGTCTCTCACCCCCTACTGTCTCTCACCCACTACTGTCTCTCACCCCACTACTGTCTCACCCACTACTGTCTCTCACCCACTAATGTCTCTCACCCACTACTGTCTCTCACCCACTACTGTCTCTCACCCCCTACTGTCTCTCACCCACTACTGTCTCTCACCCCTACTGTCTCTCACCACCTACTGTCTCTCACCCCTACTGTTTCTCACCCCCTACTGTCTCTCTCCCCACTACTGTCTCTCACCCACTACTGTCTCTCACCCACTACTGTCTCTCACCCACTACTGTTTCTCACCCCCTACTGTCTCTCACCCACTACTGTCTCTCACCCACTACTGTCTCTCATCCACTACTGTCTCTCACCCCCTACTGTCTCTCATCCACTACTGTCTCTCACCCACTACTGTCTCTCGCCTCCTAATGTCTCTCACCCCCTACTGTCTCTCACCCACTACTGTCTCTCGCCCCATACTGTCTCTCGCCCCCTACTGTCTCTCGCCCCCTACTGTCTCTCGCCCCCTACTGTCTCTCGCCCCCTACTGTCTCTCGCCCCCTACTGTCTCTCGCCCCCTACTGTCTCTCGCCCCCTACTGTCTCTCGCCCCCTACTGTCTCTCGCCTCCTACTGTCTCTCGCCCCTACTGTCTCTCGCCCCTTACTGTCTCTCGCCCCCTACTGTCTCTCGCCCCCTACTGTCTCGCCCCCTACTGTCTCTCGCCCCTTACTGTCTCTCGCCCCCTACTGTCTCTCACCCACTACTGTCTCTCGCCCCTACTGTCTCTCGCCCCTTACTGTCTCTCGCCCCTTACTGTCTCTCGCCCCCTACTGTCTCTCGCCCCCTACTGTCTCTCGCCTCCTTGGGTTCTCTCACTCGTCTTCAGTTGCTCATTATGATGTACAATGCGTCACATTAACGTAATGTATCAGTGAGAAAATTAGTAGTAGCTGCGAAGAGGATTCGAACCCGCTCCTCGGAAGCACACGCCATAGACCATGACATGGTCAAGAGCACTGCAACCGAATGATTCAAATGAATCCTCTAAGAGGTCTTAGGCTTCACTGAACCCCAATTACTGTTTCACACGTTGCCACTTCCCCCCCCCCTCCCCCCTCGCACTCTGGCTGTGGCCCAGGAGTTCTACAACGAACATTCCTGCTGCAGGATCGAATCCTGCTCAAGGCTCCTACTGGTCCTGCCGTGGGACCCCGTGGAGGGTCCCACGTGTGAAATTTTGCTGGTCTGAGAATCACATGGTGAAGACTTACACATATTCCGTTATGAAAGGCCTTTTTCTTGAAGAGTTTCCTTGTCGTTCACACTCTTACTTTGTTCACAGACGGGCCATAGTCTCCCAGGAGCCGTCACTGCTCTTATGTTTCCCCCTGTCCAGGCTTTCATGTGTCACCTGCTCCCTGAGGCTAGCATCATCGTGTCGGAGATTTAAGCAAAATTGTTTGCTCTTTGTCAGCTATTTTCGACGCTTTTGATGGTCCTTTGTCATTATAGAGGACTCTCACAGGTCCTTCGAGGCTCGGGGGTCTTCTTAACACTTCCAGTCGCAAAAATCTAATAAAAGTGTTTCTCCTCTTTAGCAAATTTAAGAGTCAACTTCTGCTGGTTACTCAGCCATATTGGTGTTGCCTCGAACGAAAGGCAGACATCGTTGCCAAGGAGGCCATTCATGTCTGCCCCACTTCTGGTAAACAACTTTCTTATTCAGATTCCGACCCCATCATTCATTCCGCAATCGTCAATGTTGGCATGATCAGTGGTCTGGTATTAATTTTCACCTCAGTACACTTACACGGGGCCATCTCAATGGCCTTCCTCCTATCACCGTAACAAGTGGTGCGGTGAGAGACAGTCACGCGATAACACAAACATATCACGAAAACTCCCAGCTTCTGAGTTTCCAGTCAACATTCTCCCACCCAGTCGTCCTCCTGAATGTTGAATGTCCTGATTTTGAGGAGTATTATAAGTCTTTGTTTCCTTAAAGTTGCCCTGGCTCGTACGTCCTTCAGCAGAATCCTTGGCGAATCTGATAGTTTTAGCGCTGCTCATCTTCTGCCATGTAAACACCATCCTGGACTGATATCTGCCACTTGTGAGCGTCTCCGACACACACGCTGCTGTACACAGCCTTCCCGGCTTGACGCCTTGTGCTGACAATGACGTAGTCTAAAGTGCGTGTTCCTGGCGCATCACGGAGCACGAGCACAGTTGCTGTAGTGTGTTGTGACACAAACAGAACATATATATAATATATTAATGCGTATGTTAATAGATTACATATTAGCAATTGTTTTCCTAAAGCAGCATCTATCGATTTAAATAAACTTAGCAAAAGTGGACGTAAAACACATTATCTGTGAGTAGATAACACGGAACGACTCCTTGTGTTATCCAGCTTACAATTGTACGGTGCCAAGGTTGACTTGGTTGTCATAACATGAGCGTAGAGCCCACCAACCTACCAGTTTCCTCTACAGGGTGTCCGAAATGTCATCACTAGTGATATTCGTTGAAATAATCTGGGGACAACGATTACAAATCTGTGTTATACGCTTCTGGTCGCTAAATCTGGTTATATCAATCCCCGATTCGCCTTCCGGTGGAGTCCTCTGTCGAAATTTCATCTTTTGATGATAACTTTTCTCTATTATTTGTATAACACAACTTGCTAAAAAGGAATTACTAAATGCCAAGTATTATATTAATATTGGACAGAGAGACTGGTAGTCACAGACTGTCAACTCACTCATCATAAGAATGTTTTTTTCTACAGAGCAAAATGTGTTCCACAATACTTTGGTAAATTTTAATTGTGTAAAAATATATTTATATTTTTGCCATCCAGGCAGTGAATATCATATTCCAACAATTAAAAATTTAACTGAAATAACACATTCAAATATTTTTCAAATAATTGTCTGAAAATCATTAAAGGTCACCAGGCTAAAAACTTATGGCAAATGAATTGCTTCCTTATCAAAATGTATAAATGTTGAAATCGCAATTTCAGGCTTTGCATTGATGGATAGCGCGGTTTGGTACGCCTGTGTTAATTGCTTAAAACTATAACGATGCTTTGAACTTTAAACCTCAGAGCACAAGTGATAGTATTAGTAATTAATGAAAGTCTTCTATAAAGGGTGGTTTCCTACATGAGTTAACAGTAAAAAAGTCATCTCTAGCAGCATAAAGCTGCTTTAATGTAAGGATAAAACTTAATTCCTCGTACATTTAAGTCCTCGTATATTTAATTCTCTGTATATTTTATTCCTTATATTATTTTATTTATGTTTTATCCATATCTTTGTTTACTAAAATCGAAACATTCTTCATAAATATTTAATAAATAAATAAAAAAGTTCATCACATCGTTCAAACAACAATTACCATGTTATTATCCATTAAATATTATATTATATTATAATATTTAATAATGAGATTCGTTCATCTCCAGAGTAGAAAAAGCAGATTCTTAATAGGCAGGACTTATACTCTGCAGCAGCAATGAGAAAAGGATGCTTGCCGATCTACCTGGACACTGTATGCTTGGCCAGTCAAAGCTCGTTTCACCTTGTCTCTCCGCCTTGGTCAGTCAAGGCTCGCTTCACCTTGGTCAGTCAAAGCTTGCTTCACCTTGGTCATTCAAGGCTCGCTTCACCTTGGTCAGTCAAAGCTTGCTTCACCTTGGTCAGTCAAGGCTCGCTTCACCTTCGTCAGTCAAGGCTTGCTTCACCTTGGTCAGTCAAGGCTCGCTTCACCTTGTCTCTCCGCCTTGGTCAGTCAAGGTTCGCTTCACCTTGGTCAGTCAAGGCTCGCTTCACCTTGGTCAGTCAAGGCTCGCTTCACCTTAGTCAGTCAAGGCTCGCTTTACCTTGGTCAGTCAAGGCTCGCTTCACCTTGGTCAGTCAAGGCTCGCTTCACCTTGGTCAGGAAAGTGATCAGATACGCTCGGTAAGTTACATGACAAGAGCGGGCCTGACGTAGCACAGTGGTAGCCAAGGTTGACAGCTTGGGCTGACTACTTCAACATACAACACAAACCTCTCCATATCAAAATATTTGACATATTATGGTAAAGTAACAATATTGGAATGTGTTCCCATAATTATAAACGAAGGCCAACGTTTCCCAACGATTAAAAGTGATGTTAAACTACAGGCTAACTTAGTTTGCCCTGCTTGTTGATGGAGTATAGCTGCAGGTCAGCTTAGTTTGCTATGCTTGTAAACAAAGTAAAGCTGCAGGTCAGCTTGGTTTGCTATGCTTGTAAACAAAGTATAGTTGCAGGTCAGTGTCAAGAGATGGATTTTTCCAGCTCCCTTGTGCACTGAAATGTGTGCACAGTAGGAGGTGTGCACAGGAGGTAGTGCACCGGAGCACAAGTTTCAGAAATACAACTCTTACACAGTCATGCTGGGTGTCTATGGAGAGCCCTTGACGAGTGCTATTCAATACAGCTATTGTGGTCGCTGAAGCAAGTCTGTAGAGAAAGTTATAGCAAGGAGATGATTTCAGGTGAATTTTGTACAAGTTCATGAGGAGAGGGGGAGGGGTTGGGGGGGTTAAAAGGTGTAGGCTGAGCCCCCCCCCCCCCACCCCCTAGAGCCCCTCCTGCCATGAGGGAGAGCGTCGTCTTGGGAGAACGTGATTGGTCGACACACCAGGCCTCTGAAGATGCTTGTTTGTTATTGGTGGAAGGAGCTGTGGGTGCCGGCTCGAGGTGGGGCCCCCGCTTGGCGGGAAAGGCCATTCTTAAGGAGTCAATTGCTAGAGGGGGCTGCGTCGTTCCCGTTTAGGCCAAGCCACGGAAATACTGCCAGCAACGACATAAAAGTCACTCTCCATCGTCATGCCATCATCCCGGAACCGTTAGAGTAAGAGTCCGGTATCGAGCAAGAAAGTTATCGTCGAAATACATCGAAGTGAACTCGTAGACTCGTCTTCCCTCACAGTTGGGGCCACTCCTCAACTTGATTGACGTTAGAATACAGGTGTAACTCACGGGTCTACACTCCCCATCACCTCCCAGGAGTTAAGAACAATGTCAAGACGGAGCACTTGGCTGCGAAGCCTGCATCTGACCTTACTACACCACACCAGAATCAGACACTACTTTTCCACAGACCGGTCTCATTCATACCCACATTCACCCCCTCTTGATGCTGAAGTTGGTTGTGAAATGGGAGTCCTCCCACTTCCTTCACGTGGTCAGCTAGGACCACGTGTGGCTAGCACGGTGTCACCTAGCCCTAGGCTAGGCACAGTGGAGCGAGACCACATGCCTAGCTCGTAGCCCTACATGGCTAGGATGGTACCACGCCCTAAAGTAGTGTTAACGAATTAATGAACCGTCGGTAATTAAGTGATTGATTAACATAAGGGGCTGACTTCCTGTCATGGGCGAAGTCAATTGAGGTGTCATAAGTCGTTAGACTTATTGTATCTGTCTGCGGGGATTAAGCACTAGAGTAGCTGATTCAATGGGATTAGCACCCGCCACTTTGTGAGTTCATAGCGTTAAGGTTGTTGTTTGTGCAAGGTGTGAGTAACCTTGTGTAGTTGAGTAATAGAACCCTCGGTAATATAATTTTGTCATAAGACCAGAGTGACACCTGTCAATTGAGTGACAGCAGTGTCTATCATAACTCCTCTGAATTAATAGGCTCGGGTGTGAGAGTAATTAACTGGGAATTACTCACAGAATGCTTGACGTCTCAAGTGTGATGTAATTAAGGGTCTTCGAGTTATTGATGTCAATTGAGTGTCATTGAGACACGATTGTGTTAACGTAATTGAATTGTTGCTGACCGCTGTGGATGCTCTACTAACGTAATCGTTATTAAATTCAATTAGTGTAATTTTATTATTGTTGATGTGTCTTGAAAGACAAGTGTTAACGTAAGATTTTGATATAAGGGGGGGGGGGTGATCAGTGTTGGATCACTCACCTAGTTACTTCGGTGCCTCGCTGGGAGGACTGACAGTGTCAATTAAGTTTGTGATTATTATGTATTGCTCACCGTGAGGGCGGTGAGATGTAGTGATTACAAGCTTGGGTCACCAGTGGGCACCACTCTTAGTGTTATTATTCAGTCACCGACGACGGAAAGGAGTCCTTGGGTCCACCAGGCTGTTGAATTAGCTGTTGCTAACGTCCAAGTGGAACACAGTAAAATAACGAAAACTTGTTGCTGTTGTATTTCTAGATTTGTTGAATAAATTGTTGTTGTTCATAGAAACGTTCGTTTGATCTATCCCACAATAATATTGTCCCAGTAATCATGTTCTGCAACGCCTTGCATCCTTATGTTTAAATTGAGTCTTCCCTGGAGCTTGAGTTCGATTCTTAGCGCCACACTTCTAAACAAATATGAAGTGAGAATCCGTCGGTTACCCTTTATTAGTCTTTATCACTGGAAGGAGCCAGCGGCCCAAGTGTACAGGTTTTCACCAGTGTGGTGGAAGTCTGGTGCTTTGCTCCCGCTTTTCCTATGGTCTCAGGCTTAAAGTAAAAATCTGCAAGTAAGTAGTTCTTTCTGTTTGAGGTCTGCCTCCGAAGCGAGGTAGTTAAATTAACTTAACTTCAACAGAAAATTTCGTAAAGAAGAAAAACTCTCACAGTCAGCTTTACAATGTTTACAATGCTTGTAAAACAGAGTATAGCTGCAGGTCAGCTTAGTTTGCAATGCTTGTCAACGGAGTATTGCTGCAGGTCAGCTTAGTTTTCCATGCTTGAAAACAGAGCTAAACTACAGACACATTGTCTACCATGTTTAATGGTTATATACCACTTGGTGTGAACAAGACCACAAAGTGTGTATGTCACCACTAAGTGTCGTTAAAGGTTCCGGAAAATGAGAGGAAATGTCAGCACTGTGAAGAAATGCCCGGTAGACCACTGGAACATTATCTAACACAGTGCAAACCCATTAAGATTTCAACTTAGATTTAACAAAGCAGAAGTTGTTAAAACACGTGGGATAAAATCTTACTGAAGCGACCATACGAGTCATAAATACTCATACTCCGCCCACGTAAAACAGAAGGAAGCATCACTTAGTGGGCCAGCCAGAGGCTTAGGGCCCACCCAGTGGACCAGCCAGAGGCTTAGGGCATGCGCAGGAATATCCCTGCAAAAAAAAAAAAAACACTGAGTGTGTATGGGGGAATCCAGCCCTGACTACCGTGGAATGAGGACCTGTTGCCTGACCTCTCCGATTGTTGGTGCAAGTTTACCGACCTGGCCGCCAGGGGGCTTCGGTGTGTCTCCCTACCCTGCCCGTTGTTGGGCTGGTGTTGACGTGGCACGTTTGCGATGGGAGGCCATCTTTCCTCCTGTTGTGAGAGTAAACTCAGTGGGCCTGGAGTATACTGACCGTGCTGGGTACCCTATCGTGGAGCTTGTTATGTGCGACATGCTCCGTATCCTGGTCGGTGCCATCTACGGTACTGAGTTGGTCACTGCTCACCGTATCATCATTAAGTTTGTGGAGGAAACAGTGTAAGTGACTTTCTCCGGCGCTACGAAGGTTGTTCCTTGCAGCTGCCGGATGGTGCCGGCTCTGTGACCCTTATGAACCGTAGTGGGGCATTAGCCTATGTGAGTGTCCAATGGGCGCCCATGGATGCAGACGCTGTCTTCAGGCAAGTTTATGGGTATGAGGACCAACATTCGGACCCTAGGGATGCACCTGCAATCGGACATTCCATCTTCGGTCTGGCTTTTAGGTTACTACGTCTGGGTGTACTATGCCAAGCAGCCGCATACATGCTTTCGTTGTGGCCTGTTGGGGCATCAGGTGCACTGAGGCTGCGATTGCTCCCATGAACATGTTCCGGGAAGAATATTTCCCGCCGCTCCCTATGGAGGTGGACTCCGGGGCTGAGGCGGACGGCGTCCCATTCGCTGCTGCGGCTCCCCCTGCGTCTTCCTGTACGCCTCAGGATGTTACAAACCCTCATCAGGGTGTTGCGGCACCGTCGGCGGTTCTTCCTGCTCCGGTCGCTGTCCCAGCTGCTCCGGAGGATCTTCCGGGCGGTCTCTGTGGGTCGTCAGCGCACTCCTCTTCCTTGTCTCCTGCTCCTGCGCCTGGACCTGCGCCATATCACCTTGTCTTCCGAATGTGCTGGATGAAGGGGTGGCGGCGACGCCTCCTGCTGTGTGCAGCCCTTTGCCCTATGTGGTTGAGGCTACTGCCATCTTGCGTCGTGCGTCAGTCCGCCTGGCTTGTGGGGCCCGTGTTTCTAGGTCTGCCTCCGGCTCTGATGACGTATGGCCGGAGCCCAAGCGTTCCAGGCGTTCGTCTTCTGCTTGGGCAAATGTGGGTGACTTCAGTGACTGTGAGTCTTCGGGTGTCGATGGGGTGGTTCCGGGTGCGTCGCACTCTACGCAGTTGGTGGTGGTGGTGGAGGTCCATGTGCCTGATGATGCTAATGATGCCGGTGCCTGTATCTCTCACGTGCCTTCGGTTCTGCCTCCGGCGGGCGGCTCTCTGAGGTGGGAGGTGGTTGCTCCTCCTGCTGTCGATGCTGTGGGTGCTGGTGCTGGCCGTGGAATCGTCATGGTGCTGAAGAAGGATGCCCGACGTGGGGGGTCCCAGCGGGCGCATCGTCCCATGGGTAGTGAGGAGGCCTGTGCGGTGCCCGAGGTGGGACCTAGTGAACGTGCTGGTGCGCAGCCCTGTGTGCCCCCCGGTGTGCCTCTAAGTGCGCTGTCTTGTGCCAGGCCCCCTAGGGCGAAGCCCTTTCCTATCATCTTGGCCTCCGGGGAAGTGTGTGATTTTACCAATGTGCATTTTGATATTATTGATTGCGTGCTCCCGGTTCCGTGGGAACCTACTTGCGTTTGGGTTCCGCGAGGACAGTGTTTTGTCAGGGGTGTGCAGGACTTAATGCCTCTGCCATATGCGGCTCCCGGCATTCAGATCTCAGAGTACATCCAGTTGCTTTGGGAGGCGTATTGTATACGGTTCCCGGAACCTGAGTATCCGGATAAGTATCAGTAGTCCGGTTGGTTGGTTTATGCTTGTGTTTGTGTTTTATTTACTTGTTTGTTCTGATTTGCTTGGTGTTTACTCTGGTGTGTGTGAGTGTGTGTGGCTCTGTTTTCCCAGTGCGTGCGTGCATAGAGGGGGGGTGACATTGTGTGTGTGCGTGTGGGTGTTTCCTCATGGCTCCTGCGTGGGCCTGTTCTGGTTTGTACGTGTATTCGTGTGTGCTGTAGTGGCGCTTGTTTGTGTTTTGTTGAGGCCCTTCGGCTGTTTTTCTTTGCTTGTGCCGGTATTGTTATTTTCTATGTGTCCTGTGTTTTCTTTATGTTTATGTTTTATGTGTTTCTTTTGCGCCTTGTTCCGTATTGCTCTTTGCCATATTATCTTGTTACTGTATTTTGTTTTTCTATTATCCTGCAGTGTGGTGGTACTTCATGTCACTGTCTGCTGGCCGATGGTTATGTACTTTGGTTATTTATTTTCTTCTTTTGTATTGTTTTATTGTATTTATGGCATGTATAAATATAAAAAGTCTGTATGCCACCACGGACTACATATATCACCACCAAAGTGTATATGTCACCACTAAGTACATATCACCTTACCATTGACAACAGTTTCACTCTACTCTAGGTTTCCCAGTAGACAAACAGCCAGGGGTGACTGGGAGGTGGTGAGGCTCAGTCATCCGCCATTAGCGAGCGCCTCTCACCCCGTACACACATCACCATATCCATCGCGGCCCAATGTGAGCACCTCGGCCAATGTGAGCGCCTCGGCCTCGGCCCGCCGCACGCCTCGTCTATATATTCGCGTGCGGGAAATCCTGCGATTTGGAGCCACGCTTGGTAAGCTTTATTGCCACTCTTTCAGTATTATCCTGTTATTGGACCATCGTTCGAGCCCCGTTCAGGGGGCGTTTGGAGGCCTTTGTTTACAATTTATGCCTCTGTTCACCTGGATATAAATATGTGCACGGGAGCTAGGGAATTGTTGTAGGTAGCATCCTGTGGTTAATTTGGCTTTTTGCTTAATAAGACTAAGTTTTCATTTGGTGTTACCTATTAGTGCTCACATATTAGTGATAACGAAGAAGAGGTCTAGCTCTGCATGCCCCGCCTTATAGGCTTGTCTTACCTGTGACTTTATAACCAGGTCTTCGGCAATCTCAGAGGGGCTCTGTCAGTGTCTGAGACGCGTCGTTAAGACGAGACCATAATATCTCCACCACTAATACCAATGGCAGTTTTACATAAAATATAATCTATACGTATTATACACATAGAAACAAGTGTGAGTTTTTATCTTATATTATTATGCCTGTGAGAAGACTACCATTATTTAAGTATACTCTCTCTAGAGCACAAGTATACTCTCTCTAGAGCACAAGTATACTCTCAGGGCATAGTACAGCGAGAAGTGAGAAATACGTCTGTGAACATCAAGCTAACACACAGTACTACATCCTGCTAACACACAGTATAACATCCTACTAACACACAGTATAACATCCTACTAACACACAGTATTACATCCTACTAACACACAGTATAACATCCTACTAACACACAGTATAACATCCTACTAACACACAGTATAACATCCTACTAACACACAGTATAACATCCTACTAACACACAGTATAACATCCTACTAACACACAGTATTACATCCTACTAACACACAGTATAACATCCTACTAACACACAGTATAACATCCTACTAACACACAGTATAACATCCTACTAACACACAGTATAACATCCTACTAACACACAGTATTACATCCTACTAACACACAGTATTACATCCTACTAACACACAGTATAACATCCTACTAACACACAGTATAACATCCTACTAACACACAGTATAACATCCTACTAACATACAGTATAACATCCTACTAACACACAGTATTACATCCTACTAACACACAGTATAACATCCTACTAACACACAGTATAACATCCTACTAACACACAGTATAACATCCTACTAACACACAGTATAACATCCTACTAACATACAGTATAACATCCTACTAACACACAGTATTACATCCTACTAACACACAGTATAACATCCTACTAACACACAGTATAACATCCTACTAACACACAGTATAACATCCTACTAACACACAGTATAACATCCTACTAACACACAGTATAACATCCTACTAACACACAGTATAACATCCTACTAACACACAGTATTACATCCTACTAACACACAGTATAACATCCTACTAACACACAGTATAACATCCTACTAACACACAGTATAACATCCTACTAACACACAGTATAACATCCTACTAACACACAGTATAACATCCTACTAACACAGTATAACATCCTACTAACACACAGTATTACATCCTACTAACACACAGTATAACATCCTACTAACACACAGTATAACATCCTACTAACACAGTATTACATCCTGCTAACACAGTATTACATCCTACTAACACACAGTATTACATCCTACTAACACACAGTATAACATCCTACTAACACACAGTATAACATCCTACTAACACACAGTATAACATCCTATTAACACACAGTATAACATCCTACTAACACACAGTATAACATCCTACTAACACACAGTATAACATCCTATTAACACACAGTATAACATCCTACTAACACACAGTATAACATCCGACTAACACACAGTATAACATCCTATTAACACACAGTATAACATCCTACTAACACACAGCATTACATCCTACTAACACACAGTATAACATCCTACTAACACACAGTATAACATCCTACTAACACAGTATAACATCCTACTAACACACAGTATAACATCCTACTAACACACAGTATAACATCCTACTAACACACAGTATAACATCCTACTAACACAGTATAACATCCTACTAACACACAGCATTACATCCTACTAACACACAGTATAACATCCTACTAACATACAGTATAACATCCTACTAACACACAGTATAACATCCTACTAACACAGTATAACATCCTACTAACACACAGTATAACATCCTACTAACACACAGTATAACATCCTACTAACACACAGTATAACATCCTACTAACACACAGTATAACATCCTACTAACACACAGCATTACATCCTACTAACACACAGTATAACATCCTACTAACACAGTATAACATCCTACTAACACACAGTATAACATCCTACTAACACAGTATTACATCCTACTAACACACAGTATAACATCCTACTAACACAGTATTACATCCTACTAACACACAGCATTACATCCTACTAACACACAGTATAACATCCTACTAACACAGTATAACATCCTACTAACACACAGTATAACATCCTACTAACACACAGTATAACATCCTACTAACACACAGTATAACATCCTACTAACACAGTATTACATCCTACTAACACACAGCATTACATCCTACTAACACACAGTATAACATCCTACTAACACAGTATAACATCCTACTAACACACAGTATAACATCCTACTAACACACAGTATAACATCCTACTAACACACAGTATAACATCCTACTAACACAGTATTACATCCTACTAACACAGTATAACATCCTACTAACACAGTATAACATCCTACTAACACACAGCATTACATCCTACTAACACACAGTATAACATCCTACTAACACAGTATAACATCCTACTAACACACAGTATAACATCCTACTAACACACAGTATAACATCCTACTAACACACAGTATAACATCCTACTAACACAGTATTACATCCTACTAACACAGTATAACATCCTACTAACACAGTATAACATCCTACTAACACACAGTATTACATCCTACTAACACAGTATTACATCCTGCTAACACACAGTATTACATCCTACTAACACACAATTTACAACATATATTGAGAGCTATATCAGGTCCAACGACACAATGTGTGAAGGGAGCTCCGGCTGTCATGCCATCCTCTTCATTACTAAATAATTTTCCGTTTATGAGCACGATCTAAACAGGAGGATGGGCACCGTTTATGAGCACGATCTAAACAGGAGGATGGGCACCGTTTATGAGCACGACATAAACAGGAGGATGGGCACCGTTTATGAGTACGACATAAACAGGAGGATGGGCACCGTTTATGAGTACGACATAAACAGGAGGATGGGCACCGTTTATGAGTACGACATAAACAGGAGGATGGGCACCGTTTATGAGCACGACATAAACAGGAGGATGGGCACCGTTTATGAGTACGACATAAACAGGAGGATGGGCACCGTTTATGAGTACGACATAAACAGGAGGATGGGCACCGTTTATGAGTACGACATAAACAGGAGGATGGGCACCGTTTATGAGTACGACATAAACAGGAGGAATATAATACAATACAAAGTTAAATAAAAAAGATCTAAAAGCAATGGATCTAAATTGATCATAATTAATATAAACATCAGTGAATTGTATAAATGTGTAATGACCAGACATTGGCAAGTTGTGTATGTTTGTTATATAGCTAATTGTCAGTGGTGGGGACATTGTTGGCAGTGGTGGGGGACATTGTTGTCAGTGGTGGGGACATTGTTGTCAGTGGTGGGGGACATTGTTGTCAGTGGTGGGGACATTGTTGTCAGTGGTGGGGACATTGTTGGCAGTGGTGGGGGACATTGTTGTCAGTGGTGGGGACATTGTTGTCAGTGGTGGGGACATTGTTGTCAGTGGTGGGAACATTGTTGTCAGTGGTGGGACATTGTTGTCAGTGGTGGGGACATTGTTGGCAGTGGGGGGACATTGTTGTCAGTGGTGGGGACATTGTTGTCAGTGGTGGGGACATTGTTGGCAGTGGTGGGGACATTGTTGTCAGTGGTGGGG
>WNGS01003408.1:0-14673 GCA_020271785.1 Procambarus virginalis | reverse complement strand
TGTGGTGCTGTGGTGGGGGCTGTGGTGTGGTGCTGTGGTGCTGTGGTACCACTATGGCACTGGTGCCATGGTCCAACTCTGCGACACTCTGATGCACCAATATAACACACACACATTTACCTGAATGTCCATAAAGGCCAACTATATAGTGGCCTCGTCAGGGACAGGATGCTGGCGGTTTGTCAAAGGTACACCTTTTTCCCTGAGACCAGCTCTATCACGTCTGCTGTGCAGTGCTGCTAGTTCTGTGGTTCTCAAACGTATTTAAGTATTTAAGGTTTCTCAAAGTATTTTACAAGTCAAGCCTGGCCTCGGGTCTGGCTTAGGGAGTAGAAGAACTTCCAGAACCCTATCAAGAAGGTATATGTGGGCCTGCGGGCCGCTCCAAGCAACAGCCTGTTGGACCAAGCTCTCACAAGTCAAGCCTGGCCTCGGGCCGGGCTTGGGGAGTAGAAGAACTCCCAGAACCCCACCAAGCAGGTATCAAGCAGGTTAAGGTAAGTATTTTATTGAGGAAATTCAAATACATCTCAAAAGTTGGTTAGGGTTGAGAGTGGACTTGTAGTTCTTGGATGACTTTTATTGCCCGGTGTTGCACTTTCAACCAAACTTTCTCCCATTTGCAGGTGAGGTCTCCCTCCTTAGATACATTAGTCGGGGATTGGGCCGCAACAAAGATTTGTACAGTTAACTAACCTAACCTAACCTAACCTAACCTAACCTAACCTAGTCTAATCTAACTACCATTTTTCTTTTCCCACCTGTAAGTCAAAGAATCATTTTGACTATTCCTAAAGGTTGGATTAGCTCCTCCTTGATGTACAACTACTTAACAAGTAGTTAAGACGCTTATCTCTTTATGTCTACGAGACATTGAAACAAGACAGACACGTGTGTTTGTCCTCGAAATATATGCGCTCAAGGGACAAGGCGGAGCATAATGAGGGTGTGTGGAAGGACTCACACTCGAGAAGCACTCCAGCCAGTCACTTGAGGGTGGTCATCTGGTCCTCAGAGATGACAATTGAAGGAGGATGTGCGGGCTGGTTGTTCCTCGGGCTATCTGAATGTCTATCTGGCTGTCTGAATGTCTATCTGGCTATGAATGTCTATCTGGCTGCCTGAATGTCTGTCTGGCTGTCTGAATGTCTAACTGACTGTCTGAATGTCTATCTGGCTCTCTGAATGTCTATCTGGCTGTCTGAATGTCTATCTGGCTGTCTGAATGTCTGTCTGGCTGTCTGAATGTCTATCTGGCTGTCTGAATGTCTATCTGGCTGTCTGTCTGGCTGGCTGAATGTCTATCTGGCTGTCTGAATGTCTATCTGGCTGTCTGAATGTCTATCTGGCTATCTGAATGTCTATCTGACTGTCTGAATGTCTATCTGGCTGCCCGTCTGTCTGGCTGTCGACTGTCTGGCTTTATTTGACTGGTTGCCTGTCTATCTGTCTGTTTTCATGTCCGTTATATCACTGTTTACCAGTTGCCGGCCGTCTGTCTCTTTTGCCTGTCCATCTCTTAATCCATTAAGTAGTTCATTATCAAGAATTTCAACAAAGTAAAAATAATAATAAAATAAACAGGAAAATAATTAATCAATTAGCTTGAAATGTCACGAACAAACACAATTATAAGTAGAGGAGCAGCAAATACAGACAAGTAGAGGAGCAGCAAACACAAACACGTAGAGGAGCAGCAAGCACAAACACGTAGAGGAGCAGCAAATACAAACAAATAGAGGAGCAGCAAACACAGGCAAGCCCAGCCAGGGTGACGCATGAGTAGTGTAAATTCGGACAATGATCCCAGCTGGCTGGCGTTTAGTCCCAGATCAAATGTGTAAACAAAAGATAACCCATTATTATACTGATGGTAAATAATAAACCTTTTATTATTTTAATGGGCTAAGAGGGTTTTATATATAGATAGTTTTTGGCTATTGAAAGGGCAATTTTTAACACTTTTAAGACACTAGATAATGTATTTTTTAACATGATCTGTGAACATTAAATTTCGTCTTCAGAGAATACACTCATGATGTCAGAGTGTGACATCACATTCACTCTCCTTACCAGCCATACACACTTGAGATGCTCAAGATGACAGTAAGTCAACAGGAGAGAGAAAATTGATGGGCACACTTCGTCATATATTGTGCCAGGAAACATTTGACTAGGCTCCCTACAGCAGACAGTAGTCAAGCTTGAGAGCCAAGCTTGATGTTTTCTGGGATATTGGTCTGCTGTGAATGGTAGACCATTCATGGTCTACCATTCTGGTATGGTAGACCATTCTACTAGTAGGTAGTATGGTAGAGAATGGTAGACTGTGAATGGTAGACCATTCTGACCTTCAAGAATGAAACCAGTGGGTCACACTGAGAGATAAGAGATATCAGATTGGAGAGATGTAAGGAACATAATACATTAACTTTCTGGGTAAAAACCAACCACTTGGGCTGGACGGTAGAGCGACGGTCTCGCTTCATGGAGGTCCGCGTTCAATCCCCCGACCATCCAAGTGGTTGGGCACCATTCCTTCCCCCCCCCTGTCCCATCCCAAATCCATACCATTCACAGCACCATAGCCCGTGCTACTTGGAACTCGTTCCCAGTAGCTGAATCTATAACAACAACACATCTCCACGCCACTGGCCAGGTAGGAGCAATTATCCCAGCGACCTCACCTGTGTCTCTCACCTAGTAAATTTCTCATTAATTCTCTCCACACTCCCATCTTAATCTCCCTCACCTCTCCTCCTTCCTCCTCCTCCTTCTCCTCTCCTTCCTACCCCTCCCCCACCCCCCCTTCCCTTCCTACCCCTCCCCCCACCCCCCCTCCTCGTTCCTACCCAACTAGCCAGCTGTGGTCCAGATGGCTCGCTGGTAATCAGCACACAAGTGATGCTGAGCGCCATCATCTGCTGCCTGCACCAGCTGTGGGCTGGTTGGGGGGGGGGAGGATAGTCATTATGGTGTGGTGATGAGGGTGGTGGTGGTTGGGGGAGTGTGGTGGTGGTGGTGTTGGTGTTGGGGGAGTGTGGTGGTGGTGGTGGTGTTGGTGGTGGTTGGGGGAGTGTGGTGGTGGTGGGGAGGAGGGTGGTAACCTTGTCAGTACTTGCATATTCCTGCCTACGGGGGGGGGGGGGAGTTAGGCCTATGTAGGCTCTATATATGCCTCGCGTAATGGCCTGTTGTTGTTATAGATTCAGCTACTCGGGACAAGTTGCAAGTAGCACGGGCTATGGTGAGCCCGTAACTTACCTGGCACAGGAGCGGGGCAAGTAGCACGGGCTATGGTGAGCCCGTAACTTACCTGGCACAGGAGCGGGGCAAGTAGCACGGGCTATGGTGAGCCCGTAGTGGACTTACCTGGCACAGGAGCGGGGCAAGTAGCACGGGCTATGGTGAGCCCGTAGTGGACTTACCTGGCACAGGAGCGGGGCAAGTAGCACGGTCTATGGTGAGCCCGTAGTGGACTTACCTGGCACAGGAGCGCTACTGGCCTGGTTGTGTCTGTTACTTGAGTGTATTCTACTTTTTCTAGGTGGTAGACACAAGGTAGACCTTGTGTCTACCTTGTGTAGCTTCCAGGGATCAACGGCATCTCGGCCCGGTCTCCAGGCCTCCCTGGTTCGAGGCATAAATATTTCCTTACATTCCCCCCCCCCCCCCGACTGATTTGCGTGTCTATCTTGAGGTTATCTTGAGATGATTTCGGGGCTTTAGTGTCCCCGCGGCCCGGTCCTCGACCAGGCCTCCACCCCCCAGGAAGCAGCCCGTGACAGCTGACTAACACCCAGGTACCTATTTACTGCTAGGTAACAGGAGCATAGGGTGAAAGAAACTCTGCCCATTGTTTCTCGCCGGTGCCTGGGATCGAACCCAGGACCACAGGATCACTAGTCCAGCGTGCTGTCCGCTCGGCCGACCGGCTGCCTAACTAACCGACAGTTATGTCCTCTTGTCATTCCTGCGCTTTAAAAGAGGCTGCCCTTGTCCAGCTTGTCATTTCCCCTGCAATCTTGAATGTTGGGATCATGTCCCGTCAGTTGCTTCCCCTCCACCTGGGTTGAGCTCCAGTTCTCTGAGCGTATATCCTCATAGCTCAGCCCTTTGTACCTTTCAGGATTTTGGTTTTATGCTTCACAAGGTTCTAATGTGTGTCAGCGTCTCGTGCGCTGCTGATGTTACCTTGTTTGAGTGTGCCTCTGTTTGGGACCGGGCCGCGGGGAAACTAAGCCCCGAAATTATCTCAAGATAACCTCAAGATAACCTTCAAATCTTTTTTTCTCTCTCTCCGGCTCTTGTCTAACTGCCGTGACCTGATGGGGGTAGCCTCTACACTATCAGGGAGAAGGCAATTATAGGAGGTATCTACAGTGTAGATAGGAGGTATCTACAGTGTAGATAGGAGGTATCTACAGTGTAGATAGGAGGTATCTACAGTGTAGATAGTAGGTATCTACAGTGTAGATAGGAGGTATCTACAGTGTAGATAGGAGGTATCTACAGTGTAGATAGGTATCTACAGTGTAGATAGGAGGTATCTACAGTGTAGATAGGAGGTATCTACAGTGTAGATAGGAGGTATCTACAGTGTAGATAGGAGGTATCTACAGTGTAGATAGGAGGTATCTACAGTGTAGATAGTAGGTATCTACAGTGTAGATAGGAGGTATCTACACTGTAGATACCTCCTGGTCCTCTTTCAACCTTTCCCTTTGCGAGAGGGAGGGAGGTGGGGGGGGGGTCGAGAGAGGGGGGGGGAGTTGTGGGAGGGGGGGGGAGGGGTTGATTATGATTACCAAATAAATTATAATAAATTACTGACATGATTACTAAAACAGTAATCATGTCCATAACTGAGGAGTGAGCCGCTTGACATGTTTCTCTTACTTTCTTTGCCTAATGATTATTCCTTTCTCTTATTCCTCATTTGTCTTCGTCTTTATCTTTATTTACCTTCATATTTACCTTCATTCTTCATCATTCATTTTTTTATGCATCTTAATATTTCTTGATTTTCGTGTAAAGCCTACTTGTCTAGCCTACTTAAAGCCTAACGCTTAGCTTGACACTGACCTACCTCGTGTAGCTTCCGGGGATCAACAGCCCCGCGGCCCGGTCTCCGAGCAGACACATGTGACACTAATATTGTATCCACATAGAAGCTTGTCCATGAATATATTAGATACTAATCTATTTTTCCTCTATTATATCTACTACATATATTTATCTGTAACGCACACATACACAAACCCAGGAAGCAGTCCGTGGCAGCTGTCTAACTCCCAGGTACCTATTTAACGCTGGGTGAACAGGAGCATCAGGGGGTGAAAGGAACGCTGCCCATTTGTTTCTGCCTTCGCCAGGGATCGATCCCTGGACCCCCCAAGACTATGAATCCTGAGTGCTGTCCACTCAGCCGTCAGGCCCCTGTGTGTGTGTGTGTGTGTGTGTGTGTGTGTGGTGTGTGTGTGTGTGTGTGTGTGTTGTGTGTGTGTGTGTGTGTGTGTCTGTGGTGTGTGTGTGTGTGTGTGTGTGTGTGTGTGTGTGTGTGTGTGTGTGTCTGTCTTACCACGAAGGACTGGCTTTCTAAGCCGGTCGTTAGACATGCACTGTTCTGGCACTTAACAGCCACCACCTGGGTGGTTGGCGCATAATGGCTTGTGTAACCAGCCCGCGCTGCGCACTGCGAGCCGAAATGAATGGTTTTGCAATACGCAATTTGCGCTTCGCAAATTTGCAATTTGAGCCACAGGTTGGTCTTGCAACACCGGTTCTCAAGCGCCACTTAGCATTGACTCGACAAGTAATCGTTGTGTCTCTTTTGTTATGATGCGAGTATATATATATATATATATTATATATATATATATATATATATATATATATATATATATATCGTAGATTTTTATATTTCTGTATACTTTCCTATAGGAGATGGGAACTCTATCATATCAAGAAGTTGGTCAGAGAGGGGGCGAGAGGCAGAGAGAGAAAGAGAGAAAGAAGAGAGAGAGAGAGAGAGAGAGAGAGAGAGAGAGAGAGAGAGAGAGAGAGAGAGAGAGAGAGAGAGAGAATCCGAAACCAGGTTCCTGATCTTTCTTAACCAATCACCTCTGAGGAACAGAATCACACGGATCTTCGTAAGATCCGACGAATATTTCCCATCTAATATAAGATCTGTCGAATATATATTTCCCACACCTGACTGCTACAACATACGTGGCAACCCTGGAGGCTTCCTAAGGCGGGTATCCTCGATTTCGACCAAGTTCAGCCACCAGGATCGACTGGGCACCGATCTTTATAACTATAATCACCTCTATCACCCAAGCAGTAATTTGGGACGGGTCCTAAACAGATTTGCGGGTCATGTTCCAGGGGTTAAGACTTACGACGAGCTTGGGGAAGGGCAAGCTCGTAACCTGCTTCCAGGAGTCGTAAGTTCTCTGGTTTTCTTCTCCCATACAAAAAAGAAACCAAAATTGGGATGCCACTGTAGTGATGGTAAACTGCGTCATGGTAAACTGCGTCATGATAAGGGTAGGATAGGGTAAATTAGTTTAGGATAGGGTNACACCTCCTGTGAACCACAGAAGCCACTATCAACAGGATTAGACAGGACTGGTCCACACCGCTGCTGTTTACACCTCCTGTGAACCACAGAAACCACTATCAACAGGATTAGACAGGACTGGTCCACACCACTGCTGTTTACACCTCCTGTGAACCACAGAAGCCACTATCAACAGGATTAGACAGGACTGGTCCACACCGCTGCTGTTTACACCTCCTGTGAACCACAGAAGCCACTATCAACAGGATTAGACAGGACTGGTCCACACCGCTGCTGTTTACACCTGTGGACCACAGAAGCCACTATCAACAGGATTAGACAGGACTGGTCCACACCGCTGCTGTTTACACCTGTGGACCACAGAAGCTACTGTCGACAGGATTAGACAGGACTGGTCCACACCACTGCTGTTTACACCTCCTGTGGACCACAGAAGCCACTATCAACAGGATTAGACAGGACTGGTCCACACCGCTGCTGTTTACACCTGTGGACCACAGAAGCTACTGTCGACAGGATTAGACAGGACTGGTCCACACCACTGCTGTTTACACTCCTGTGGACCACAGAAGCCACTATCGACAGGATTAGACAGGACTGGTCCACACCGCTGCTGTTTACACCTCCTGTGGACTGGACTGGTCCACACAGAAGCCACTATCAACAGTATTAGACAGGACTGGTCCACACCGCTGCTGTTTACACCTCCTGTGGACTGGACTGGTCCACACAGAAGCCACTATCAACAGTATTAGACAGGACTGGTCCACACCGCTGCTGTTCACACCTCCTGTGGACTGGACTGGTCCACACAGAAGCCACTATCAACAGTATTAGACAGGACTGGTCCACACCGCTGCTGTTTACACCTCCTGTGGACCACAGAAGCCACTATCGACAGGATTAGACAGGACTGGTCCACACCACTGCTGTTTACACCTCCTGTGGACCACAGAAGCCACTATCGACAGGATTAGACAGGACTGGTCCACACCGCTGCTGTTTACACCTCCTGTGGACTGGACTGGTCCACACAGAAGCCACTATCAACAGTATTAGACAGGACTGGTCCACACCGCTGCTGTTTACACCTCCTGTGGACTGGACTGGTCCACACAGAAGCCACTATCAACAGTAAAGATTAACAAAATCCAGACACCAACCCTTTCCCCCCCAGTGGAGAGTGATTGACACGAGCAAACAACGTCTTCAAA
Source organism: Procambarus virginalis (assembly GCA_020271785.1). Taxonomy (NCBI): domain Eukaryota; kingdom Metazoa; phylum Arthropoda; class Malacostraca; order Decapoda; family Cambaridae; genus Procambarus; species Procambarus virginalis. The sequence goes on along the minus strand of WNGS01003408.1, from coordinate 6,873 downwards.
TCACCTTGAACATGTTCCACACTATAACAAAAGATAATGAAAGAGGAGAATCACAGGCGGAGCGAGTTAGTAAAGCATCTAGGCCGTATATATACACACCCATTCCAATTCCCCAAATCGTCGCAAAGAACGAGCAGGGCATTATAAATCCCTCGGTGCTCTGAAACTACCTCGAAAACACATTTGTTTTTCCCGCCCAACAGCTTCCAGCAACACTGTGTTGCAACTGCAGCGGTGGAGGGGGGTGGGGGGGGGGCAGCCGCTGAAGCAGCGGGAGTGTTTTCAGCAATAACAGTTGCAACGGTGACTGTATCAACAGTTGCAACGGTGACTGTATCAAGAGTTGCAGCGGTGGTAGCAAGAACAGTGACGTGAGAGCCACAAGAACAGTGACGTGAGAGCAACAAGAACAGTGACGTGATAGCAAGAACAGTGACGTGACAGCAAGAACAGTGACGTGACAGCAAGAACAGTGACGTGAGGGCAACAAGAACAGTGACATGACAGCAAGAACAGTGACGTGACAGCAGAACAGTGACGTGAGGGCAACAAGAACAGTGACGTGACAGCAAGAACAGTGACGTGACAGCAACAACAGTGACGTGACAGCAAGAACAGTGACGTGACAGCAACAACAGTGACGTGACAGCAAGAATAGTGACGTGACAGCAAGAACAGTGATGTGACAGCAAGAACAGTGATGTGACAGCAAGAACAGTGACGTGACAGCAAGAACAGTGACGTGACAGCAAGAACAGTGACGTGACATCAAGAACAGTGACGTGACAGCAACAACAGTGACGTGACACCAACAAGAACAATGACGTGACAGCAACAACAGTGACGTGACACCAACAAGAACAGTGACATGATACCAAGAACAGTGACGTGACAGAAAGAACAGTGACGTGACAGGCCTAGCCTCATATACCCTGTATAGATTATCTTGAAAGAACCAATATCTCACTTTTAAATGTCATTAAGTTATTTATCAGCTTCTCATATGCTGCTGATATCGCTCCGTTTATGTGTTCCTCTGATGCTAGTGCCCCAAAAATGATATCTACTCCAAAATATTTTTCAATCTATTTCCTCTTGCTGCTAATTCCTTAAGATGACGATTTCTTTCTGGTCTCCTATCTCTAATCTGTCTGTTCCCTGCTTAGAATACTGTGATACTCTATTTGCCTTTTTCCAGATATCCAGATATCCAGATATCTCCAGTCTTGAGTGTTATATATCGGAATTTTGATAAGCGGGTGACCAAGCAGCCCTGAGGAGTTCTTCGGTAACCATGGCGATATCAGGATCCGGATTCACGAAGTAGTTACGCAAGTACTAACGAACGTGTACATCTTTCCTCAATCTTTGACGGCTTTGGTTACATTTATTGAACAGTTTACAAGCGTGAAAATTTCCCAATCAACTGTTGTTATTGTTATAAACAGCCTCCTGGTGCTTCGGGGTTCATTACCTTGTTTAATAATTGTAAACAAAGCCGCCAAAGATTGAGAAAAGATGGACAGGTTCGTAAGTGCTTGCGTAACTGCTTCGTGAATCTGGCCCCAGGTTCGTAAGTGCTTGCGTAACTGCTTCGTGAATCTGGCCCCAGGTTCGTAAGTGCTTGTGTAACTGGTTCGTGAATCTGGCCCCAGGTTCGTAAGTGCTTGTGTAACTGCTTCGTGAATCTGGCCCCAGGTTCGTAAGTGCTTGTGTAACTGCTTCGTGAATCTGGCCCCAGGTTCGTAAGTGCTTGCGTAACTGCTTCGTGAATCTGGCCCCAGGTTCGTAAGTGCTTGTGTAACTGCTTCGTGAATCTGGCCCCAGGTTCGTAAGTGCTTGCGTAACTGCTTCGTGAATCTGGCCCCAGGTTCGTAAGTGCTTGTGTAACTGCTTCGTGAATCTGGCCCCAGTGTGTTCAGACTCCCTTCACCGCGTCTAGTTCCTCCAGGTGATGTTTTGCCTCAACATTTTTAATGGTGCTTCTTGTAGTGTATCTGTCTTAAAATTAGTTCTGTTCTCTAAACTTTTACTGAGTTCTTCACACATCATCTTGTGAGCTTGAACATATGATCCCTTACTGTTGTTTTTGCTTCTTATATATGGCTATGTATCACCTTTGACTCTTCTTTAACTTTGGCAGCTATGTCGTTTTGAAATTGCGTCTCAGCTGCCCTCTTGAATATGATGCAGACATTTTTGGCTATTATTAGTCCCAGTCTATCGCTATCATTGCCGAGTTATCTGTGCTCGAACATGTTTTTCTGACTCCTCTGTGAGTGAAGTGACTCTTTGGTAGCATCTGCACATTTCCGGGAAATGAATTCCATAATCTCACTGGCTGTCTTTAATTATTTTTCTCATTGTATTTCTTGCATGTAGACCCTTACTCACTCACCTGAAGTTATGTCATTTCTATCCTTCCTCAACCCGTCCTCGCAAATTCGTATAGTTAATATTGACTTATTAAATACGTGCATAGGTGATATACTAAACATACTAGTTTACCTTGAAAAGCTTCATAGAAAACACCGACCTTACCTAACCTTGTTAGTATGTTAAGATAAGCATCTTATTGCTTCGTAATTACAGTTGTTATTTAACCTATTATAGGTATAGGTTAAGTAATAATTGTAATTACGAAGCAATAAGATGCTCATCTTAACATACTAACAAAGTTAGGTAAGGTCGGTGTTTTCTATGAGCTTTTCAAGGTAAACTATTATGTTTAGTATATCACCTATGCACGTATTTAATAAGTCAATATTGACTATACGAATTTGCGAGGACGGGTTGCCTCCCTCCTTGCAGTTACTTACCTTACCTTGATAATACTCCTCCTCCTCCTTGAGGGTTACCTTACAAGGGGGGTTCCTGGGGGTCAGAGGTCCAGGCAGGCCCGGTCTGTGGTCGTCAGCTTGGGTAGTGGTCTGACCCTCAGCTGCACCATGTGACCGAACATAATTCCACTGTGGTTACTGTCTCCTAGAGGCACCTCATACTCGATCTCCTCAATACCTGCTTCATTTTAGGTAAACATCAAGTTTAGTATTGCTGGTGGGGTCCCTTAATCTTGTACTTAGTACAAGAGTAAGTGTAAGGCTTACGAGTAAGTCAGAGTACTGCTTACGAGTAAGTCAGAGTACTGCTTACGAGTAAGTCAGAGTACGGCTTACGAGTAAGTCAGAGTACTGCTTACGAGTAAGTCAGAGTACTGCTTACGAGTAAGTCAGAGTACTGCTTACGAGTAAGTCAGAGTACTGCTTACGAGTAAGTCAGAGTACTGCTTACGAGTAAGTCAGAGTACTGCTTACTCACCTTCCCTTACTCTTGTCACCTTTGTGATATGTTATCTCAAGAAGTGCGTGTCCATTGTGTCCACCAACTTTCCTCTCCATGTTTTGTCACTTCCGTGGGGATCCTTTGTTGCCCAGTCTATTTCCCTGTAGTTAAAATCCTCAAGTATTAGAATTTTAATCTTCGCTCCACCTTGTCATAGTGGATATGTTTTCTATTACCTTTGTTGCAGTTGTCGAATGCTCCTTAAACCATCTTGTCTTTATTGAGGTGTTGTAAAGATCTACATGTCCGGTGCTATCACTGTTCTTATTAAGTACTCAAGGTGATCTGTTTCCTCTGGTAACTTTATTTTCTCTAAACTTCAGTTCAGCTACAGTAGTAGGGCTGCCCACCATACTCTTGCTTCCATTATTACCTGGTAACCTGGAAAGATTGGGGTCTTTTCATCAGTTTCCTTCCTGCTATTGTGATATGTATTTTATGTTCCGTAACCCTTTCTTGTAATTCTCCTCCTTTATTAGTAATCCATCTGCATTCTGGTTCATAATTGAACACTACTGATCTCAGTTGGGCTGCTTTGGGCTTGTCCAGGTGGGAGAGGTCTAGCTGTTGCAAAACCAGTCCTGAAAGGTGTGTGTATATGGGGCAAATCACTCCAATCTACTCATATGGAGGAATGCCTTGATTAGGTCGGTTTAGCTCACTGTTTTTGGTGTATTATACACTATTACCGGCCTGACGAGTAGTTCCGCTTCAACATCTAACCCTTTTTCGGCTCTTAGGCATGCTAGAACTTTGTAATTCTAGCTGTGCTGCTAGCACTATCATTGCTTCTGGGCCATATGTCCTAGTAGAATACAATTGGTCATAGGGCACCAATAATACTACTGTGTGTCCTACGTTTGGTCATAGCATTGAATCTATATTTCCTCTCTGACTTTATATCTCGGGTACTTCTATACATCAGTCCTTGGCTCCGGTCCTGTTCCGATATCCGTTCCTGGCTAAGTACTGACAGACCAACCCGTCCTCAACTGAAGTCCATTATATCCAGCGGTCGACCCCACAGACGTATTCATAAATTTTTATATGCTGTTCATTCAAACTGGGAGGTTTCTCAAATATATATTAATATTATAATATATTAGCATATTGTGCATATATAGGCATAGGTTAGGTTAGGTGATAGGTTCTGTTGGCGATTATTTGTATTTGTAGTACGTGGGTGAAGCATTTACAGCGTTGTGGTTCGAACAAAATTCGTCAGTGAAGCACTTGTTCCGGATATGTTCGAATGTCAGCAGTTGTGAGTCGTATGTAAACCGCTTTTCATTCATTAACGGCTGGGGGGTTTGGCGGGTGGATGGAATCACTTTTGGGTCTTTAGAAGATGGGCTGTGACAGCTAAATCTGAGCCACTGTCTCAACTCTGTTTTGTTATGCTAATCAGCGGTTGGATAATAAAGGAGTTGCGTGGTGACCACCGGCCAGGTCGGACGCTCCTGAGGTCTCTCCGCACTGGCTAGTGTTTACGTTGGGTGATTGCTGGTTTGCCCTGCTGGTGGTGGTCTGCCACTGACAGGGTGACGTTTGCTTAGCCATGGGGACTTCTCGCCCCCCAGTGAAGAGGACATTGTCGGCTGGTCTGGCGTTTACGGTACCAGTGGACCATCCATTGGTTGGTGTCGCCCTGGTGGACGTGCTTCATGTGCAGCTGTCGGACCTGGTGGGCATCCAGCTGCTTCAGGGCAACCGTGCTGTGGTAAAGTTCCGCCTCCAGGCTGCCTTTCAGGCGTTTCTCGAGCGGTGTGAGGGGCGTGTTTACCCTCTCCCTGATACTGCTGGCTCCGTTAAGGTAGTGAATCTTAGTGTCACCTTGACGTCTGTGGCGGTGCATGGCGCCCCCTTCGAATTTCAGGACGACTTTTTGACCTCCTGTTTCGAACGGTTTGGGACAGTGTTAAGTGTTCGTTGGAACAGGGTCGTTGCCGGGCACTGTGTTGGTATGCTTGACGGCTCCCGCACCCTGACGATGTCGCTGAAGTGTAGTGTACCGTCGTCGATATCCGTGTTGGGGTACACGCTCCACTGCCAGTATCGGGGTCAACCGCGCACCTGTTATCGGTGTGGTCACGAGGGTCATCTGGCTGCAGCGTGCGACGTGGGAGCAGCTGGTCGGGTGCATGTTTTTCGTGCGGAGGATTTCCCACCCTGTTACTTTCGGACGGTTCTGAGGATGGAGTGGGTACTGTGCCTGCGGCGCCTGGTTGCCTGTCTGCTGCTCCGCCTGTTGAGGTGAATTCTACGGCCTGCACGACCCGTCTGGTGCCTGCTGTGGCCCCTGGGGATGTTGAGCCGGTGTGTGTGGGTGTTGGGCCGTCGCCTGAGCTGCGTGTTGTGCAGGATGTCCCGGTGGAGGTCCATGTCCCGCCTGTGGATGTGATACCGGCTCCCGGGAATACGGGTTCTGCTGTTTTAGAGGGGGTGCTTCGGCAGGGAGAGGTGCCTGCCGTGCCTGTGTGTGCTGACAACTGTAGTTCTGCTCTTTCCATCCCTTTGCAGAAGCGTGCGCGTCGGTGTTCTGAGGCTGTTTCCCTGGATGATGTGGACAGTGTGGGTGATGTGGCCTCTGTGGACTCTTCGGACAGTGCTGGTGTGACCTGTGTGGATGTGAAGATGGTGGCCGTGCCTGCGGCGGGGCCTGCTGGGCGTGGTGTGGTGCGACCTGTCTCGAAGCGTTCACGGCGGGCTCGGAGTGTGTCTCCCCCTCGTGGTGTGCCTTGGGAGGAGGTGGGGGAGTATGATGATCTGGCGCCCCCTCCGAGGATGTTGGTGCTGTGAGAGACTCCGAAGTTGCTACCTGTGCCTCTCCTCCTGCGTCTCCTGCTGTTGGATCTCCGCAGTGGGGGGTTGTCCCTGATGATCGGGACCTCGTCGTGATGTTGCGGAAAGATGTGCGCCGGGGGGCCTCGGGTCCTGTGCCCGGTGGTGGGGTCGGTGCCGCGCCTGCATCCCCTGCTGTATCCCCTCCTTCCTTGCTCCGGTCTGGGGATTGCCTGGTTCCGTCTGCTGGAGTCGTGCCCTGTGAGGGTCCGGAGTTGGGCCCTTATCGAGATGCCCGGGTGCTTCCGATCCCGTGGTGCTCGTCCACTATCTGGGTGTCGCGGGTGAAGGAGTTTGTGTATCGGGTGCCGGATAGGATGTCTCAGCCGAGGGCGCTGCCTGTGGCCGGCTGCCCGCTGACGAGCGGGTGATTTGGGAAGCGTACTGCTTGCGCTTTCCGATATACAAGTTTCCGGAGAAGTATTAGTTCCCGTCTTGCACACACTGCTAAGCCGTGCGTGGGTCAGCTGCCACCGTGACCGCGACGCCCCGCCCCCCGGTGCGGGGTGTCTCCTCTAACGTTCGACTCTGTTTTCGCCGCCTCTCCTCTCTCTACGGCCCATCACATCTACCGCTTTTGACTTTCTTCTCATCCTAACCAACGCATCTCCTTACGTCTGTCCTGGTGCAGTCATCGGGAGGGTTAACCCTTCATGCAAACTGCACCTATTCTCAAGAAGAAGAAAAGGT
>WNGS01003407.1:15625-30739 GCA_020271785.1 Procambarus virginalis | reverse complement strand
CTTTCACCATCCGCCATGGTGAAGGGTGTGAAGACCCCCGTACAGGAAAAAAGAAAGCTGGAGGACACAAGAATCATGTTCAAAGCAGTCGCCCTCCCATTTCATCCAGTAAGCACACTGGGGCCATTAGGAAAACAATCCTAGTGTCAAAGTTACCACTGAGCAGGGTCTAAAAGCTACTAGGCCCCAAACCTGCACAGCTTTAAATAGTGCTCCCATAGAAATAGACGCTCTCTGGCCAATGCTCAAAACTCTGGTCACCGAGTTGATCGAAAGTCTGCTGTCATCACATGGAATCAAGCAACCACAGAGACTCGGAAGACAATTGAGCACAAACTCAAGAGATTCGAAAATGTATATATCTTCACCTTCAAGACAGCAGGGCAGGAGACCCCCTCTAAAAACAGATAGCGTCTGGATCGTCGGAAAGCGACATTGATGAGTCAATTTCAGGTCCACTAAGAACCTATACACCAATTGCAACTTCCATGGCGTGTTCATCAGACTCCATGGATACCACGGAATTATCAGCAAATTCCAAGAACATAGAGGTCTAAAGATCCTGCAATGGAATGCGCAAGGACTGCGCACTAAATTGCAACACTTGCAATGCATAGCAGTAACCAAGGGCATAGACATCCTGATACTACAGGAGAGCTTGCTTCGAGCCGGATTAGAACCTAAATCTCAGGCTATCGAGGCTTCTTCCTTCCATGGATCAATGGGCAATCCAGGGGATGTGCAATCTATGTAAAATGTGACCTGATCTCCAAGTCCATAACCAGCCCACCTGATTGTGGAGCAGGGACAGAGGTAATGGGAGTAACCATTGAGCTAAGACACGACACACTTGAGGTGTTTAATGTGTACAGGTCTCCACATGCCGAAATGGATCTCTCTGTGTTATTTGAAACGGGACAACAACAAACACAATCATTTGTGGAGATTTTAATGCCCATCATCGATTGGTACTGGGCTCGAACACAACAAACGAAGCCGGCATTCACATTGCACACCTATTAGACCAGCTTCCAGAAATACAAATCCTAAACAAGAATGAACCTACCCACATCCAAGGAGGCAGATTAGACCTAACCTTCGTTTCAGCCTCCCTAAGAGATGTAGCGACATGGTCAGTTGAGCCCACACTCACAAGCGACCACTATGGGGTCCAAATTGATCTTACGTTAGACCTACCCACTCCACCTCCGCCTCCATCTGAAGCCTGGAACTTTGCTTTAGCAAACTGGGACCGATTTCAAACCTCATTTCAGAGTGGTATAGAAACTATGATCTTCCCGGAGACATTAATCAGGCAGAACAAGAATTTGTCAAAGCGATTCAAAGTGCAGCCAACCACTCAATCCCACTGAAAAAACAGTCCACCGGACACCATAAAGATCATTGGTACTATTGCGAACGTGTCAAAGAACTCAACCATAGACTCAACAGAACAAGAAAGCTATACAAAAAGCATCCGAGTGACCGCAACAGGTCCTTACTTTGTGAGGTCAAGGAACATGTACATCGAGAGACCAGACTAATAAAAGAACAAAAGTGGCTGGAATGGTGTTCACACCTGAATGAACACTCCTCTCTTGGAGAGATGTGGCAGCAAATCCACCGGGCCAAAGGGAATAAAACACCTAAAGCCCCACACCCCAAGGATCCTCTACAGGAAGCCGAAGTACTGGCAACCAGGTTTGCAGAGAGAGCAGCCAGCAATCAACTTCCACCAGATGTATTAGCAGTACAGACAGGACTAGAGGAAGAAAGGTGGCACAGAATCCTTACAGCATGTGAAGAAGTCTCTGACACTAATGCCCCCTTCACACTGGATGAGCTCAATCGGGCTAAGAAAAACTCCAAGGATACATCCCCTGGAGCTGACAAAATAACCTATAAAATGATTAGAAACCTCGGCCCAGAGGGAGACGCTGCATACCTAAGGTTAATTAATTTAGCCTGGACTTCTCAAACTAGACCTTCAGCTTGGAATAGAGCAGACATAGTACCGATCCCAAAACCTAAAGATCCAGATAATCCCAGACCCATCTCTCCAAAGCTGTGCAGCCAAGACGGCTGACAGAATGGCACTCAACAGACTGGAGTGGAAAATGCCTAGACTGCACCATGATATGTATGCCTATAGAAAAGGGGTTGGCACAGTGGAATGTATTACAACTCTGTTAGCCCACTTGAATGACAGACCAGGAATGCTGATATTCCTGGACCTCGAAAAAGCCTTTGAACTGGCTAGCGCCCCTGCTATTCTCTGCTGCCTCATTGACAAAGAGGTCAGAGGCAACCTGCTCTCCTGGATCAAAAACTGTCTCATAAACAGAGAAGCAAGAGTAAAAATTCATGGCACAGTTTCTGAGTACAAAAGACATGAAAATGGTACACCGCAAGGAGGTATTCTCAGCCCTCTTCTCTTCAACTGTTTAATGGAAAGAATAATGAGGTTGAAACTTCCACATCACTGTAGGCTGCTAAACTACGCGGACGACTTTGTCATCATCATAAAGGGAGGGATGCGGCGCGCCTTGCACCCAAATGCTTAGACTGCATCAGTAAAGAGGCAAAACAGATTGGGATCAAACTCAACCCTCAAAGTCAAAAGCCATGCCCATAAAAATAGCGAAGCCAATATCCAACTCACAGTACAGGGTCAACCAATCGAATGGGTGGACACCTATCAGTACCTAGGAATAATCCTGGACACACACATGAATTTAATGCTGAGGTCACTTACTTGAGAGAGCGAACTGCGGCCAGGACGGCAATCCTCAGGTCGCTAACCTCCCTCTCTGGAGGAGCCAATCTGCAAGTCCTTCGCACATACTATGTACAGGCAGTCAGATCAGTGATCGATTATGCAGCACCTGCACTCACAAATCTATCACACCAACAGTGGAAAAAGCTTGAAGTTGCCCAAAACAATGCTATGAGAGCCGCACTGGGAGCCCCCATGTGGACCAAGCTTGAAACACTTAGACTGGAGACGGGTTTGCCCTCTCTACAGGAAAGAATATCTCAAAGGACAGCTACAATTATTAGTAAGATAATTATTTCTTCTGATCCAATCCCAGTACGGCAGGCCTTGGTGGTTGGACTAGGGCAAAACAATGGAAACTCTTGGGCTGCAAGAGCAGGAAAAGTCCTAAACAGACTACAGTTAAAAAGCATGATTCTCGATAGAGAGGGTGATCATCCACACCCAAATTACACTCCTGCTGCACCGTGGGAAGAGCCTACTTTCAAAATAGTAATAGAAAGTCTCCCAATGAAAAAGGCTGCCTATGATCCGACAATCCTAAGGCGCATAATAGAAGAGCAAATGTATAGCATAGCAGTAGCAGGAGCCACCCACATTTTCACAGACGGATCGGTGGACACAGAATATGAAAGTGCTGGCGCTGCTCTTTGCACGGCCAGCGTACAGGCATATTGGAGACTGGGAGGACTAGTATCATCAACCCAAACTGAGCTGTTTGCCATACAACAGGCATTCGCATATGTGATTGCACAAAACACCCAAAATGCCATCATACACACAGACTCAAAAGCTGCACTTCAAATACTAGGACAAAAACAGTGGAAAGATAACGTGGAGATAATTACCACCATTTTGTATCTTGGAGCAGTCGCTAAAGGCAAAGGACTCAACATAACCTTGAACTGGATCCCATCCCATATTGGAATCCCATTAAATGAGAAAGCTGATGAAATTGCTAAACTGGCAACTCGTCATCCAGTGATAGATAAAACAATTCAACCCAGCCTAGAGAACATTAAAAACATCATCACCAAAAACTCTCACACCTCAACAAAGCCTACCTACACCAGAGAATAGCTGAAGGCTCGCCCTCTGCAACATGGTATCTTCAGGCAACTAAATTAGAAAGATTAAATATCCCAAAGGAATCCACAGGGAAATAGCAGTTAGGTTATATAGACTACGTCTAGGTTACAGATGCAACTGGGAGATTGGTGAACCCCGACAGAGAGAGTGCATCTTCTGCCAAACTGTCACAGAAAAGCCATTACTTCACTATCTTCTAGAATGTGAAGCAACCAACGACCTTAGAAGAGCTTTAAGAGTTCCTGAATCTTGCTGTGGCCACCCTGAAGCCATCAACAGAGCCACTCTCCTGGTCAACAAAGGTGTCCAGCAGCTGGACGCCCTCATAAAGACTGTGAAGCAGTATCCTCCCCCGCGATAACAGCTCGATGATTAAATGCAATGTCATAATAATGAAAAGAATTACGGAGAAAGAAAAAAAATTGTACCACTTAAGGGCTATTCATGCCCGTGCCACCTCTTGGGTGGCTTAATCCTTATCAATCAGAGTAACACCATTTGGTCACCATTTGTCCGGGAGACATCTCCCGTCACGCAGGGTGCCGTCGCACCTCCACAGATCTCCAGTATCATCACTCGATACTGTTAATGGCTCATAAGGGCCACCACTTACGGGCTATTCATGCCCGTGCCACCTCTTGGGTGGCTTAATCTTTATCAATCAATCAATCAATCAGCATTTTTTTTTAGCAGTGTCCCACATGGACACTTCGTTTGAGTAGATAAATTTGAAACACATAGCAGTTTTGCATAACGCTCTCATCATTAAGTTGGCCTTCCTCAGAATTGTTAACCTCGTACACGAATGGACGCACCAAAGTTTTGTTGCCTTAAAGAAGGCTTCAATCAATAACTTCAATCAATTCCTCATAGCCGTGTCGAAGATCGACAGCTCAAGAATCATTGTTGCGCAATTAGCACAAGCAATGAAATCGATGGAAAACAATTTTGATGTTTTTGCATATCAAAATCTCAACCGAGAATATTTTGCTTTAATGAAAGCTGAACTAGAGTATTTTGGGCTATAACTATCGCCACGTGTCTGAATCCGAAACCTGTTACGATGACAGGCCAATGGGAAAGCGTCCTCTTGAATATTATCAATCTTATAAAACACTGGGATCAGAAAACAAAATTAAACTTGGATTTAAGTTTATATTTTCAGATGCATTGAAACCTTGGGCACTACGAGTGTTTTCTGATCACGAGTTATGTCCAAACGTGGACCTTCGTCTAGAAATTCTTCGTTAATTATATATGGCCCGGACATTATCTGCAGGATACTGTATCAGGTAGGCAGGTAGTTGCTGGGTTGGTTAATATGAGCACTTACCTTAATTTAAATCATCACGACTCGTGACCGGTGGCTCTCGAACCAGTCTCTTTTATCCTCTTCACAAAGTGCTGATCCACCTTCATAATACGGTCACCTAAATGATGTTGTTGTGACCGCCGTCCGCCAGTGAGGAATTTACAAGTCGGACCAGAAGTCATTTTCTTCAACCGCCTGGTACTGCTCCTGAGCCAAGAAACAGAGGAAACTCAAAAGATGTATCTTAAATTGAATATGAGTGCTTCGAACACTGCAAGTACGTATTATGCTATCGTCCACCTATTGCAGCTTTGGTTGCTGCGCAACCTACGATGTCGGCCTATGAGTGTCCTGGTCTGGCCGAAGCTGCTATAATTCCTTGGTTACAATTACAACTTTCTTTTGTTTGCAGTAAGTAATATGTTACAAGTTGAAGATCAAACACTTACAGTCACCTCGTCTCAAATATCGATAACATTTATCAAGTGTGGTCAGTTCTAGGGAATCAACATATATTTATAGAGTTCTGATATCTAACTACGCTCAAAGTTTGGCTAATATCAACCTCAGAGCGGCAGAGTCTGGGATCTCGTTCCACAATTTCCCAACACCTTGTGAGGATTCGATGGAGGAGTGTCCAAGGAGTTTGTGGATAGCGTGACACAGTGTTGATGGAGTCGCCGGTGCTGCTACATTCGTCCAAGATGTGGTGGATGATTCGACACTGGTGCATTTGCTGCTGGTGTCTCCCTTAGACCCTTTCACACGGTGTCCTCTGAACATCGGCTCTTACAGTCGCCTGCCGAACCCCAANTAGGCAGGTAGTTGCTGGGTTGGTTAAATGAGCACTTACCTTAATTTAAATCATCACAGACTCGTGACCGGTGGCTCTCGAACCAGTCTCTTTTATCCTCTTCACAAAGTGCTGATCCACCTTCATAAATACGGTCACCTAAATGATGTTGTTGTGACCGCCGTCCGCCAGGTGAGGAATTTACAAGTCGGACCAGAAGTCATTTTCTTCAACCGCCTGGTACTGCTCCTGAGCCAAGAAACAGAGGAAACTCAAAAGATGTATCTTAAATTGAATATGAGTGCTTCGAACACTGCAAGTACGTATTATGCTATCGTCCACCTATTGCAGCTTTTGGTTGCTGCGCAACTACGATGTCGGCCTATGAGTGTCCTGGTCTGGCCGAAGCTGCTATAAATTCCTTGGTTACAATTACAACTTCTTTTGTTGCAGTAAGTAATATGTTACAAGTTGAAGATCAAAACACTTACAGTCACCTCGTCTCAAATATCGATAACATTTATCAAGTGTGGTCAGTTCTAGGGAAATCAACATATATTTATAGAGTTCTGATATCTAACTACGCTCAAAGTTTGGCTAATATCAACCTCAGAGCGGCAGAGTCTGGGATCTCGTTCCACAATTTCCCAACACCTTGTGAGGATTCGATGGAGGAGTGTCCAGAGGAGTTTGTGGATAGCGTGACACAGTGTGTGATGGAGTCGCCGGTGCTGCTACATTCGTCCAAGATGGTGGTGGATGATTCGACACTGGTGCATTTGCTGCTGGTGTCTCCCTTAGACCCTTTCACACGGTGTCCTCTGAACATCGGCTCTTACAGTCGCCTGCCGAACCTCCAAGCAGACATTGCTGCCTGGAGGAACACCACCAGTGGCATCCTCCCTACATCTACTGAAGAGGATGGTGAGAATGCTAAAGAGGTAATAGAAAACGCTGCCTATGAGAGTGAAAATTCAACAAACATGAGCGAGAATATTACTGATATGACCCAGAGCACAACAGTCATGAGCTCAAGTCCTACTGACAGGGAACGATGCCCGTTATGTATCTTGCTGTTTCAATTTGATTATATTTGATTTTGATAGTTTACAATTTATTTTTCAAATATTTATATTTCAGTATATATATTTTTAGTTTTAATAAGTATATGTATGTAATGGATAATTATGTAAAATATTTTAAATACAACCTAGAAATAAATTTTTGTTGAATTTTTGTAATATCATTATCCTATATTTGTTACATGGCTTTACCGATTATGGGTAACTTGCACGATGTACAGGTTTATGAATAAAAAGATATAGTCATTTTACTCTTTTTTTGTTAGAAAAAAAAAATATGTTGCTTGTTAACCAGGCTTCATTCTACAAAGACAGCTGATCTTGTCTATTTATATCATTAATCATTCTTGAAATAGTAGAAAAATCGTACTAACAATATTTATAAATAATTTAATTTTGATTAGGTAGAACACATGGAAATAACCCCTCAAGTTTGTGAAGGGGGATAAAACTAGATTAGTGGGATAAAATTAAAACTATTCAGCCCATATTCTAAAGAAATAATTTAATAGCAAATTAAATATTATTAATGTAATATACAAAGAAATAATAATTAAATAATAAAAGTCCTGCTGGTAAATTCTTCCACGTGGGTTTGATTTTTCGAACCGGCATCATGATTATGCTCCACAAATGAACCAGTACAATTAATCAACAAGATAAAATAACCAGTCAAAGCAGCTGGCTAAAATAACAGAAGCCTAACCGTTAGGCTTGCCTATTTATTGCCTGTCTCTACTTCCTCATCACAATCGACTTGAGAATGGTCCAGGACGGACCGAAACGTCGTCGTCCCTTCACCTTCTAGTGTGTGGTCTGGTCAACAAGAAGCCTAACCTTTTCAATTCTCTGCAATCGTAGTGAATGAAGTTGTGTTAATAAAAACATTTATTTATAACAGTATATACACAGAAATCATAATAGGGTGATATATCAAACGAACAAGACCCTTCAGAGCATAATTAGCAAATTTCTTGCTAATTATGCACAATCGTAGGTTGTGCAGCAACCAAAAGCTGCAATAGGTGGCCTATAGCTAAACTTGCAGTGTTCGAAGCACTCATATTCAATTTAAGATACACCTTTTGAGTTTCCTCTGTTTCTTGGCTCAGGTGCAAGTAGGTAATTAGCAAAATTAAAGACCTAATTAATTACTACCAATTAATAAGGAACGTATTAAATGCACCAATCACCAAAATTATAACTTCGCTTTCGTTGAGTTTTATCAACGGAATTTTGTTGTTTTAGTTCTGTGGAGAGATATCAAATTAATTAATATATCCCCACCATATATTAGTGAAAGAAGCTGCTGATAAATACAAACACTTGATTGATGTTCAAGGTAGTTGTAGTGGGACATAGTCAAGTAACCAGACAACTTGCTACTATAATTGAAGCTTAGGTAAGAGTATTTAGATCTATTCACTGGATATTTACCGGTCTATTATTACGGTATATTATAGAGGCTCATGGTATTGGGGGTGCTATATTAAGCTGGATTAGGGCATGGCTATACCAAAGGAAACAGAGAGTTAGTATAAATGGAGTCAAGTCAGAGTAGGAAAATGTTGTAAGTGGAGTGCCTCAAGGCTCTGTCTTGGGAACTCTGATGTTTATAATATATATAAATGATTTAGATTCAGGTTTGAGTAGCAACATTTGCAAATTTGCCGATGATACGAAAATCGGTAGGGAAATTAATTCGGAGAAGGACTCACTATCACTTCAAGTTGATCTAGATAGGGTTTTGAAATGGTCAAAGGACTGGCAGATGCAGTTTAATGCTGATAAATGTAATGTTCTGAGGCTAGGTAATGATGATAGAGTTACAAGATACGAGCTAGATGGTGTTGAGATTGCGAAGTCGGATTGCGAAAGGGATCTGGGAGTTATAATTAGTAAGAATTTAAAACAAAAGGATCAATGCATAAATGTTCGTAATAAGGCAAATCGGACACTCGGATTTATTAATCGCAGCGTAAGTAACAAGACACCTGGTGTGGTTTTCAAGCTATATCTTGCTCTGGTTAGGCCCCATTTAAATTATGCAGTTCAGTTTTGGTCGCTATATTATAGAATGGATATAAATTCACTTGAACGTGTCCAGCGTAGGATGACTAAGTTAATTCCCCAAATTAGAAATCTTTCATATGAAGAAAGATTAACAAAGCTTAATTTGCATTCACTGGAAAGGCGAAGAGTTAGGGGTGACATGATAGAGGTTTACAAGTGGATGAATGGACATAACAAAGGGGATATTAATAGGGTATAGGACAGAACGCGAAACAATGGGTATAAATTGGATAAGTTTAGATTTAGGAAAGACTTGGGTAAATACTGGTTCAGTAACAGGGTTGTTGATTTGTGGAACCAATTGCCGCGTAACATTGTGGAGGTGGGGTCCCTCGATTGTTTTAAGCATGGGTTGGACATGTATATGAGTGGGATTGGGTGGTTATAAATAGGAGCTGCCTCGTATGGGCCAATAGGCCTTCTGCAGTTACCTTTGTTCTTATGTTCTTATGTTCTTATAACCACCCAATCCCACTCATATACATGTCCAACCCATGCTTGAAAAAATCGAGGGACCCCACCTCCACAAAGTTACGGTTCCACAAAGGCAATTGGTTCCACAAATCAACAACCCTGTTACTGAACCAGTATTTACCCAAGTCATTCCTAAATCTAAACTTATCCAATTTATAACCATTGTTTCGCGTTCTGTCCTGTGTTGATACTTTCAATACCCTATTATTATCCCCTTTGTTATGTCCATTCATCCACTTGTAAACCTCTATCATGTCACCCCTAACTCTTCGCCTTTCCAGTGAACGAATTACTGCGTATCGTGGTAGTGGGGTTCCTTGATTGTTTCAACCGTGGGTTGGACACAAATATGAGTGGGATTGGGTGGTTATAAATAGGAGCTACCTCGTATGGGCCAATAGACCTTCTGCAGTTACCTTTATTATTTAGCCATGCCACCTTTGGTGTTGCCTTTACGTAGGGTGACATAACCATGCTACCCATTTACGGGTGACATGATACGGGTTTACAAGTGGATGAATGGACATATCAATAGGGGATATTAATAGGATATTAAAAAGAATCATCACAAGACAGAACACGAAGCAATGGGTATAAATTGGATAAGTTTAAATTTAAGAAAGACTTTAGTAAATACTGGTTCGGTTGTTGATTTGTAGAACCAATTACCAAGTGACGTGGTGGAGGTGGGGTCCCTCGATTGTTTCAAACGTGGGTTGGACACGTATATGAGTGGGATTGGGTGGTTATAAATTGGAGCTTCCTCGTATGGGCCAATAGGCTTTCTGCAGTTACCTATGTTCTTATGTTCTTATTTATAAACTGGACCTGCTTCTTATGGGCCAGTAGGCTTTCTGTAAGTACCTTTATTCATATGTTCTTATGTTCAGTTCAGTTTTGGTCGCCGTTTGGTTATGCGTTAATTATAACCAATTACCGCATAACATTATAAAAGTTGGATCCCTTGATTGTTACAATCGTAGGTTAAAAATTTATATGAATGAGATTGGATCTAAATAAATAGGAGCTACCACGCATGGGGCCAATAGTCCTTCAGCAGTTATCTTTATTCTTATGTTCTTATGAAACGTCGTCGGTTCTTAATTTTCTGCAGTGTGGTGAGGTCATCACGCAGGTCTTCACCTCACTGTCGCACCTGATGTGTCCTATAAAATGGCTCAAATAATAGCATTTTTTTTAGCAGTGTCCCACATGGACACTTCGTTCTGAGTAGATAAATTTGAAACAACATAGCAGTTTTGCATAACGCTCTCATCATTAAGTTGGCCTTCCTCAGAATTGTTAACCTCGTACACGAATGGACGCCACACAAAGTTTTGCTGCCTTAAAGAAGGCTTCAATCAATAACTTCAATCAATTCCTCATAGCCGTGTCGAAGATCGACAGCTCAAGAATCATTGTTGCGCAATTAGCACAAGCAATGAAATCGATGGAAAACAATTTTGATGTTTTTGCATATCAAAATCTCAACCGAGAATATTTTGCTTTAATGAAAGCTGAACTAGGAGTATTTTGGGCTATAACTATCGCCACGTGTCTGAATCAGAAACCTGTTACGATGACAGGCCAATGGGAAAGCCTCTTGAATATTATCAATCTTATAAAACACTGGGATCAGAAAACAAAATTAAACTTGGATTTAAGTTTAATATTTTCAGATGCATTGAAACCTTGGGCACTACGAGTGTTTTCTGATCACGAGTTATGTCCAAACGTGGACCTTCGTCTAGAAATTCTTCGTTTAATTAGTATATGGCCCGGACATTATCTGCAGGATACTGTATCAGGTAGGCAGGTAGTTGCTGGGTTGGTTAATATGAGCACTTACCTTAATTTAAATCATCACAGACTCGTGACCGGTGGCTCTCGAACCAGTCTCTTTTATCCTCTTCACAAAGTGCTGATCCACCTTCATAAATACGGTCACCTAAATGATGTTGTTGTGACCGCCGTCCGCCAGGTGAGGAATTTACAAGTCGGACCAGAAGTCATTTTCTTCAACCGCCTGGTACTGCTCCTGAGCCAAGAAACAGAGGAAACTCAAAAGATGTATCTTAAATTGAATATGAGTGCTTCGAACACTGCAAGTACGTATTATGCTATCGTCCACCTATTGCAGCTTTTGGTTGCTGCGCAACCTACGATGTCGGCCTATGAGTGTCCTGGTCTGGCCGAAGCTGCTATAAATTCCTTGGTTACAATTACAACTTCTTTTGTTGCAGTAAGTAATATGTTACAAGTTGAAGATCAAAACACTTACAGTCACCTCGTCTCAAATATCGATAACATTTATCAAGTGTGGTCAGTTCTAGGGAAATCAACATATATTTATAGAGTTCTGATATCTAACTACGCTCAAAGTTTGGCTAATATCAACCTCAGAGCGGCAGAGTCTGGGATCTCGTTCCACAATTTCCCAACACCTTGTGAGGATTCGATGGAGGAGTGTCCAGAGGAGTTTGTGGATAGCGTGACACAGTGTGTGATGGAGTCGCCGGTGCTGCTACATTCGTCCAAGATGGTGGTGGATGATTCGACACTGGTGCATTTGCTGCTGGTGTCTCCCTTAGACCCTTTCACACGGTGTCCTCTGAACATCGGCTCTTACAGTCGCCTGCCGAACCTCCAAGCAGACATTGCTGCCTGGAGGAACACCACCAGTGGCATCCTCCCTACATCTACTGAAGAGGATGGTGAGAATGCTAAAGAGGTAATAGAAAACGGTGCCTATGAGAGTGAAAATTCAACAAACATGAGCGAGAATATTACTGATATGACCCAGAGCACAACAGTCATGAGCTCAAGTCCTACTGACAGGGAACGATGCCCGTTATGTATCTTGCTGTTTCAATTTGATTATATTTGATTTTGATAGTTTACAATTTATTTTTCAAATATTTATATTTCAGTATATATAATTTTTAGTTTTATAAGTATATGTATGTAATGGATAATTATGTAAAATATTTTAAATACAACCTAGAAATAAATTTTGTTGAATTTTTGTAATATCATTATCCTATATTTGTTACATGGCTTTACCGATTATGGGTAACTTGCACGATGTACAGGTTTATGAATAAAAAGATATAGTCATTTTTGTGGAAAAACCTGCTGTGATTGATATAAGAGGAGACTACCAGGGACTTGTACTGAACTAAATTAAAAAATTACTGTATGCAAATTAATTCAACTAAAATCTCTAGCTAGGGTCGTAAATCCTAGCTCCTCCTAATTTTCCTAATGACAGATAATGGGCTGTAAGGGGCAGGTGGGGTGAGTGAATTAGTTGATAGGTTGATTGTAGTTCCACGTCCACCTGCCAACAGGTATCTCACATCAGCTTGTATTTTATACAAGGATAAGATTTATAAATTCAGTTATATACTGAACACTGGCTCTGTTTAAATCAGAGATTTAAACATACACAGTCTAGCCTAGCACCTTAGCAATTAACAGCCAATACATTTATACTATAAACAACTTAAATTGTAAATTGCAAAGTATGATAAATGACCTTAATGTATGGTCTGAGTACTGTTACTGAGTACTAAAATTATTCAATTAAATGAACTTTATGATTACTTAAAAATTAACTAAGCAAGCAATTGTTAACTTAATTTATATATACAAGTATTTGCAATGTATATGATCAATGTATATGATTAATACAGTCAGCTTGTTGAATCTCTTCCTATACTCTGGACACTCATGATTATTAGTTTACTTATTGTGACAATCTTCTCTGACACTGGACACTCATGAGGTTCAGAGCTTGGATAAGATTCTGCTGTACCACAATATTAATAATAAACTCACAGAAATATGAGGCGTTGCCTCGCCTTTTTACCGACTATCAGTCTTATAGAATATTAATGTTATACTAGTTTTAATTGGCCAACTAATACGCTACAGTAATAACATTCAATAAACTTAGCTGAAGCCGGGTGCCTGTCTGACAAGTGTGCCAGACTGAAGAACTCTCTTGGCGAGTTTAGGCACGATATTTTAGATTACAGCGTTGCTGTTTGATGTACGAGTAGCGTTGCTACGGATATAGGACTGCGTTGCAGAAGATAACAATGAAGATTAGGGATGAGATTAGGGATGAAGGTGGAGACCGCGTCACTAAATGCTCCACTTCACTCTTATTTACATAAATGTTCTAGGATTTTCCTTGTTGATATATTGTCCAGGTACTCCCCCAGTTCTAGAGAGTGTTCACTGGTGATAAAGATATTAGATAAGGTGTCCTTGAGCTGAAAATGTTCGCT
Organism: Procambarus virginalis; assembly: GCA_020271785.1. Classification (NCBI taxonomy): domain Eukaryota; kingdom Metazoa; phylum Arthropoda; class Malacostraca; order Decapoda; family Cambaridae; genus Procambarus; species Procambarus virginalis. The sequence goes on along the minus strand of WNGS01003407.1, from coordinate 16,845 downwards.
AAGGGACCGTCACTGTTCACAGTTGTGTAAACATACGTGTTCTGCCCGCGGGCAGTGGTGGGCGCTTCTCTGCCGAGATGCCCCCCATCCCCTTTGAAAAAGGGGTTAGCTACAATGAATATTGATTGATTATTTTACAGTCTAGACTTATGATTGAGATAAGATGTGATTATAATAAAATATGATATAGGATTTAAAGATTATAAGTAGTACTTGATAATACCACTGACTCTTAATAAGGATTCGATTTTATCTCTACCGGATACTACGTCATGTTCCAATAAATTTTTAATTACAAAATCCTTCTAGAAGCTTCTGGATCCTTGAAAGAACATGCACTAAGTCACGTAGGCATCTATAGGGCCCTATGGCGTACGATCATAGTGGCATCATCTAGGATCAAGCTATATATAATGAATCTATTGTGATTCTGATATGATTCTGATATGATATAGATTATGATATAGATATGATTTGATATGATATTGATATGATATAGAAATAATACATTTCTTAGATGATTATTAGATATGGTGGGTAAAAATTTCCCACATCTTCCAGAGGGAGAGAACTGGCACAGAGTCCTATACTAAGGACAGTAGTAACCATATGTATTATTTACTCTCCATCGGATTGATAATACAAGTGCAAATTTGCTTGCACTTTTGTGCGGCTGTCCGTTGTGGACGATTGTGCCTGTTAGGAGTCCGTGGGTCATGTGTAGTTAGAAGGTCTTGAGGTCTCTCAGGATCTAACTGCAGCTGGCTCACTGATTCCATGTGGATGAGTTTGTCCAATGTCTTCAGGGAAGTTGTTCCTTTAGACAGGATCTGACTATTCTCAAATCCCTGGCTATCTGGATGGACTGAGACAACTTTGTGTCCAAGACTATCTTTTGTACAAACATCATTCCATTTGGGGATTATGGCTGGACAGATGGATTATGACCCTAACCAACTCGCTCTGACTCACATATGAGGGATCTCTGATCTCATCATCCACTAGAGATGATACTGGAGTCAGAAGTCTTCCATACAGTAGGTGTGCAGGACTTAATGGCTCATGTTGAGTAGGATCATCAGACAAGTAAGTCAACGGCCGGTTATTCACCCTTGATTCTATTTCCGTGATTACTGTCTGGAGTTCTTGAAGATTGATTTTCTGACGGTGTAGAGATTTTCTCAAGGATCTTTTGACAGTTCCTATTAACCGTTCATAAA
>WNGS01003406.1:10000-25035 GCA_020271785.1 Procambarus virginalis | reverse complement strand
GTGTTTCCACGTGACTCTAAGTTACAGCTTTGTCTATTGAAACGTAATTTACTGATCTCATTTTGTTTTCTTAAATAAGTTCATACTATTCCTGGTTAATAACCAGCCTTTTTATGCAGACAAATATATACCGAGAACTAAACCTCTTATCCACTATCTATGACATCATCACTTAATGATCGAAACTGCAGATATTTTACAGGACACAACTGATGTGTAAACAATGTATTAGTCACACTAATCACACAATATCTCTGCTACGCAATGCAAGCTCAAAGTGTTAGATCCCTAGGTAAACACTTCGATGTTGTTAGTGCCTTAATTGAAATTATTGACAACAAATTCACTTTGATTGTACTTACTGAAACATGGGTGAAAGAGGATACATACTCACCTCTTTAACATACCAAACTAATTGGCAATTCACAACTGTCGTCCAACTCAGAGAGGTGGTGGTAATGCTATTTACTACCACCAAGAAATAAAATGCTTAAAAGTAATTACAACTAGAGACTCGGCGTGTGGGGAGCGATATCTCTGCCAGTTTGCGAGAGTAGAAGGGGAACCGAGTCTGTCCTTTCTGTTGGTGCAGTCTATAGAATTACTAACATTGATGTGTCTGAATTCAATTCCAACCTTAGAAATCTAATACTCCATAACAGACTCTAATTCTGTGCGGTAATTTATTGTGCATCCATACTCATCCTGTTACCAGTAGTTTGTGCACCCATACCCATCCTGTGACCTGTAATTTTTGTGCAACCCATACTTATCCTGTGACTTATCCTGTTTATTGTGCACCCTCATACTCATCCTTTGAGTCATATAGGATATGTGCAACCCTTTCTCATCGGGGAATCTTTGTTTACTTTGCTCTCCATACTCATCCTCGCGTGATAGTTTCTTGTGCAACCCATACCCATGATGTGAGGTTAGTTCATTGTGTACCCTATACTCATCCTGTGAGCCCCATACTCATCCTGTGAGCATAGGGTACAAATGAGTCATTTGTACTCTATACTCATCATAAAGAAGCGTATTTTACCAGCATTGTAAATATAAATTAAGAATAAAGTCTTAACTGGATTACAGACCCATACTCAAAATAAAAGCCATCACTAATTATCATGACAAACGGCCTAGGCTCCACTTCCGCCTCGACAAGCTACCGCCGGAGATGCTTGGTTTATTGTACACCACCGCACCCCCAGCCCTGGGAAGGGGGATCTGGAATGTGGACATGTGAACCATTACCCCCTCCCCCCCTCACTCACTCTCAATGATGGCGTTAGAGTCTGTCTCCTGTGGATTCCTTCCCATATTGGTCTCCGAAGCATGATAGAACTGATGAGTTGGCCAAGACTTTTGCTTGTAAAGAGGGAATTGATTACCAACTTGGACTGCCTTTGAGCAGCCTGAGGGCAGCAATATTCCGGGAACATCAACTAAATTTCGGTGCCTTGAGGCAAAGTGAATTTCACACCAGTTACTCCATCTATCATCATTCTATTATGCAGGAAGTCCTGACGTAGATTTAACTTAATGTAAACTCTGTCAGCAGAACTACTCGCATACTTTGCGTCATTATATAATGGAATGTGAAAAGATCACGGAATTTAGAGATAACACCATCAATAGTTTCCAAGAAATGTGTAAGTACTTCATTCATAATAATGTGCTACCCGAAATCTTAGCGAAGTATCCAAAAATTTGCTTACTGTAAGTACTGCATGCACATGACTGAAAAGCTGCCGCCCAGTTGGGAGGTGTGGAGCAGACTAGTAACTGTGGACTCATCATAGATGACTTGTATAGTGACTGTTGTGAGCCTCCTGTTGAACACTTGTGACACAAAAGATTATTGATGTGTGTATTTGTGTGGCTGATTAAATATGTATGTGTATGTATATATGTATACGTATGTATATGTACATGTATGCATGAGTATGTGTACATGTATTTATATAACATTAATAATTTTGTAACTAGCGCCAAAAGATTGTTATTTGCTTAGCTAAACGAACTAGAGGGTTTAGTTCCTGAATCGATTATGTGCTTCTATAACCCTTTACACCACCGCCCATGGGATTGTATGGGGTGCATAATAATGAAAGAAATGAAAAACAGAAGTAGATATGTATGTAAATTATGATGCCGGATAGGATCACTATTAAGAACTTAATTATAATTAATTATCTACACCGCCCCTCGGGTGCAGCTGCAAGTTGCAGTTGCCTCTACCCATCAGACGAACTATTTGCCTTGCTTCTTACACTAAAATGTGTACACAAGTCTCCAAACTTGATGCATTAATTGTAAGTGATTTTCTATCATCCTTTAATTACGCTTAACTCTCTAAGACACAATTCTAAACTGACCGGGTCTGAAGCTAGACAGAGAAACACAACATTATTAGTGATGGCACAGAATCCATTCATGTGAATTCCAATCTTCAGACATGACCACACTTGGCCTTCGTTGATGATATGATAGAGGTTGGAGTGATGATGAGCTACAGGTAGTTGTTGATGATATGATAGAGGTCGTTGGTGATGATGAGCTACAGTAGTTGTTGATGATATGATAGAGTCGTTGGTGATGATGAGCTACAGGTAGTGTTGATGATATGCTACAGGTCGTTGTTGATGATATGCTACAGGCAGTTGTTGATGATGTGCTACAGGTAGTTGTTGATGATGTGCTACAGGTAGTTGTTGATGATGGCTACAGGTAGTTGTGATGATGTGCTAGAGGACGCTCTTGATCAGTGTCTGGTAACTGTACAAATGCCAGAATAGCTCTAAGAAATAAAGCACATCAAGCAACAAATAAAAAATGGAGAACGAATGAAAGCCAAGTACAAAAAGGCTTATGGAGAGAACATTTGCGAATTAAGGAGGGTGACGTTGTCACTGTAGCTATCCCACGAATAGACAGAACCGCTTGTGAAGAGACGAGATTGCCAGCACAAATTATTCGAGTTTGTGGAGAGGTTAACACTATGTATGTCCTGGCAAGTGAGTATGGTGTACTGAAAAACAGATATCGTGGTGGAGACCTAGCTATACACCACGCTTCTCTCACAGTCAACACCACCAACAGTATCACGTTAAGAGAAGCATCTCGCCTTGCTAACCCATGTACAAAATATGTAAAGAAACGGTGCAACTGTACTGGTATCTGCAATACAAATATATGTCCCTGTTTTAAAAAAAAATAAACTGCACCAATCACTGCCACCCCTCACACCAATGCAATAATAAGGAGATTGATAACAGTGCTTCACATGCGATAATGTTAAATTATTAACAGATGACGAGATAATGAACATTGGAACAAACGTACAGCTCTCTGACCTTCATATAAAAGCTGCATGTGATCTCATCAAGCAAACTGTGCCAAGCGTAGAAGGCCTTCATGACCCAGCGTTGTAGCGGGACCTCTCCTGGCCAGTTGCAATTGGTGAATTTATTCAAATTATTCAAGTTGATGGTTGTCACTGGGTCACCGTTTCCAACATTGGAGTAACTGGACAAATTAACATATACGACACCAGGCATAATTACCATCCAAATCTACTGAAGTTATCTTGTGTGCTCTTGCTAATTGCCAGGATGATAAGCTGATATGTAATATAATGAATGTCAGCAGACACAGGGACTCAAGTATGAGTGGGGTATATGCTGTGGCGTTTGCTGCATCACTTGCATGTGGTGAAGATCCGGTGAACCTTGTATATGACGTGCAGAATATGAGACAACATCTTCAAGAGAACTTTAAAGGAAAGTGTCTCACCTCATTCCCTGCAGCTCAGACACTGAGAAGAAAACGAATCATCCAGTCATGCTCGATCGAAGTTACTGCATTTGCAGAAAGCCAAATGATAAGAAGCTGATGGTGTGCTGTGACCGTTGCAATATTTGGCACCATGGATCATGTGTAGGTGTTACAGAATGTAATGATGATTCGTGGATTTGTTTGTTATGCGTAGCAAGTTGATACTGGTTGATACCTGTTGATGGGGTTCTGGGAGTTCTTCTACTCCCCAAACCCGGCCCGAGGCCAGGCTTGACTTGTGAGAGTTTGGTCCACTAGCTGTTGCTTGGAGCGACCCGCAGGCCCACATACCCACCACAGCCCGGCTGGTCCGGAACTCCTTGGAGGAATAAATCTAGTTTCCTCTTGAGATGTCCACGGTTGTTCCGGCAATATTTCTTATGCTTGCTGGGAGGGTGTTGAACAACCGCGGACCTCTGATGTTTATACAGTGTTCTCTGATTGTGCCTATGGCAAGTTGTGAATTATAATTGAAAAATTATTTGAAAATACATAACTAATACATTATTATTATAACCTTACCAAATGCTTTGCTGAATCAAATAATGTTATTACTTTCAATGTGTTACAATATCATAATTAAGTGCTGCAAGTGCATGTCAGGTCTTTTGTATAGTCGGTATTTGTTATATTGTGTACTCTTTTTATGTTATTTAAATTTCAAATAGAATTAGTTTTTAAAGTATTTATCTTAATAAATTTGAACCTTATTTTGTTTAATATCAACAAATTAGATTTTGAATTTTACAACCAATTAAAGGATGTATTCTATAATATTAAAAATTTTTCAAACTGAAATAAATATATTACATTGTACAGTACAGTTGTGTTTAATTATGTTTTGCAATTCCTTTGGAAAAGGTACTTGTACACCAAGCTCTTGTCTTCTCAAGAGAAGATATAGGTCAAGGAACTTTCCATAATTGTTATTGCTAATTTTACTTGTAATACTGGGTATTATTACACACATCCGGTGTTCTTATATACCCTCGACCGCGGCGAGGGTAAGCCGCGGTTGTGTGGTCTGAAAGTCACAAATATTTACAATGGGGCGGTGGATAACATTTCCTCTTCAAGCACGCACACACGAATGAACTATGTTACTTAACTGTCATAAGCAATCATTTGTTTGTATCAAGTGATCGCTGGAAGCACTCGTGCAACATAATTTACACGAGTTCTCAGGATTACTATACTTTTTTATAAGAATATACAGTATATAGTGACTAGGAGATTATCTGCAATGATATCTAAGATAATTAGAAGAACCCAAACAAACTACTGTGGAAATGTGCATGACAAACATATCAATTGTGACACCAGTTCTCCACATGTCAGTTGCTTAATTTAGAAACTGTACTTGTGGTCGATCTCGAAGTCCAATGATTGAGAGAATCCTTTGGTTCAAACGCTTTACCCCTAGAGCTTAATACACAAATTCAAGTTGTTGAACCAATTTTATTTGAATTGTTCTACCGGAAAGATATTTAGAGGTTTTATATTGATTATATATGTGCTGTTTAGAAGCAGCACATGTGGACGGTCTCTCTCTCGAGTCCTGTTGCCAGATTTGGGTTTAAAAAAGCAGTCCCCATAGCATAGTGGTAAAGCACTCGCTTGTATCTGCCGGGGAGGATTGACCAGGTGCTAATCCTTAACATTAGCCTAGCTCTGATCACCCAGCAGTGAATGGGTACCTTTGTTAAACGATTTGGAGGGTCGTATTCTGGGGGTCAAAATTAGGATTAAGGCCATGCCCGAAACTGTATGTGTGATAGTGGCTTTACAAGAATGTATAAACTCTTAATGTATATATAAATAAAATTAAATAAATAAAAAAGTAGCAAATTAGGCTAGTTAGTTTTGAGTGACCGGCGCTCATAAATCAATCAGGCTTTTGACACTGTGAACCACCAAAACCTTCTTCTTAAATTACATCATTATGGAGTCAGAGGACTCTCCCTGCAATACCTCAAATCTTACCTTACTGACAGACTCCAGTATGTTTCTGTGAACAATTCAATTTCTCCTACCCTACCCATCAACATTGGTGTTCCTCAGGGCAGTATACTTGGCCCTCTCCTCTTTCTCATCTACATTAATGACCTTCCAAATGCCTCCCAACACCTTAGACCAATTCTATTTGCTGATGACACAACCTTCATTTACTCCAGTCCTGACCCCCTTGCTCTAAATGCCACAGTAAATACCGAGCTTAATAAAGTCCATCTTTGGCTAACTGCCAACAAACTCACCCTTAACATTGACAAAACTTTCTATATTCTGTTTGGCAATAAATCCTCTAACCAAATAAATCTCGAGATTAACAATACCCAAATTTGTAACAAATTAGATGGCAAATTCCTTGGCGTTCTCATTGATCACAAGCTTAATTTCCAAGGACACATTCTAAATATATCAAAAAAAGTTTCAAAAACTGTTGGCATTCTTTCTAAGATCAGATATTATGTACCCCGCCCTGCCCTGGTGACTCTCTATTACTCCCTCATCTATCCATATCTCAACTATGGTATTTGTGCTTTGGGTTCTACTACCCAAAATCATTTACGTCCTCTAATTACTCAACACAAAGCTGCTATTAGGACAATATCCAACTCTGGCCCCAGACATCACTCGGTACCCCTACTCAAATCTCTCAATATGTTAGATATTAAGTCACTGCACATTCTCTCATGTGTATTATACATATATAAAACGTTGAACTGTAATGCCAATCCTGACCTCAAAAGCTTCATTGAAAGCTGTAACAGAACCCATGAGCACCACACCAGAAATAAATACAGTTTTGATATTCCAAGAGTACGACTTAACCAAACTAGAAATGCTCTACAAATCAAGGGACCTAGAATGTGGAATGACCTTCCCAACCATGTTAAAGACTGTACCTCTCTCAACCAGTTTAAGATTAAAACTAAACACTACCTGATAAACTCCCTGTAACCTACCTTACCCCTCTATTGTCAACCCATGTCTTATTTTTTTTTTTTTTTTATTCAACGCTGTCTACATATTGTATTTGTGCTGCTTTTCAGTCATGTTCCCCCCTTTTTTTTGTACCTTTAATTGTATCTATTCTCAAAACATTTTATTCTTTTTGTCCAATTAGTATTAAGTTTTAGATATTAATGTTTTCTTGCCCGAAACGCATTGCGTAATAGTGGCTTTAGGCATTGTATGTACTAGCTCTATCTATAAATTGATCCACTAATGTAAAATCTCTCTATGTATGTACCTTTCCTGAATAAACATATTATATTATTATATTATTATATTATTAATTCATCATCCTTATAGACGTTGGCCTACTAATGTTAAAGTCAATGATTGATTAGTTATCCACATATAAATGTAATGTGTGTAAATGACAGCTGCGTCAAACAGCCTGGTGGACCAAAAACCAAACCGGAGGAGGCCTGGTCCTCGGGGGTAATTAGCTTTGGTTAATTCCATGGACCCCTTGAGTGACGTGATGACTATGGGGTGCACGGTAAACTAAGGCTCATAGGATGAATATGTGGTTCAAAATATATACTTTGATATTTTTTTTAAATGTATTTTATGTTACTGAATTTCTCATGATATATAATATATAAGGTTTATACTTAAGAGCTGTACTTGTGGATGACATTCCCCGGTTTGGCAACTTCTTTTGATAATTACCTCCTCCTGGTTGACATATATAATCTGACTGTGTCAGCCATAATTCACCTAGACATCGATCCTGCGTCATATGATGATCATAGAGTGCAATTACGGTATCATTGCAACTTTATAGGAAATTGTTAAATCATAAATATATCTTGGTTCTTATACTTGAAATATTGTTACATTCAACGTTTGAAAACAAAGTTTATATCTGTATTTTTAATAAAATATAAAACATTAATGTTTATCAACGTATCTCTGTGCATTACATAATTTATCAGTATTGTGCAGCCTGTGATCCCCCGCCTGGCTGGACACTGATACCTAGGAAGTTTTCAAGTGTCCGGACACCGGCGATAGGGTGGTATTATTTATTTAATTCAAGAGATATATATTTTTTAAATATTGTCACATTAACGGCTACATCTTTCTTTCTTCTGACATAGATTTTTAAAGTTAATTAAAATATATGGAAATTAATTATACAATTTATTGGCTGGTGTGCAGGGCTTCACACTCACTGAGCTAGCCATTAAGTAACTATCAAAATGCACATATCTTCGCTTTCACTTCAGTTATATTTATGACAAAAGATTTTAAATGTAGCCTATATTTCTACCTTTCTGATGACATAAAAACTTTCGTTTATTATAATATCTAGATCAAACTAACATTGATTTTCAAAAAGTTGTGTTTTCCATCAATGGAGAGCGTCAGCCAAGAAACCTTCTTTACAATATAAATATCTTTCCTCACCCAATAAGATATAATCTAATCTCTGCGAATAAAACGCAAAACCGACTTGATTGTAACCTCTACACCGCTGCCCATTGGATGGGGTTGGGTTATGTGTAGGATAAACATATGAATTGTGACACTAGCCCTCCATATGTGTCAGTTGCTTAAATTATAAACTGTACTTGTGGTCGGTCTCGAGCCCATTGTTGATGTGACAATGTGCATTGACTTTTGTAACTAGCTCATCAAGATTATAACTTGCTTGGCTATATGAATTGTGGGGCTCAGTCCCTGAGCCCATTATGTGCCTCTGTAACACTCCACTATCGCCCATAGGATGGGTATGGGGTGCATAATAAATGAACTACACTAAACTCTGCCTTTTTGATAACATATACAATTATAAGCTTTATTTGTGAATCTCAATTAATTAAACAATATATCACAGAGCCTGTAGGGTTCGAAAGAAATTGAATTGGTGAGATGAGCGAAGAGACATGGGAGATTTTACATGAGTACAGTACATGGTAGTTTAAGTAGCGAACGCATGTCAACGAATAACGAGTATATATAACAAAACTATTGTCCTATGAAGTCGATTTAACTTCCAAACATATTTTTTAATAAATGTTAAATGTTTTCTGGCTAGTTATGTTAGATATTATTAAAAATACGTATTCTACTTGTTAACATTATAATTTAAATTTGTAATAATTTGTGCAGAGAAGTGCGACAACTGGATATGCCAACAAACACTTTCCAAACAACGATATATCTTGGATAAGTCGCTCCACAACATTGAAGCTTAGACCGTCGACTTCCTTTGATGTCACTTATTTACTTTTTTCATAATGAAATTATATTAGTTTGGAGTAAATATATGTTTTCTCATGATCTGCATTCAGCACCCACATTATAGTGAGTAAATATACCATATTACTTCATTACCTAGATAATGCTAGGAGGGTTTGAGTAGCTTTGGGTCTTTAGTGGACAGAATCTCCAATAGATGGGGCGAGAGTCGCCTCATCTCTCTCTCGCCCGAGCAAGAGTCGAAACTAATTTAAAATTGATATATCTTTGTCCTCCAACATGATATATTTCATTTGGTGCAATCATAATAATGTTCATATCTCGGTCTTTCTGGAGGCATATAAGATTTTAGGCTTTATTAGCGTATCTTTGTTAATTATACAATATATCTGCAAGTGCGTAGGCGTCTACACTCCATGACCGAAAAGCTACTGAACGCCACTATAAAAACATATGTATCTTCACTTGAGCTATAAATATTGTCTATTGTAATGTATTTAAAATGAAGCTCATATTTCTATCTTGCTTAAACATATAAAACATTTGTGTTTATTAACGAATTTACGTGAAATAAACATTGATCTGAGAGAGTTGCTCTGTCGTTCAGTCTGTCCGGGGTCGGAGCTCCGTAATTTTTAAAATACATGTATCTTCATTAGAACTTTAAATATATCTATGGTAAAGTGCTTAAAGTGAAGCTTATATGTCTGCTTTTCTTGAGACATAAAAACATATATGTTTATTAACGAATTCACGTGAAATAAACATTGTTCTGAGAGAGTTGCTCGGTCGATCGATCTGTCCGGGGTCGGAGCTCGGCNTACACACACACAGTCAACTGGCGGCTCCCTCACTCATGCAAGGTCACACGCACTAAACTTTCTCCCCCAACAATACTGTTTGCAATGTTATTACCCATATATATATTCGAACCCCAGTTGGAAACAGACCCACTATAGGATGGGTTAACCCAAGTATCGCGCTTCCAAAAGGGTCGCCCATGTTGGAAAAGACGAACGCTGAAAGAATATTGTTGAAAACATCATGATAACTTATTAAACCAAAATTATTTATTAGTCAGAAGAAAGACAGAAACGCGATCTATATGTAAAACCTCTATCAGACAAATATTTTAAGTAAAACCGAAGATATTTGTAGTTGTATAAAAGTGGCCGTTTTCATCGCTCGTCGAGCTCGAAAACCGCAGCATTCATCTCGGAACCATGCCTATTTCACGCAGATTCCTTAATAAACATAAGAGTTTTATATGTCACAAGAAAGATAGAAATATGAGCTTCATTCTAAATACCTTACCATGGGCATATTTAATTTAAAGCGAAGATACGTGTACTTTTATAATAGCCGAGCTCCGACTCCGGACAGATCGATCGACCGAGCAACTCTCTCTCAGAACAATGCTTATTTCACGTAAATTTGTAAATAATCGTAAATTTTTTATATGCCACAAGAAAGATATGAATATAAGGCTCATTTTAAACACTGTATCATAGACATAATTAAAGTTCTAATGAAGATTCATGTGTTTTAATAATCGCCGAGCTCCGACCCCCCCATAGACTGAGCGACAGAGCAACTCTCTCAGAACAATGTATATTTTACGTAAATTCCTTAATAAACACAAATGTTTTATATCTTAAGAAAGCTAGAAATATAAGCTTCATTTTAAATACATTACATATAAATATTTAAAGCTCAAGTGAAGATACATATGTTTTTATAGTGGCGTTCAGTAGCTTTTCGGTCATGGAGTGCAGACGCCTACGCACTTGCAAATATATTGTATAATTAACAAAGATACGCTAATAAAGTCTAAAATATTACATGCCTCCAGAAAGACTGAGCTATAATCGTTATTGTGAGTGCACCAAAGGAAATATATCATGTTGGAGACCAATGATATAGCAATTTTAATTTAAGTTTCGACTCCCGCCCGGCGAGAGAGATGGGGCGACTCTCGCCCCATCTATTGGAGATTCTGTTTACCTAAAGACCCAAAGCTACTCAAACCCTCTTAGCATTACGTAAGTAATGAAGTAATATGGTATATTTACTCACTATAATGTGGATGCTGGATGCAGAACATGAGAAAACATAATTTTACTCTGAAAAAATTTAATTTCATAACAAAATAAGATGTAAATATGTAGTATCAAAGGAAGTCGATGGTCCAAGTAACACTGTCGTGGAGCGACTTATCCAAGATATATTGCTCTCTGGAAAGTGTTTGCTGGCATACCAGCCTTCTGTGCACAGTGATCCAGTCGTCGAACTTCTCTGCTCAAATTATCGCAAATTTAATTTATGATGTTAACAAGTAGAATGCGTATTTTTAATCAAATCTAACATAACTAGCCAGAAAATGTTAAAGATTACTTAAAAATACATGGCTGGAAGTTAAATTGCGTTCGCTACTTAAACTATCATGTACTGTATTTATGTAAAATCTCCCCGTTTTTTCCCACATGGAACACGGAACCTTACACGCTCTCAGATTTACTGTTTAATAGAGATTCACAAATAAAGCTTATGATTGTATACGTTATCAAAAGGCAGTGACAAAGTCTTTTTGCGTTTTAATCACAGAGATTAGATCTTATTGAGATAGGAAAGATATTCATATTTTAAAGAAGGTTTTTGAACCGTCGCTCTCCCTATCGATATAGGAACTAACTTTTTTTTTGTTATTATTAACAAGCTTAAGTATACACAACAATGTGTTGCTACCCTATTCTATATGAAAGATTACACAGTTTATATCAAAAACTAGCTATAAGTTCATCTAATATTCCCATGAGTATGTCCCAGCTCTTGTTCACATAGTTTACAGTAGGAATATTCACTATTGGGGGCCATTCATTACCTGCAGCCACCTGCGATACATATCGATATCCTAGCCTAATTCTGGCAATTACAATGTCACACTGTCATTGTGACACTAGTGGAAGTTTTATGCTGTCCGTTCATATAATTCTCGATTCTAAACATGTTTAGTTAGTTTAGTTTATATATTATGCACCCCATACCCATCTTGTGGGCGGCAGTGAAAAAGGTTACAGAGGCACATAAACATGTCATATCTCTTTATACTCTTGCTTTCTAGCTTTTGTGTGTCAGTGACTGCTCTTCTGTCTTCATTAATTACCTAAAATATTCCGGCTTTGACAGAAGAAATTGGAATGCCCATATCCCACTCAATTTCAGGCTTATCACATTCAGTTTTAGCTGCCTTGTTTGTGTCATCATGCTGGACAACACCTATATGAGAAGGTATCCATATAAATGAGACTTTGAAACTCCTAATGTTTGCAATAATAATGTTGTTTATAATGGATGTTACAACTACAACCTTTTGAAGATCAATGCTAATTTTATCTAGATAATGTAATAAACGAAAGTTTTCTATGTCAACAGAAAGGCAGAAATATAAGCTACACTTTAAATACTTTGTCATAAATATAACTGAAGTGAAAGCGAAGATAAATGCATTTGTATAGCTACTTGATACTGTAGAGTTACTTGATGGCTTGCTCTAAGAGTGTGAAGCCCTTCACACCAGCCAATAAATTGTGTAATTTATTTCCATATATGCTAATTAACCTTAAAATCTATATGTCAGAAGGAAGGAAGACGTAGACGTTAATGTGACAACATTTCAAGAAATATCTCTCTCTCTCTAAAGTTAAATAATACAACCCTATCGCCGGTGTCCGGACGCATGAAAGCTACTTAGGTATCAGTGGCCAGCCAGGCGGAGATCACAGGCTGTACAATACTGATAAATTATGTAATTCACAGAGATGCGTTGATAAACATTAATGTTTTATATTTTATTAAAAATACAGATATTAACTTTGTTTCATACGTTAAATGTAACAATATTTCAGTATATATAATATAAGCATAGTATATATAATTCAGTATATACAATATATAATAATTAAGACTGTCAGACCACGGAGGAAGAATTGAAACAGGAATTTCCTTTAGTACTTTCTTATATTAATACATCTTCAGAAGGAATATTCCTTCTGAAGATGTATTAATATACGAAAGTACTTAAGGAAATTCCTGTTTCAATTCTTCCTCCGTGGTCTGACACTGTCACATTTTTCATTAAGTGTTAATTTTCGTGATTTACACACAAAATATATAATAAAATATTGTATATTTAACAATATAATTATAAGACCCAAGATATATTTATGATTTAACGATTTCCCATAAAATTGCAATGATACCTTAATTGCACACTATCATCATATACAGAAATAAATAAATAAATAAATAAATAAATAAATATGTTTATTCAGAAAAGGTACATACATAAAGTGATTTTACATAAGTGGATTTATAGATAGAGCTAGTACATACAATGCCTAAAGCCACTATTACGCAATGCGTTTCGGGCAAGAAAAACATTATTATCTAAAACTTAATACTAATTGAGCAAAAAGAATGAAATGTATTGAGAACAGATACAAATAAAGATAAAAAAAGGGGGGGAACATGACTGAAAAAGCAGCACAAATACAATAGGTAGACAAACAGCGTTGAATAAAAAAATAACAGACATGGGTTGACAATAGAGTGGTAAGGTAGGTTACAGGGAATTAATCAGGTAGTGTTTAGTTTTAATCTTAAACTGGTTGAGAGAGGTACAGTCTTTAACATGGTTGGGAAGGTCATTCCACATTCTGGGTCCCTTGATTTGTAGAGCATTTCTAGTTTGATTAAGTCGTACTCTTGGAATATCAAAACTGTATTTATTTCTGGTGTGGTGCTCATGGGTTCTGTTACAACTTTCAATGAAGCTTTTGAGGTCAGGATTGGCATTACAGTTCAGCGTTTTATATATGTATAATACACATGAGAGAATGTGCAGTGACTTAATATCAAGCATATTCAGAGATTTGAATAGGGGTACCGAGTGATGTCTGAGGCCAGAGTTGGATATTGTCCTAATAGCAGCTTTGTGTTGAGTAATTAGAGGACGTAAATGATTTTGGGTAGTAGAACCCCAAGCACAAATACCATAGTTGAGGTATGGATAGATGAGGGAGTAATAGAGAGTAACCAGGGCAGGGCAGGGAACATAATATCTGATCTTAGAAAGAATGCCAACAGTTTTTGAAACTTTTTTTGATATATTTAGTATGTGTCCCTGGAAATTAAGCTTGTGATCAATGAGAACGCCAAGGAATTTACCAAGGAATTTGCCAAGGAATTTAATTATAAAGCTGACCAAACCACACACTAGAAAGTGAAGGGACGACGACGTTTCGGTCCGTCCTTGGCCATTCTCAAGTCGATTGTGAACTTAATCGACACAATCGACTTAACAGGAAAGGTATTCATATTTTAAACAAGGTTTCTTGGCCGACGCTCTTCCTATCCATGGGAATTATGATCTTTCGAAGATCAATGTTAATTTAATCTAAATATTGTAATAAACGAAGTTTTCTATGTCATAATAAAGATAGAAATATAAGCTTCATGTTAATACTTTAGCATAAATATAACTAAAGAGAAAGTGAAGATATATGCCTTTTTACAGTTACGTGATGGCTATCTCTGGGAGTGTGAAGTTCTGCAAACAAGTGAATCAATTGTGTTTTCATTTGCATATGTGCAAAGTAACATCAAAAGTCCATATGGCAGAATAAACACAGATGTAGACGATAATGTGACTACATATCAAGGAAAATATATCTTAAATAAAAGCCAAGATATGGTTAAATAAATAGCCAATACCACACCATCGCCAGTGTCCGGACACATGAAAACTTCCAATGCATCAGTGTCCTGCCAGGCGGGCAATACAGGCTTTACAATTCAGAAAAAAATTGTAATTCAGAGAGATGCGTTGATAAACACAAAATGTTTTATATTTTAAATACATATATAAATTTTGTTTTCCAACGTTTATTGTAACAATATCTCATGTATAAGAACCAAGATAT
>WNGS01003406.1:0-5000 GCA_020271785.1 Procambarus virginalis | reverse complement strand
TTGTGTTTCCTTTAAAATCTAAAACTGCCAGAGAAGTTGCTTTAATGTTGGAGGAGCGCGTTTTGGCATATTTAGGACTCCCGAGAATTTTCCATTCAGACAATGGCAAAGAGTTTGTAAACCTAATGCTAAAATGTCTTTTTGATCAGTGGGGGGGTGACACAATTTTTTTGAAGACCTCGTCACTCCCAGTCGCAGGGATGTGTCGAAAATGGCAACAAGGTCATTCAGGACAAACTCCGTAAGTTGAAGATCGATGCAGGTTTAAATGACGAATCAAGCTTCCCATGGGCATCATGGTTACCAAAGGTTATGTATGCCATGAATATCACGACTTCAGAGACTACAACATTATCACCATATGAAGTAGTATTTGACATGCATGCTAGAGGAAATATTTTAGGAGGCGCACGTACTGGAGTAATGGATGAGGAAGAAATAACTGGAGTTAATAATGACGAGGACACAGAAAATGTTTATCACACACAGATACCTGGTGCAGACTCTCAGTTGGAGGTCTCTGGTGATGATGTGATAGAGGCAGTTGTTGATGATATGATAGAGGTTGGAGGTGATGATGAGCTACAGGTAGTTGTTGATGATATGATAGAGGGCGTTGGTGATGATGAGCTACAGGTAGTTGTTGATGATATGATAGAGGTTGGAGGTGATGATGAGCTACAGGTAGTTGTTGATGATATGATAGAGGTCGTTGGTGATGATGAGCTACAGGTAGTTGTTGATGATATGATAGAGGTCGTTGGTGATGATGAGCTACAGGTAGTTGTTGATGATATGATAGAGGTCGTTGTTGATGATATGCTACAGGCAGTTGTTGATGATGTGCTACAGGTAGTTGTTGATGATGTGCTACAGGTAGTTGTTGATGATGTGCTACAGGTAGTTGTTGATGATGTGCTAGAGGACGCTCTTGATCAGGTGTCTGGTAACTGTACAAATGCCAGAATAGCTCTAAGAAATAAAGCACATCAAGCAACAATAAAAAATGGAGAACGAATGAAAGCCAAGTACAAAAAGGCTTATGGAGAGAACATTTGCGAATTTAAGGAGGGTGACGTTGTCACTGTAGCTATCCCACGAATAGACAGAACCGCTTGTGAAGAGACGAGATTGCCAGCACAAATTATTCGAGTTTGTGGAGAGGTTAACACTATGTATGTCCTGGCAAGTGAGTATGGTGTACTGAAAAACAGATATCGTGGTGGAGACCTAGCTATACACCACGCTTCTCTCACAGTCAACACCACCAACAGTATCACGTTAAGAGAAGCATCTCGCCTTGCTAACCCATGTACAAAATATGTAAAGAAACGGTGCAACTGTACTGGTATCTGCAATACAAATATATGTCCCTGTTTTAAAAAAAACATAAACTGCACCAATCACTGCCACCCCTCACACCAATGCAATAATAAGGAGATTGATAACAGTGCTTCACATGCGATAATGTTAAATTATTTAACAGATGACGAGATAATGAACATTGGAACAAACGTACAGCTCTCTGACCTTCATATAAAAGCTGCATGTGATCTCATCAAGCAAACTGTGCCAAGCGTAGAAGGCCTTCATGACCCAGCGTTGCAGCGGGACCTCTCCTGGCCAGTTGCAATTGGTGAATTTATTCAAATTATTCAAGTTGATGGTTGTCACTGGGTCACCGTTTCCAACATTGGAGTAACTGGACAAATTAACATATACGACACCAGGCATAAATTACCATCCAAATCTACTGAAGTTATCTTGTGTGCTCTTGCTAATTGCCAGGATGATAAGCTGATATGTAATATAATGAATGTCAGCAGACACAGGGACTCAAGTATGAGTGGGGTATATGCTGTGGCGTTTGCTGCATCACTTGCATGTGGTGAAGATCCGGTGAACCTTGTATATGACGTGCAGAATATGAGACAACATCTTCAAGAGAACTTTAAAGGAAAGTGTCTCACCTCATTCCCTGCAGCTCAGACACTGAGAAGAAAACGAATCATCCAGTCATGCTCGATCGAAGTTTACTGCATTTGCTGAAAGCCAAATGATAAGAAGCTGATGGTGTGCTGTGACCGTTGCAATATTTGGCACCATGGATCATGCCGAATATTTGAATATTTGGCGCCATGCAACAGTTAAGTAACCATCTGGAGCAACTTAAACGAGCTGCCTCCCCATGTTCTGACTTTAAGCGTCTCGCTGATAATCCATGGTTCAAATTATTAACTCAGATACATGATGACCAAAAGTCTATAATCCGAGAGCAGTCGGACCTGATAATGAAGCTACAGAGTGATGCTTTGGCCATGCACAAGATTAACCAAGATCTGTCTGCCAGAGTCGGCCACCTCGAACAGGAATTAAGCTCTCTGCAGATCTCGGTTACTAACTCTAAATCAGCAGAAACCTCTAAGAAGCAAGAAGAGATGTTACAAAAGTTAGAGAACCATTTTAACTCCTACAACAGCAACACACTACAACCCAAGACGAATCAGATCAACTTAAGCTCCTTGATTCTGTTATCATCTCATCACTTGATTTTCCCCATGAAACTGACAGGGAAAACTGTACTGCCATCGTGATCCAGGAATTGCGTACTAAGCTGAATTATTCAATCGAAGCAAGTGACATCAAGTCAGCTTATAGAGTGGGTACGAAATCATCTGGCACAAATAACAGGAAGATACGTGTGAAGTTAGATAGCTGCTCCCGCAAGTCTGACCTTATCACTGCTGCAGTCGGTGGGAAATCCAATGTTTATGTGAACGAATGTCTAACCAGATTCAGACAAAATCTCTTATATAAACTACGTGGAATCTGCAAAAAGTCCCCTGCTATTAAACATTGTTTTGTGCGCGATGGTAAAATAATAGCTAGGAAGACTGACTCTGGAAAAACTTATGTTATAACCACTGAGGCTCACCTCACTTCCTTCCTGGCTGACTGTGGATATCAGCTGAATAACCAGATCATAATTTGTAGTCTCACATACAACCAAAGTGTACTTAAGCTCTGCCTTTCCTTTCCAAAGGTTTTTTATTTAATTTTTTATTTTTATTTTGTTTGTCATCTATGCCTGTTTTTTTACTCTTAATTATTTGTTCTTAGTTAATCCCCTTGTCACTAAACCTAGGGATCTTATTACCCTGTTATATTTAAAGTAACTTGGTATTTGTTTCTTGTAATCATTTATTGGAATTAAGTAATAGTATAATTGTTTATATCATCTACCACAGTATCATAGTAAAATCTTCCACATTAATATACTCTCACCCTGTTTATTTTACACTTAGATTTATATTAGAGTAAAATTCAAGATTTACTCAGATATACATATATCTGAGTAATATATATCTTTTTTTTCTTTTTTTTCGGAATTATCTATTTGAGCTCACTTTGTTTTCTTAGGTTCATACCAACTATAGGATTTTAATTAACCATTACTAAGCTAATTATCCTCAAGTTCATTTTACTTTATGATTATTATTTTTCTTATTATTTTTTATTTACATTTATATTGTCAGTCTCTACTGATTTTTTGTTTTTTTTATTTTATCTAACTTCTGTGTCCTTCCTGGCTATCTATTGGATCTCTATTTACTTCTAAATTGTTACTATTTTATTGTATTTGCTTTTATTCTTGTGTTTTGCTATATCATGTATCTTGTATCGTGATCCCTCTGCATCTCTATGCACACTGATATTGATCCTGATCAAAATCTTCTGTCTCATATCTACACCAACCAGCACATTGATCATCATTATTGCAAGTATTTCACAGCACACCAGGCTAAAAACAAACTCCAAAATAACACCTGTTTATCAGTTTACAACCAAAATGTTAGATCACTTGGTAAACATTTTGACGATTTAAATGCATTACTCACAGCACTAGGTACTAACTTATCGTTCATTATTCTAACAGAAACTTGGCTAAATAAAGACTATACCCAACTCTACAACTTAGCTGGTTATAAAGCCATTCATAACTGTAGGCCAAATAAAAAGGTGGTGGCACAGCTATATATTACCGAGATACATTTATCTGCAACAGTATTATTAGTGACAGAGATGACTACTGTGAATATACTTTTGCTCAGTTTACAATTAAATCCCTTAAATCCTCATTGACTATTGGAGCCATCTATAGATTTCCCAATACTAACATAGCTTCTTTCTCAGACAACCTAAGTAATCTTATTATAAACAACAATCTCAACAAAAACCACATCATTCTGGGAGGAGACTTTAATATTGACCTGGGTCAACAAAATTGCTCTCAAGTTGACTATTTCCTTAACAGCATGAACTCCTGTATGCTAATCCCCACAATCACCAAACCTACCCGAGTCACTCAAACATCAGCCACTACCTTGGACCACATATGGACAAACATAACAGCTCCCCTTGTATCTGGTATAATCTACGACAGAACAACTGACCACTATCCTACCTTTCTCATAGCGAACATGGACATAACACCACCAAAAAGCAAGAAACTTTCATTTAGGCTACACAGTGAATCAGCTTTGGGCAATCTTACAGATGCATTTCACAATATTAACTGGGATTCTGAATTCAATAATACCCAGGATATAAATTCATTAGCTAACCTCTTCCTCTCCAAAACTCTAAGCCTCTACAACCTTCATTGTCCCCTTCTTACCAAGCAAGTAACTGACAAAAGATTAAACAATCCATGGCTCACAAGCGGCATTCTCAATTCAATCAACAAGAAACATGAATATGAAAAGAAACTTAGGATTGGCCTAGTTTCAAAGGAAGTAGCTAAAAGGTACTCATCAATGCTTACCAGTATCATAAGAAAGGCAAAACTTGCATATTATGTGAATAGATTCAATGAAGCAAAAGGCAACATGAAAAGCACTTGGAAAACCTCTCTAGTATCCTAGGAACTAAACAACACTCACATAACCAAATAAAACTCTACAAGGATGGGGATATACCGTCAACTGATTTAGAAATGG
>WNGS01003405.1:17467-42082 GCA_020271785.1 Procambarus virginalis | reverse complement strand
GCAGGGGAGTGCTGCCATGTCTGCTGCAGCAGAGGAGTGCTGCCCTGTTTGCTGCAGCAGAGGAGTGCTGCTCTGCTGCAGCAGGGGAGTGCTGCTCTGTCTGCTGCAGCAGGGGAGTGCTGCCATGTCTGCTGCAGCAGGGGAGTGCTGCCCTGTCTGCTGCAGCAGGGGAGTGCTGCTCTGTCTGCTGCAGCAGGGGAGTGCTGCTCTGTCTGCGCAGCAGAGGAGTGCGTAGAACACATATGGCTCACACACACACCTGGGGTTCAGGTGTGTGGAACACATATGGCTCACACACACACCTGGGGGTTCAGGTGTGTGGAACACATATGGCTCACACACACACCTGGGGGTTCAGGTGTGTGGAACACATATGGCTCATACACACACCTGGGGGCTCAGGTGTGTGTGGAACACATAATGGCTCATACACACACCTGGGGGCTCAGGTGTGTGTGGAACACATATGGCTCGCGCACACACACCTGGAGCCACCGGCTACGCATCGCGCTACGCTTTTTATCACTCCAGGTTTTTTTTTCAAACTTTTTCGTTTTACGGTGCAAATGTTGCCATTTATACAATATTTTTTTTTACCCTAGAATTGGACTCAATGTAGCTTTTATTTCTAATGTATTTGGAATAAATTATACATTTCGTATTTCCATTGAGTGGGGGGGGGCGGCGGGTGTGTATTTGTGTATATATAATGGTGTATAATATACACAAAAGCCAGCTGTTGCATTATTGTGGGTGTTGTTTTTTTTTGTGTCAATTCCTCGTCGTGGTTGACATTCTGAAGGTTCTCCTTATGATAATCTACTTGTTTTTGTATTATTGTGAAAGTTTTGCCGACTGTAGAGCGACTTTTGAGACTCAAATTTGGTTAGAGGGGAAAACAATTGGATAGGATTTGTTTATTGTTTGGGACGACAATATGGCGGCGAAGGGGGTGTGTATGTAAGGTTTTGAAGTTATGGAATTTAGAATGTGTACGGGTTTATCATGCCCGTGCCGCCCCCCCCTTTCTTTTGGGGGTGTTAATCTTTATTAATCAGTAATTACAAGTGTTGTGTTTTGCCTTCTAATCTTATCTTGATCTGCTCTTGCCTATCCATAAGGTCTTTTATTTATTTTTTACCTGAGGGCCGCTAACCCTATTGGCCTCGACGAGGACATTCCATTTTACTAACTACTTGACACTGAAAAATTCTTTGTAACGTCTCTGTGCTCTCATGTGGGTATTCAGCTTCCACCTGTATCCCATTGTTCGGGTCCCACCAGTGTTAAATAATCCATCCTTGTCCACCTTGTCAGTTCCCCTGAGAATTTTGAATGTGGTGATCATGTCTCCCCCGAGCTCTTCTGTCTTCCAGCGACATGAGGTGCGTTCATGCAGCCTTTCCTCGTAACTCATGCCTCCTTAGTTCTGGGACTAGTCTAGTGCATACCTTTGAACTTTTTACAGCTTCGTCTTGTGCTTGATAAGGTACGGGCTCCATGCTGGGGCTGCATACTTCCAGGATTGGCCCTTAAATCCTAATGTGTGTGTGTGTGTGTGTGTGTGTGTGTGTGTGTGTGTGGTGTGTGGTGTGTGTGTGTGTGTGTGTGTGTGTGTGTGTGTGTGTGTGTGTGTGTGTGTGGGATTCTGGTAAATTTAGACTAAACAATTTAGAGAAGGCACAAAAATGAAGCCACGAGAATAATCTTGAGAAGCTAAAGAAATTATATGATTTAGATAATGAAGATTTAATTCAACCTACAGAGTATTGGGATAGGATTTCGGAGATAAAATGTAGCTTCGGCGATTAGATCAACGAGAGATGGGATAATGTTGATAGACGATGAATTAATCCCAAGCCAGCCCTATAAGCCTTTGTGAACCCGGCTAGGCTTGTGTATACAGGCCTATCCCTTCCGATAACGACTTGATTCCGAATTACACAGTTCGTTGTCTCCCTTTCTAACGCATTCATATGTAACAAATTCCTCTACCAGTTTGCACCTGTAGCCTAACTGTGATCTTAGATATTGTGAGTGGTGCTTGGGGCCTTGTCAGAGTGCGTGTGTGTGTTGCGTCATGCGGCGGTGAGTACACACGACGTAGACGCAAGTGAGCGTGACGCAGACGCAAGAGAGCCAGCACATGTGCGTAGGGAGATGATTATCAGTTAGCGTAGCCTGTGGCGCGGCGTCGCTACGCACTCCTCCTGTGCTGCTGTAGTAGACAGCGCTTCTGATCCGTAGTCCTGAGGTTCAGGGTTCGATCCCCGGTGGAGGCAGGAAACAAATTGGGCAGAGTTTCTTCCACCCCTGATGCCCCCCTGTTCACCTAGCAGTAAATAGGTACCTGGGAGTTAGACAGCTGCTACGGGAAGCTTCCTGGGGGTGTGTAACAAAAAGGAGACCTGGTCGAGGACCGGGCCCGGGGACGCTAAGTCCCGAAACCATCTCAAGATAACCTCAGAGACCGGCCGGGTGTGTCCACCCCGTCCTCTCCAGCCTTCACACGTCAATAAAATGATGTACAACTACGTTGCCCGAACCTAACCTAACCCCAGGATCCACGAATAGAAAACGGGCATTACATTAATTTTGGCGCTATAACTTTTTTAATACATTGTTCTAATGACGTTGGGGGATTTTTTACCTAAAAATACGCCCAGATCTTCATATAGTACCCCAGATCTTCATATAGTACCTCAGATAGTACCCCAGATCTTCATATAGTACACCAGATCATCATATAGTACCCCCCAGATCATCATATAGTACCCAGATCATCATATAGTACCCCCCAGATCATCATATAGTACCCCCAGATCTTCATATAGTACCCCAGATCTTCATATAGTACCCCCAGATAGTACCCCAGATCTTCATATAGTACCCAGATCTAATTATAGTACCCAGATCTTCATATAGTACACCCAGATCTTCATATAGTACCACAGATCATCATATAGTACCCCCCAGATCATCATATAGTACCCCAGGTCTTCATATAGTACCCCAGATCTTCATATAGTACCCCAGATCATCAAATAGTACCCCCAGATCTTCATATAGTACCCCCAGATCTTCATATAGTACCCAGATCTTCATATAGTACCACAGATCATCATATAGTACCCCCAGATCTTCATATAGTACCACAGATCATCATATAGTACCCAGATCTTCATATAGTACCACAGATCATCATATAGTACCCAAGATCATCATATAGTACACCAGATCATCATATAGTACCCCAGATCTTCATATAGAACCCCCAGATCATCATATAGTACCCCCAGATCTTCATATAGTACCCCAGATCTTCATATAGTACCCCTAGATCATCATATAGTACCCCAGATCTTCATATCGTACCCCAGATCATCATATAGTACCCCCAGATCTTCATATAGTACCCTAGATCATCATATAGTACCCCCCAGATCATCATATAGTACCCCCAGATCTTCATATAGTACCCCAGATCATCATATAGTACTCCCCGATCATCTATAGTACCCCCAGATCTTCATATAGTACCACAGATCATCATATAGTACCCCAGATCTTCATATAGAACCCCCAGATCATCATATAGTACCCCCCAGATCATCATATAGTACCCAGATCTTCATATGTACCCCCAGATCTTCATATAGTACCCTAGATCATCATATAGTACCCCAGATCTTCATATAGAACCCCCAGATCATCATATAGTACCCCAGATCTTCATATAGTACCACAGATCATCATATAGTACCCCAGATCATCATATATACCCCAGATCTTCATATAGTACCCCAGATCTTCATATAGTACCCCCAGATCTTCATATAGTACCCCAGATCATCATATAGTAACCCCAGATCATCATATAAGTAACCCAGATCATCATATAGTACCCCAGATCATCAGATAGTACCCAGATCATCATATAGTACACCAGATCATCATATAGTACCCCAGATCTTCATATAGAACCCCCAGATCATCATATAGTACTCCCAGATCTTCCATATAGTACCCCAGATCTTCATATAGTACCCCTAGATCATCATATAGTACCCCAGATCTTCATAGTACCTCCAGATCATCATATAGTACCCCAGATCTTCATATAGTACCCCAGATCTTCATATAGTACCACAGATCATCATATAGTACCCCCCAGATCATCATATAGTACCCAAGATCATATATAGTACCCCCAGATCTTAATATAGTACCCAAGATCATCATATAGTACCCCCCAGATCATCATATAGTAACCCAGATTAATATAGTACCCCCAGATCTTCATATAGTACCTCAGATAGTACCCCAGATCTTCATATAGAACCCCCAGATCATCATATAGTACCCCAGATCTTCATATAGTACCCCAGATCTACATATAGTACCCCAGATCATCATATAGTACCCCAGATCTTTATATAGTACCCCAGATCTTCAAATAGTACCCCCAGATCTTCATATATTTCCCCAGATCTTCATATAGTATCCCAGATCTTCATATAGTACACCAGATCTTCATATAGTACCACAGATCATCATATAGTACCCCAGATCATTCATATAGTAACCCAGATCATCATATAGTACCCCCCAGATCATCATATAGTAACCCAGATCTTCATATAGTACCACCAGATCATCATATAGTACCCCAGATCATCAGATAGTAACCCAGATCATCATATAGTACCCCCGATCATCATATAGTACCCCAGATCTTCATATAGTACCCCAGATCGTCATATAGTACCCCAGATCTTTATATAGTCCCCCAGATCTTCATATATTTCCCCAGATCTTCATATAGTTCCCCAGATCATCATATAGTACCCCCCAGATCATCATATAGTACCCCAGATCATTATATAGTACCCCAGATAGTACCCCAGATCATCATATAGTACCCCAGATCTTCATATAGTACCCCAGTTCATCATATAGTACCCCAGATCATCATAGACCCAGATATCATATAGTACCCCAGATCATCATATAGTACCCCCCGATCATCATATAGTACCCCAAGATCATCATATAGTACCCCAGACATCATCCTATAGTACCCCAGATCATCCTATAGTACCCCAGATCATCCTATAGTACCCCAGATCATCAAATAGTACCCCCAGATCATCAAATAGTACCCCAGATCTTCATAAGTACCCCAGCTCTTCATATAGTACCCCCAGATTTTCATATAGTACCCCAGATCGTCATATAGTACCCCAGATCTTCATATAGAACCCCCAGATCATCATATAGTACCCCCCAGATCATCATATAGTACCCCAGATCGTCATATAGTACCCCAGATCTTCATATAGTACCACAGATCATCATATAGTACCCCCGATCTTCATATAGTACCCCAGATCGTCATATAGTACCCCCAGATCATCATATAGTACCCCCCAGATCATCATATAGTACCCCCAGATTTTCATATAGTACCCCAGATCGTCATATAGTACCCCAGATCTTCATATAGTATACCACAGATCTTCATATAGTACCCCCAGATCTTCATATAGTACCCCAGATCTTCATATAGTACCCCAGATCTCCATACAGTACCCCAGCATCTTCATATAGTTCCCCCAGATCTTCATATATTACCCCAGATATCATATAGTACCCCAGATCTTTATATAGTACCCCAGATCTCATATAGTACCCCAGATCTTCATGTAGTACCCCCAGATCATCATATAGTACCCAAGATCTTATTCATATAGTACCCCAGATCATCATATAGTACCCCCAGATCATCATATAGTACCCCCAGATCATCATATAGTACCCCAGATCCTTCACTATAGTACCCCAGATCATCATATAGTACCCCCAGATCATCATATAGTACCCCATATCATCATATAGTACCCCAGCTCTATCCATATAGTTACCCCAGATCATCATATAGTACTCCCAGATCTTCATATAGTACCACAGATCATCATATAGTACCCCCCAGATCATCATATAGTACCCCCAGATTTTCATATAGTACCCCAGATCATTCATATAGTACCCCAGATCATTATATAGTACCCCAGATAGTACCCCAGATCCTCATATAGTACCCCCAGATCTTCTATAGTACCCCAGATCATCATATAGTAACCCCCAGAATCTTCATATAGTACCCCCAGATATTCATATAGTACCCCCAGATCTTCATATAGTACCCAGATCTTCATATAGTACCACAGATCATCATATAGTACCCCCAGATCAACATATAGTACCCCAGCTCTTCATATAGTACCCCCAGATCATCTATAGTACCCAGATCTTCATATAGTACCACCAGATACTTCATATAGTACCCAGATCTTCATATAGTACCTCAGATAGTACCCCAGATCTTCATATAGTACCCCAGATCTTCATATAGTACACCCAGATCTTCATATAGTACCCCAGGTCTTCATATAGTACCCCCAGATCTTCAGATAGTACCCCCGACTTCATATATTACCCCAGTCATAGTACCCCTGATCATCATATAGTACCCCATATCTTCATATAGTACCCCCAGAGCTTCATATAGTACCCCAGATCTTTATATAGTCCCCCAGATCTTCATATATTTCCCCAGATCTTCATATAGTTCCCCAGATCATCATATAGTACCCCCAGATCTTCATATAGTACCCTAGATCATCATATAGTACCCCAGATCATCATATAGTACCCCAGATTATCATATAGTCCCCCAGATCTTCATATATTTCCCCAGATCTTCATATAGTACCCTAGATCATCATATAGTACCCCAGATCTTCTATAGTACCACCAGATCTTCATATAGTACCCCCGATCTTCATATAGTACCCCAGAGCATCATATAGTACCCCAGATCTTCATATAGAACCCCCAGATCATCATATAGTACCCCAGATTTCATATAGTACCCCAGATCATCCATATAGTAACCCAGATCTTCATATAGTACCCCCAGATAATCTATAGTACCCAGATCTTCATATAGTACCCCCAGATCATCATATAGTACCCCCAATCTTCATATAGTACCCCAGAATCATCATATAGTACCCCAGATTTCATATAGTACCCCAGATCGTCATATAGTACCCCAGATCTCATATAGTACCCCAGATCATCATATAGTACCCCCCAGATCATCATATAGTACCCCAGATCTTTATATAGTCCCCCAGATCTTCATTTAGTACCCCAGATCATCATAAAGTACCCCAGATCTTCATATAGTACCCCAGCTCTTCATATAGTACCCCAGATAGTACCCCAGATCATCATATAGTACCCCAGATCCTCATATAGTTCCCCCAGATCTTCATATAGTACCTCAGATAGTACCCCAGATCTTCATATAGTACCCCAGATTTCATATAGTACCCCAGATCTTCATATAGAACCCCCAGATCATCATATAGTACCCCCCAGATCATCATATAGTACCCCCCAGATCATCATATAGTACCCCAGTTCTTCATATAGTAACCCAGATCATCATATAGTACCCAGATCATCATATAGTACCCCCCAGATCATCATATAGTACCCAAGATCAATATAGTACCCCAGTCATCATAAGTACCCACAGATCTTCATACCTGGTTGATACCTGGTTGATACCGGTTGATGGGGTTCTGGGAGTTCTTCTACTCCCAAGCCCGCCGGAGCCAGGCTCGACTTGTGAGAGTTTGATCCACCAGGCTGTTGCTTGGAGCGGCCCGCAGAGCACATACCCACCACAGCCCGGTGATCCGGGACTTCTCTTAGGAAACAGTCCAGTTTTTCTCTTGAAGATGTCCACGCGTGTTCCGGCAATATTTCTTATAGTCGCTGGGAGGACGATTGACAACGCGGACCTCTGATGTTTATACAGTGTTCTATGATTGTGCCTATGGCACCTCTGCTACTTCACTGGATCAATCTTGCATTTTCTTCCATATCGTTTAATCCAGTACGTGTTATGTTACTGTGTAGATTTGGGACTGGCCCTCCAGTATTTTCCCACGGTAGTATTATTGGTATCTCTCTCGTCTCCTTTCTAGAGAGACATTTGGATAGCTTTGAGAAGCGATCCAATAATTTAGGTGTTTTATCTCGTCTATGCTTTCCGTATATGTTCTCTGTATTCCCTCTATTTCAGCAATCTCGTCTGCTCTGAAGGGGGAAGTGAGTACTGAGCAGTATTCGAGACGGGACAACCACAAGTGACTTGAAGAGTACACCATTGTGATGGGATCCCTGGATTTGAAAGTTCTCGTAATCCATCCGATCATTTTTCTGGCTGATGCGATATTTGCTTGGTTATGCTCCCTAAACGTTAGAACGTCGGACATCATATCCCAATCCTTGACATGCTGTTTCTCTATGGGAAGATTGATTGTGTTTTGTACCCTGTATTATGTTTCAGATCCTCCATTTTGCCGTACCTGAGTACCTGAAATTTATCACTGTTAAACATCATATATTTTCTGCTGCCCAATCGAAAACTTTGTTGACCTCTGTTTGTAGTTTTTCAATGTCTTCAGCAGAGGTAATTTTCATGCTATTTTTGTGTCATCTGCGAAGGATGACACGAAGCTGTGAAGTGTATTTTTGTCTATATCGATATGAGAATAAGGAACAGTAGCGGTGCAAGGACTGTACCTTGAGTACAGAGCTTTTAACATCGCTTGGACTCTATTTGATCTGATTGACTGTTACTCTTTGGGTCTGTTCGACAGGAAATGAGTATCCAGCGTCCTACTTTTCCAGTTATTCCCATTGACTCCATTTTGCGAGCTATCACCCCATGGTCAGATTTGTCGAAAGCCTTTGCAAAGTCTGGGTGTACAACATCTGCATTTTGCTTTCTTCTTTGAGGGCTTCTGTGATTTGTCATAGTGGTTGGAGTAACTGTGACAGACAGATCTTCCCGCTCTAAACCCATGTTGTCCTGGATGTGCAATTCCTTTTTTCCATAAAACTAGAAATTTGATTCCTAATCACTATTTCAAACACTTTTATTATGTTGATGTTAGTGCAACTGGCCTATAATTTTTTGCCAAGGCTTTACTCCCACCCTTGTGCAACGGAGCTATATCTGCAGATTTAATTAAGTGCTGCTGGTATCTCCCCTTTATCCAGTCTCTTTCTCCATATTACGTTTAGTGCTCTCGCTACTGGTACTTACATTTCTTAAAGAATATTGAATTCCATGAGTCAGGCCAGGGCTGAGTGCATGGGCATATTGTCATTTTCTCTTCAAAGTCTTCCGAGTTTGTTGGTAATATCCGTTATATTATCTGCAGCTTGAATGTAATTCATAAAGAAGCTGTCTGGGTCATCAACTTTCATGTGTTAATTGGTGTGCTAAACATAGCTTCATAGTGGCTTCTTAGAATTTCACTAATCTCTTTGTTGTCCCTCTGTGTACGTACCTTCATTTGTAATAACGGTCCAATACTGGGTCGAGTTTTTGGATTTTGATTTAGCGTATGTGAAAAAATATTTCGGATTTTTCCTTATCTCTTGTATAGCTCTCTGTTCCAATTCCATTCCTCAGACTCATATGATCGCTTCAACGTTGTTCGATTTCTTCGATCTCCCTGCTTAGGCTTATTTCCTTGCTTGTGATAGTGTGTCTGCCGAAGCATTTCCGTAATTTTTTTCCGTCTCCTGTACAGTCGTCTGCGTTCTCTTTCTAGAGTGTTCCTCTTTCTGCCCCTGCTCACAGGCACGTGCTTCAAGCAGACCTTGTAGCTTCAGCTGTCAGTTGAGCTATTCCCTGTGTGGGAGTTTTTTGTCGCTTAAGACCGTCTCCCATTGATTGGTTGAAAGGTCCACATTTATTTTTCCCAGTCAATCCTCTTATTGGTTGAAATTGAATTGATTGAATATTCTTCTCGCTTGTTGGGTCTCTTAGATTTACTACCGTTATTTATGCTAGTTCGCACTCAATGAGCTTATGGTCTGAGTATGAGTATCTGAGATTGTTATGTCTCTGATTAGTTCATCATTGTTTGTGAATAACAAGTCTAGTGTGGTTTCGTTCGTAGTTGGTTCTGTAATCTTTTGATTGAGCGAGAATTTGTACCAGAATCTCAAACGTTCTCTGACCTGTGGCTGGTTTTTTCCCGGGGCATTCCCTGCTATGATATTTGTGTTTGCCATTCTCAATCTTAACCTCGGTAAATTGAAATCTCCAAGGAAGATAATATCTGGAGCTGGGTTTGCTAGGTCATCAAGGTATGTTCTCTATTTTGTGCATCTGCTCTGTGAATTCCTCAACCGTTTGTATCTGGCGGTTTATATATTAACATAATAATTAGTTTAGTTTCTCTACCTTAATTCCAAGTACCTCTACCACTCATTAGTAGTACCCCAGATCATCATATAGTACCCCAGATAATCATATAGTACCCAGATCATCATATAGTACCCCCCAGATCATCATATAGTACCCCCCAGATCATCATATAGTACCCCCAGATCTTCATATAGTACCCCTAGATCTGCATATAGTACCCCAGATCAGCATATAGTACCCCCAGATCTTCATCTAGTACCCCAGATCTTCATATAGTACCCCAGATCATCATATGTACCCCAGCTCTTCATATAGTACCCCAGCTCATCATATAGTACCCCAGATCATTATATAGTACCCCAGATAGTACCCCAGATCCTCATATAGTACCCCCAGATCTTCATATAGTACCCCAGATCGTCATATAGTACCCCAATCTTCATATAGTACACCAGATCTTCATATAGTACTCCCAGATCTTTCATATAGTACCCCAGATCCTCATATAGTTCCCCCAGATCTTCATATAGTACACCAGATCTTCAGTAGTCTACCCCCAGATCTTCATATAGTATCCCCAGATCTTCATATAGTACCCCAGATCTTCATATAGTACCCAGATCTTCATATAGTACCCCAGATCTTTCATATAGTACCCCAGATCATTATATAGTACCCCAGATTCGTCATATCGGACCCTGATCTTCATATAGTACCCCCAGATCTTCATATCGTCCCCCAGATCTTCATATAGTACCCCAGATCTTCATATAGTACCCCAGATCTTCATATAGTACCCCAGATTTTCATATAGTACCCCAGATTTTCATATAGTACCCCAGATTTTCATATAGTACCCCAGATTTTCATATAGTACCCCAGATTTTCATATAGTACCCCAAATCTTCATATAGTACCCCCCAGATCATCATATAGTACCCCAGATCTCCATACAGTACCCCAGATCTTCATATAGTACCACCAGATCATCATATAGTACACAGATATAGTACCCCAGATCTTCATATCGTACCCCCAGATCTTCATATACTCCCCCAGATCATCATATAGTAACCCAGATCTTCATATAGTACACCAGATCTTCATATAGTACCACAGATCATCATATAGTACCCCCAGATCATCCTATAGTACCCCAGATCATCCTATAGTACCCCAGATCTTCATGTAGTACCCCAGATCTTCATATAGTAACCCCAGATCTTCATATAGTACCCTAGATCATCATATAGGACCCACCGATCTTCATATAGTAACCCAGATCTTCATATAGTACTCCCAGATCTTCATATGGTACCCCAGTTCCTCATATAGTACCCCAGATCTTAATATAGTACCCAGATCTTCATATAGTACCCCAGATCATCATAGAGTACCCCAGTTCCTCATATAGTACCCCAGATCTTTATATAGTACCCCAGATCTTTATATAGTACCCCAGATCTGCAGCAGACAGGCAGCACTCCCCAGCTGCAGCAGACAGAGCAGCACTCCTCTGCTACAGCAGCAGGGCAGCACTCCCCTGCTGCAGCAGACAGAGCAGCACTCCTCTGCTGCAGCAGACAGGCAGCACTCCCCTGCTGCAGCAGACAGAGCAGCACTCCTCTGCTGCAGCAGACAGGGCAGCACTCCTCTGCTGCAGCAGACAGGGCAGCACTCCTCGCTGCAGCAGACAGGCAGCACTCCCTGCTGCAGCAGACAGGCAGCACTTCCCCTGCTGCAGCAGACAGGGCAGCACTCCCCTGCTGCAGCAGACAGGGCAGCACTCCTCTGCTGCAGCATACAGGGCAGCACTCCCCTGCTGCAGCAGACAGAGCAGCACTCCCTGCTGCAGCAGACAGGCAGCACTCCTCTGCTGCAGCAGACAGGGCAGCACTCCCTGCTGCAGCAGACAGAGCAGCACTCCCCTGCTGCAGCAGACAGGGCAGCACTCCTCTGCTGCAGCAGACAGGGCAGCACTCCCCTGCTGCAGCAGACAGAGCAGCACTCCTCTCTGCTGCAGCAGACAGGGCAGCACTCCTCTGCTGCAGCAGAGCAGGGCAGCACTCCCTGCTGCAGCCGACAGGGCAGCACTCCTCTGCTGCAGCAGACAGGGCAGCACTCCTCTGCTGCAGCAGACAGGCAGCACTCCCTGCTGCAGCAGACAGAGCAGCACTCCTCTGCTGCAGCAGACAAGCAGCACTCCTCTCTGCAGCAGACAAGGCAGCAGCAGCAGCAGCCAGAGCGCCAACTCAGAGAGTGATGAGAAGCAGAGCGATAAAGCTATATATACAACCCCCCCCCCCAACACACACACACACACACACACACCACACACACACACACACACACACACACACACCACAACACACACACACACACACACCAGCAATATTGGGGTGTAAAGTACCTATATACCTATAGTTCAAGGGGGCGGAAGGGAGTACAGCCCTACAAAGTTATTTATAACTAATCTGTAATGCCAGATACGAGGCTTCTCCACCCGCCATTAGTATACGCATTTTGTTTTAAATATTATTCAAGTTTATATTTTATATTCACCTGGCTCTTGATATTATAATTACAATGTGTATATGTTACATACATGTGTATTAGTACCTTTGGTGGAGTAAACATGTGCTCGCAGGCTTGGAAATTGTAAATTGTTTACGGCAAAATATTTGTAAAGTAAGATTGTGGCGGGAGATTTTCTTGCTGTGTTTTCTGGCCTGACAGTCTGCTCCAGTCTCTTGTACTGGTACCTGGTACTGCTCCCTGGTACCTGGTAATGCTCCCTGGTACCTGGTACTTCCCCTGGTACCTGGTACTGCTCCCTGGTACCTGGTACTGCTCCCCGGTACCTGGTACTGCTCCCTGGTACCTGGTACTGCTCCCTGTACCTGGTACTGGTACCTGGTACTGCTCCTGGTACCTGGTAATGCTCCCTGGTACCTGGTACTGCTCCTCCCTGGTACCTGGTACTGCTCCCTGGCACCTGGTACTGGTACCTGTACTGCTCCCCGGTACCTGGTACTGCTCCCTGGTACCTGGTACTGCTCCCCGGTACCTTGTACTGTTCCCTGGTACCTGGTACTGCTCCTTGGTACCTGGTACTGCTCCCTGGTACCTGGTACTGCTCCCTGGTACCTGGTACTGCTCCCTGGTACCTGGTACTGCTCCCTGGTACCTGTACTACTGCTCCCTGGTACTGCTCCCCGGTACCTGTACTGCTCCCTGTACCTGGTACTGCTCCCCGGTACCTGGTACTGCTCCTGGTACCTGGTACTGCTCCCCGGTACCTGGTACTGCTCCCTGGTACTTGGTACTGCTCCCTGGTACCTGGTACTGCTCCCCGGTACCTGGTACTGCTCCCTGTTACCTGGACTGCTCCCCGGTACCTGGTACTGCTCCCTGGTACCTGGTACTGCTCCCTAGTACCTGGTACTGCTCCCTGGTACCTGGTAATGCTCCCCGTACCTGGTACTGCTCCCTGGTACCTGGTACTGCTCCCCGTACCTGGTACTGGTCCCTGGTACCTGGTACTGCTCCCCGGTACCTTGTACTGCTCCCTGGTACCTGGTACTGCTCCCCTGGTACCTGGTACTGCTCCCCGTACCTGGTACTGCTCCCTGGTACCTGGTACTGCTCCCTGGTACCTGTACTGCTCCCTGGTACCTGGTACTGGTACCTGGTACTTGCTCCCCGGTACCTGGTACTGCTCCCTGGTACCTGGTACTGCTCCCCGGTACCTGGTACTGCTCCCCGGTACCTGGTACTGCTCCCCGGTACCTGGTACTGCTCCCCGGTACCTGGTACTGCTCCCTGGTACCTGGTACTGCTCCTTGGTACCTGGTACTGCTCCCTGGTACCTGGTAATGGTACCTGGTACTGCTCCCCGGTACCTGGTACTGCTCCCTGGTACCTGTACTGCTCCTGGTACCTGGTACTGCTCCCTGGTACCTGGTACTGGTACCTGGTACTGCTCCCCGGTACCTGGTACTGCTCCCTGGTACCTGGTACTGCTCCCTGGTACCTGGTACTGCTCACTGGTACCTGGTACTGGTACCTGGTACTGCTCCCCGGTACCTGGTACTGCTCCCTGGTACCTGGTACTGCTCCCCGGTACCTGGTACTGCTCCCTGGTACCTGGTACTGCTCCCTGGTACCTGGTACTGCTCCCCGGTACCTGGTACTGCTCCCTGGTACCTGGTACTGCTCCCCGGTACCTGTACTGCTCCCTGGTACCTGGTACTGCTCCCTGGTACCTGTACTGCTCCCTGGTACCTGGTACTGCTCCCTGTACCTGGTACTGCTCCCTGGTACCTGGTACTGCTCCCCGGTACCTGGTACTGCTCCCTGGTACCTGGTACTGCTCCCTGGTACCTGGTACTGCTCCCTGGTACCTGGTACTGCTCCCCGGTACCTGGTACTGCTGCCCTGGTACCTGGTACTGCTCCCTGGTACCTGGTACTGCTCCCTGGTACCTGGTACTGCTCCCCCTGGTACCTGGTACTGCTCCCTGGTACCTGGTACTGCTCCCCGGTACCTGGTACTGCTCCCTGGTACCTGGTACGCTCCCCGGTACCTGGTACTGCTCCCTGGTACCTGGTACTGCTCTCTCGGTACCTGGTACTGCTCCCTGGTACCTGGTACTGCTCCCTGGTACCTGGTACTGCTCCCCGGTACCTGGTACTGCTCCCTGGTACCTGGTACTGCTCCCTGGTACCTGGTACTGCTCCCCGGTACCTGGTACTGCTCCCTGGTACCTGGTACTGGTACCTGGTACTGCTCCCCGGTACCTGGTACTGCTCCCCGGTACCTGGTACTGCTCCCTGGTACCTGGTACTGCTCCCTGGTTCCTGGTACTGCTCTCCCTGGTACCTGGTACTGCTCCCCGGTACCTGGTACTGCTCTCCCTGGTACCTGGTACTGGTACCTGGTACTGCTCCCCGGTACCTGGTACTGCTCCCTGGTACCTGGTACTGCTCCCTGGTACCTGGTACTGCTCCCTGGTACCTGGTACTGGTACCTGTACTGCTCCTCCCCGGTACCTGGTACTGCTCCCTGGTACCTGGTACTGCTCCCTGGTTCCTGGTACTGCTCCCTGGTACCTGGTACTGCTCCCCGGACCTGGTACTGCTCCCTTGTACCTGGTATACTGGTACCTGGTACTGCTCCCCGGTACCTGGTACTGCTCCCTGGTACCTGGTACTGCTCCCCGGTACCTGGTACTGCTCCCTGGTACCTGGTACTGCTCCCCGGTACCTGGTACTGCTCCCTGGTACCTGGTACTGGTACCTTTACTGCTCCCCGGTACCTGGTACTGGCTCCCTGGTACCTGGTACGCTCCCCGGTACCTGGTACTGCTCCCTGGTACCTGGTACTGGTACTGGTACTGCTCCCGGTACCTGGTACTGCTCCCTGGTACCTGGTACTGCTCCCCCGGTACCTGGTACTGCTCCCTGGTACCTGGTCCTGGTACCTGGTACTGCTCCCCGGTACCTGGTACTGCTCCCTGGTACCTGGTACTGCTCCTGGTACCTGGTACTGCTCCCTGGTACCTGTACTGCTCCCTGGTACCTGGTACTGCTCCCCGGTACCTGGTACTACTGCTCCCTGGTACCTGGTACTGGTACCTGGTACTGCTCCCCGGTACCTGGTACTGCTCCCTGGTACCTGGTACTGCTCCCCGGTACCTGGTACTGCTCCCTGGTACCTGGTACTGCTCCCCGGTACCTGGTACTGCTCCCTGGTACCTGGTACTGGTACCTGGTACTGCTACCTGGTACTGGTACCTGGTACTGCTCCCCGGTACCTGGTACTGCTCCCTGGTACCTGGTACTGGTACCTGGTACTGCTCCCCGGTACCTGGTACTGCTCCCTGGTACCTGGTACTGCTCCCTGGTACCTGGTACTGCTCCTGGTACCTGGTACTGCTCCCCGTACCTGGTACTGCTCCCCGGTACCTGGTACTGCTCCCTGGTACCTGGTACTGCTCCCTGGTACCTGGTACTGCTCCCCGGTACCTGGTACTGCTCCCTGGTACCTGGTACTGCTCCCTGGTACCTGGTACTGCTCCCCGGTACCTGGTACTGCTCCCTGGTACCTGGTACTGCTCCCGGTACCTGGTACTGCTCCCTGGTACCTGGTACTGCTCCCTGGTACCTGGTACTGCTCCCTGGTACCTGGTACTGCTCCCCGGTACCTGGTACTGCTCCCTGGTACCTGGTACTGCTCCCGGTACCTGGTACTGCTCCCTGGTACCTGGTACAACACACACACCTCTCCTGTACAACACTCCTGCCTCTACACACACACACACACACATCTCACGTACATACCTACACAGTACACAGTGCACAGTGCACACACAGTGCACACGCAGTACACAGTACACAGTGCACACGCAGTACACAGTACACAGTGCACACACAGTACACAGTGCACACACAGTACACAGTACACACACAGTACACAGTGCACACACAGTACACACACAGTACACAGTGCACACACAGTACACAGTACACACACAGTACACAGTGCACACACAGTACACACACAGTACACAGTGCACACACAGTACACAGTACACACACAGTACACAGTGCACACACAGTACACAGTGCACACAGTACACAGTGCACACACAGTACACACACAGTACACAGTGCACACACACAGTACACACACAGTACACAGTACACACACAGTACACAGTGCACACACAGTACACAGTGCACACACACAGTACACAGTGCACACACAGTACACAGTGCACACACAGTACACAGTGCACACACAGTGCACACACAGTACACACACAGTACACAGTACACACACAGTACACAGTGCACACACAGTGCACACACAGTACACAGTGCACACACAGTACACAGTGCACACACAGTACACACACAGTACACAGTACACACACAGTACACAGTACACACACACAGTACACAGTGCACACACAGTACACACACAGTACACAGTACACACACAGTACACAGTGCACACACAGTACACAGTACACACACAGTACACAGTACACACACAGTACACAGTGCACACACAGTACACACACAGTACACAGTACACACACAGTACACAGTGCACACACAGTACACACACAGTACACACACAGTACACAGTGCACACACAGTACACAGTGCACACACAGTACACACACAGTACACAGTACACACACACAGTACACAGTACACACACACAGTACACAGTGCACACACAGTACACACACAGTACACAGTACACACACAGTACACAGTGCACACACAGTACACAGTGCACACACAGTACACACACAGTACACAGTACACAGTACACACACACAGTACACAGTACACACACACAGTACACAGTGCACACACAGTACACACACAGTACACAGTACACACACAGTGCACACACAGTACACACACAGTACACAGTACACACACAGTACACAGTGCACACACAGTACACAGTGCACACACAGTACACAGTGCACACACAGTACACAGTGCACACACAGTACACATACAGTACACAGTACACACACAGTACACAGTGCACACACAGTACACAGTGCACACACAGTACACAGTGCACACACACAGTACACAGTGCACACACAGTACACACACAGTACACAGTACACACACAGTGCACACACAGTACACACACAGTACACAGTACACACACAGTACACAGTGCACACACAGTACACAGTGCACACACAGTACACACACAGTACACAGTGCACACACAGTACACAGTGCACACACAGTACACATACAGTACACAGTACACACACAGTACACACACAGTACACAGTGCACACACAGTACACAGTGCACACACAGTACACACACAGTACACAGTGCACACACAGTACACACAGTACACAGTACACACACAGTACACAGTACACAGTGAGCTAGCGTGTAGAGTAAGAGTGTAGCATAGTGTAGTAGAGACTACAGGAGGAGGAGGGGAAGGGGGAGGAGGCCGGGGTGAAGGGCCTGGCCACAGTACACAGTACACAGTGTACACACACAGTACACAGTACACACACACAGTACACAGTACACAGTGAGCTAGCGTGTAGAGTAAGAGTGTAGCATAGTGTAGTAGAGACTACAGGAGAGGAGGGGAAGGGGGAGAGGCCGGGGTGAAGGGCCTGGCCACAGTACACAGTACACAGTGTACACACACAGTACACAGTAAGGTAGCATGTAGAGTAAGAGTGTAGCATAGTGTAGTAGAGACTACAGGAGGAGGGGAAGGGGAGGAGGCCGGGGTGAAGGGCCTGGCCACAGTACACAGTACACAGTGTACACACACAGTACACAGTACACACACACAGTACACAGTACACAGTGAGCTAGCGTGTAGAGTAAGAGTGTAGCATAGTGTAGTAGAGACTACAGGAGGGGGAGGGGAAGGGGGAGGAGGCCGGGGTGAAGGGCCTGGCCACAGTACACAGTACACAGTGTACACACACAGTACACAGTACACACACACAGTACACAGTACACAGTGAGCTAGCGTGTAGAGTAAGAGTGTAGCATAGTGTAGTAGAGACTACAGGAGGGGGGGAAGGGGGAGGAGGCCGGGGTGAAGGGCCTGGCCACAGTACACAGTACACAGTGTACACACACAGTACACAGTACACACACACAGTACACAGTACACAGTGAGCTAGCGTGTAGAGTAAGAGTGTAGCATAGTGTAGTAGAGACTACAGGAGGGGAGGGGAAGGGGAGGAGGCCGGGGTGAAGGGCCTGGCCACAGTACACAGTACACAGTGTACACACACAGTACACAGTACACACACACAGTACACAGTACACAGTGAGCTAGCGTGTAGAGTAAGAGTGTAGCATAGTGTAGTAGAGACTACAGGAGGAGAGGGTGTGAGATTTTTCTCTACGCCTACCTCCCTTAGGAGGTGGACTACAAGTTTAAAGGCTGCTCTTGGCAGTTAAGCATGAGTCCAGTAGAAAAAGGAGAAGCGGGAGCAAACCGCCAGGCTTCCACCAGCAGGGGTGAAAACCTGTCCACAATAGGCCGCTGGTTCCTCCTAGTTAAACATGACGTTAAAACCAATAAAGGGTAACCGACGGGTTCTCACAATCAAATTTTATATTTGTTGTGTGGCGCTATGAATTGGAATTCGAATTCCCAAGAGCGCAGCCGTCATATCAAAGATTTAAAACAACAATATCAAATATATATCAGAACAATGGGAGTGGTACAGAATAGTTGAAGGTTGACATCAAAGACTGTTAACAAATAACAATTTATTATAACAAGAGACTAGACTACTACATCAAAACAAAAGAATGTCAATGACGTTACTCGAACATAAGCGTGCCCACAGAGGAATCAACACGCAAGCAAGAACTAACAGATCTATAATCACAATTACAACAAATGACACAGTGAGTTCTGGAACACGTCTCCAGTAACCTCCTAACTGTTCTACGCCTCAGTGCAGTCTACACCTGCAATAGCGGTTGCAATGCAATCAAATCAGTAGCCTTTCAATGACATCAATAACTAATGGGTTCACTGGCAACTCCAGCACCCTTCCTCAAATTAATCTTTACGTTAATGTCCATCCAGTGGCACCATAACCAACAGCTAAATAGCAACCCTTGCTGTGTGGCTGCATACTGAACTAACCTGAACACAGGTGTGCCCACTGATGACGCAATATTGCAAACTCAAAGAAAAATATCACAGACTAAGTTACACCACAGCGTGTGATTTAATTACGTTACAGTCCAACCAGTGGCATTTGCAACACAGCTATTCAACAGCCCCTCGAGAAATGACAGCAGGCTCCATCCTGCTGACACTTCGGGCTGACAACATGAACTAACTGAACAATTCGTCCACTGATGACACAAGCAAGCAATCAATAGTGACACGACTTCCTAGTGGCAGCTACTCTAATCACAAGCTTAAGGTCCTCCAGTCCAACAGGAGCGACCCCCGTAATCAGGTGGGTAGTCTAACAGTGACTCACCCCTATCACAACTAAAGTGAACACAGTCAGGCAAGGTGGGATTCTGGGACACAGCTCCACTCATCCCTAAGTTACTTTACCCTCGTCACTAGACGATAACCAAAAGAAATTGCCTTAATCAATTGCAACATTGATTATGTGAATAATGATGGAAATTGACTGATCACAGCAGTCAGCAACAAGTACTACTTTAATCACAAACAAGTGTCTCACGCTAGACACAACATGATAGTACTCTACGTTAACACAAGTCCTCTTGTCACAATAACTCAAACTCTTAAATTACATCACACTTGACTCCTTGCAAGTATTCAGTGAGTAATTCTTAATTAAGGTCAAACGGACCACTAATTACATCCCAATTGAGTTACGTTAACTAAGCCTACCCCAAGTGGGTGGCTTCTCAACAGTCTGTGTATCACTAATTACGTTTACTTACTAATGAGTGCTAATTACCCTAATTAGCCTTGAGCAATTAATTAACTGTCACCAGGACCGATAATTAATCATACATAAATACGTCTCACTCCGCACTGCCTAAGCAGGTCTCATCAAACACTGTGAATTCACGGAAGAGGAGTTAATTACCCTAATTAACAATGAGTGCAACTTAATCCACTGTCACCAGACAGAATATGATTAATATAACGTATTATGCTAACCCCATGACCTCGCTTTACCGAGTCATCTGAGTCCTCAAGACTCCAGACGTTAATTACTCCACTAATTATCATGAGCCACTAATTGCCCCAACCCTGAAAGGCAGTTAGTCTCGAGCAACTGACGTTAGCACTATCACTGACAGACTCTGACAGATCCTCTCCCACTACGTGAATTCATGATGAGAATGCTAATTACATAATTAGCTAGAGTGGTCAATTAATTGTCACACGGACAATTAATTGCACCGGACACGTATTCCCACAAGCTCAAGTTCAACACTGTTCTCCCATAACAGCACTCACTCATTCAACAACTTCAAGTGTGCACCCCCTTATCCAGTTAATTACCCCTAATTAACTCACTGAATCCTTAAGTACTCCACACAACTCAAAGAAACAAAGTAACCCTAAGGTTACACAGGTCACACATATAATGGCATGCAAAACATAAAATAGCACTGCCCACATACAGTTGCGACTACTGCAACTCGTTAATTACTATGCCCACACAGTAGTGACACACGGTTTTGCAACAATCAAGGTATCCATCTTACTGTCCCTCTAATCTTGCAAACGTTGCAAAAGATCGCCCGATCCCGGTGGCTTCAGCAAGACAATATACGTTAATATAAGACACCGTCGCTCTACGCGGACAGCTGGCACTAATTCTCCCATAATTAGGCAAATTAACAAATTGCTCGCTCCCATTAAGTGACTGAGAATTTCCCTGAATACTCAAAGGGTCCCTTTAAATCCTCAACACAGTTCCTAGGACAGTAATATCGTATACCTGATAACACTGCACAAACCTGCACATAATGATACCGTCAGCATGCCCCCCATGCTAATGACATCATTAGGCAATCAGTCAGCGATCACATCTACTGACTCACCACACAACACAGTACAACAATCATGCAAATGAAACACATGGAAATGCCTTACATAAACAATGTAAATTAATCACCAGGACATATACAGACCTCAGGATATCCACTAATAACCCTGCCCCACGGGCCTGCTTAATTAACTCTAACCTGGCCTAATTACATAATGAGGTACCATGGCACTAACCAAGGCTGGACGATTATACAGAATCGCCAGACTGGATCATTATATGATGATTTCTCTACACTGACTGGTCCCAAACTCCAGTCAGTCTACACACAACAATATATCTACAGATATATAATTATAACACTACGTGATTTACAGTGACAATTTCCCTCTCCAGGTACTGCCCCACAGTCACCTGGGCATGCCACAGACGGGCGTCTCAGCTACTTCCCTAGCCTGGCCGGGCTAGGGGCTCACACAACTTTTCACTTATTCTCATATAACTGAGACCCTGTTATACACTGATAAAGTACTCACGTTTCCGTCCACACATTTCCTCATTTCCCAGGTCCTTACCACCTGGCTGTCAACACTTAGCTTGCTCCTCGTGCGTCGACAAGATGTGGCCTAGGCTGTCCTGGGAATGTGGCCAAGGGGGTGGCCAAAGGTGGTGGCCAACATGTGGCCACTGCGTGGCCTTCAGGAGGGTGGCCACGGGTGGCGCGTGACGTCACAGCACCCCACCCCACCCCACCCGAGCAGCTCGCGCGCGGTGTAAGGTGGGTGGCCCGGGCCGGGCCGCCCGGGCCGCATGGGTGGGTGACTGGGCGGCCGGCGGGTGGCCAGAGGGCGGCCTGGGTGGCCAGAGGGCGGCCTGGGTGGCCGCGTGCCATACACACTTGGATGGGGAATCACTAACAACCCCATCATACCAGAGCATGACTCGCTCTTACACTGGGGTTACAGGAGTGACACTGGCCGGCGTCACCTCCCCATGGACGACGTCGGGCGCAATTCAAAGTCCAAGTCCCAGTTTCTCGCAATTTTGGGCTTCGACACACCCAGGGTGGCTGGAGTGCCATGCAATATGAGTAAACAGAACGACAGGAGCGATAACGGTGGTGGGGGTGGCAGGCCCGCCACCCCCCACCTAGACACTACTCACACCCTGGCTGCCCAATTCAAACTAAACTCTCTTGGCGGCTAGAGAGGCTCACATGCCCATATTTCTCCCCCTACCTTGTCTTGACCAATCAGCAGGAAGCCGGCACTGGTCCTGATGCCGCTTCCAATGACAGCTTTTCGCGCCAAAACTCGGCATAGGAGTAGGGGTGCTTAGACCAATCACACGGGCCCCTCGCCTGTGGCGTGGCGTGACGTCACAAGGAGGGTGAGGCCTAACACAACGTCTCAACGTCTCCCTTGGTGGGGGGGAGGCAGCGTTCGCCCCACTGTCCCCCCTCCACCTCTAACGGTTTTTGTTATACTACCCTCTCTGTTTCACAGAACAGGCAAATTTTGCTGTAATTCTCTCTACAGAGCAATCACAGACCTCTCATTAGTTTTAACTGCCAGCATTTAACATAAGCTTTCATATGACACCCAACAAGTATATGTAAATTTGAAAGCTTCAGTTTCTAGAGTCCCTAGAGCGACTAGCCTATTCTAGAAACTAGGAAAACTAGCTGAGGAGATTCTACATCTCCTCACACTACCTCCCACTAAAGAATATATTTTCCTGCAAGGAAAATACATTCAAAACACCAGCTAGTTTTTCTGCACACACCTGCCCAACAGGTGTACTAGCTAAACAAGTGTGTAGTGTGTAACTCTGTTTCCTATGCATCACTGGCCTGAG
This sequence comes from Procambarus virginalis, assembly GCA_020271785.1. Lineage (NCBI taxonomy): Eukaryota > Metazoa > Arthropoda > Malacostraca > Decapoda > Cambaridae > Procambarus > Procambarus virginalis. The sequence goes on along the minus strand of WNGS01003405.1, from coordinate 18,383 downwards.
GGTCCCTGTGTACTACCACCGGATCACCCTGGTGGTGCTGCCTGACCCTGGAGTGGCAACATGTTCGGCTCTAGCTCTGGTCCTGGCCGGTTCAACACCTCGCAACCATTTCCATCACTGAACCTCCCATTTCCATCCTCGGTCTGTGTCATACTGGACACATGAGCAACACATTGGTGTGGCCTTACCGGTGAAGTACTTCTACCCTCCCCTCAACCTACTAAGAACTTACTGTCAGTTTTCCACCTGACATTGCAACAAGTTGACAGGATCACCCTACCTGTCCAACTGTCAAACACCAGCCGGTCTTGCTCTACCGACTGAACTACCTGGGAGAAAGCCCTTCTACAAGCACCTACACTCCCCTACTGAGCTTGGGGTCTCTCCTTGCTTTTCCTCGGTCTCGCTCCTCTAACAAGGACATGAGCGAAACTCTTGACATCTGTCAAACTCCCCGGTCCGTTTCTACCTGGACCTAACTTGGAATGTGATCAGCATTCCCTCTGCAGATCTACTATAACCCTTTACCAAGGCAATCCTTAAAGAACAAATCATTATGCTGCTGGAGATCTGAACCATGGAAAATCACCAGCCCAAAATGACCTTTGCCATCTTGCATTTTCAGCCTTTCCTCAAAAGGCGATCGATGTATGCATCCATCGAATCGTCTCTTCTCTCAGTGCTGCCATGCTAGCATCTTTACCTTCATACCTTGTCACCAGGTAAGTGCACTAGGGTGGCTTGCTTCCCTCCCTGTGTGAGATTGCCCCTTGCAATCTGCTCTTGAGCCAGCACTGACTTGCTGCACTCTCACCATCAGGCTCGAACTCGGCCTTGCTGTCACCTCTGAAAGGGAGCCTCTGCTCCCTCTCCATCGGGAGCCTCTGCTCAACCTCTCAAGTGACTACCATGAATT
>WNGS01003404.1:4081-18204 GCA_020271785.1 Procambarus virginalis | reverse complement strand
TGAAACTGTGTATGGATTCAGCCTCCACCACATCACTGCCTAAGCATTCCATCTGTTAACTACTCTGACACTGAAAAAAGTTCTTTCTAACGTCCCTGTGGGCTTGTGTGATGTGTGTGTGTGTGTGTGTGTGTGTGTGTGTGGTGTGTGTGTGTGTGGTGTGTGTGTGTGGTGGTGTGTGAAGGGAATAGGGAGGTGGGTGGAGGTTACTTGAGGGGGGAGGGGGGGGGTGGAAGTGCCCATTACGCCCCTAATGTCATCATCGTCCAAATGTCATTCCCCATCCCAGCGGTGATGGAGTGAGTTTCCTCAGCTTCCATCCCTCCCTACTTCTCCCTCCCTCTCCTTCTCCCCACTCCCATACTCTTCGTGTGCTCTGTTCTCTCCCTTAAGTCTAACTTCCCTCCCCCTTCCCACTTTCCTCTCCTCCTCTACCTTCTCCTGTTCCATATCTTCTCCCCCTCTCTTCCTGATTTCCTCCCCCCCTCTTCCTGATCTTCCTCTCCCTCCTCATTCCCCTTCCATTTCCTATACTTGAGGTTACCTGAGGTGCTTCCGGGGCTTAGCGTTCCGCGGCCCGGTCGTCGACCAGGCCTCCTGGGCCTCTACCCAACGCGGCGTTCTAAGTCTCTTATCACAAGTCGTGTCTTCACCACCTTCCTGCTTGATATTAGCTTTTCATGGGTTCCTTCCCTTCCCTTCCCTTCCCTTCCCTTCCCTTCACCTACCCTTCCCTTCACTACCCCATATCTCCACTCATATCCTCATTGTACTTTTCCCGCATCTGTCATCTTTTCGTCCTTCGCCCCAAAACTATCCTTATTCCCAACCTGTTCCATTTTCAACTTTCCCATTTCTCTCATGCCTTAATCTGCTCCTCCCTGTCTCTCCTGTTCCACGCATTTTTCTTGCGTTTCTACCCCCCTCTTTCTCAGGTATTTCTTTAGCTTATCTCTCCTTTTCTTCGCTAACATATTCTCTTTCGCCCTTTTCGTTTCACGGGTGATGCAGTAGGGCAAAACTGCAGTCCGGGAAGAGAGGGGCAGGGCAGGCTCGGGGAGAGGCAGGGTAGGCTGGGGGGGAGGCAGGATAGGCCGGATAGGCCGGCCTGCTATCCTCCAGCCACGATAAAAAACTACTCACTTGGGATTCTGGAAATTGTGAAGGATGAGCTCATCTGAGTCTCCTTTCTCTCTCAGCTCTCCCCTCTCTCTCTCTCTCTCTCTCTCTTCTCTCTCTCCTCTCTCTATCTCTCTCTCTCTTCTCTCTCTCTCTCTCTCTCCTCCCTCCTCTACATCACCGCCAATAACTCTCCCCAAACCTCGTCCTCATATCCCACTGACAGCTTCACCACATTGTTAAGGTGTATACACACACACTTCTCTTCACAAACCTGAGCTCCTCTCCACCTCTCCCTCACCTCCTCTCACTGCTCCTCCTTATATATCTCTCTCTCTTCCCTCCCTCTCTTTCAGCCATGCATATTCCCTCTCATATTCCTCACGCTTTCTCACTATCTTTCTCACTATCACTACTTTCACTCACTCACTATCACTTTCTCACTTTTCACTATCTTTCTCACTATCATTTAACTCACACCTGTAGCATCTCATCTCCAGATGAGGATTTGAGGGATGAGATCATCCCCAATCCTCATCCTCATCTCTCCCCAGGCAGCTCAGCATCCTGAAATGATAGGCTGTAGAGCAACTATTCGATTAAACGTATGAATGTGCACCGTTCGACCCCCCAAAATGTTCATTTTATTGGAGTAAATAAAACCCAGTTGGCTCTCTAGAAGGTTTGAAAAATAATTCAGAACCTGATATTTTCAGGTGTTTGGTTCAGGTTATATTTTCAGAACCTGATAATTCAGAACTTCAGTACCTGATATTATCTTCCTGGGAGTCGTCACCTTTACCAGGAAGATCTACCTTTACCAGGAAGATCTACCTTTACCAGTAACATCTACCTTTACCAGTAAGATCTACCTATACCAGGAAGATCTACCTTTACCAGTAAGATCTACCTTTACCAGGAAGATCTACCTTTACCAGGAAGATCTACCTGGAAGAAGAAGGAAGAACTTGTCTAGTTTAAGATGGAGAATAGTAAAAAAAATATTATACCATGAATCTTCCTGGAAAAGGTAGATCTTCCTGGTAAAGCTAGATCTTCTGGTATAGGTAGATCTACTGGTAAAGCTAGATCTTCCTGGTAAAGCTAGATCTTCCTGGTAAAGGTAGATCTTCCTGGTAAAGGTAGATCTTCCTGGTAAAGGTAGATCTTCCTGGTAAAGGTAGATCTTCCTGGTAAAGGTAGATCTTCCTGGTAAAGCTAGATCTCCTGGTATAGGTAGATCTTACTGGTAAAGCTAGATCTTCCTGGTAAAGCTAGATCTTCCTGGTAAAGGTAGATCTTCCTGGTAAAGGTAGATCTTCCTGGTAAAGGTAGATCTTCCTGGTAAAGGTAGATCTTCCTGGTAAAGGTAGATCTTCCTGGTAAAGGTAGATCTTCCTGGTAAGGTAGATCTTCCTGGTAAAGCTAGATCTTCCTGGTATAGGTAGATCTTACTGGTAAAGCTAGATCTTACTGGTAAAGCTAGATCTTCCTGGTAAAGGTAGATCTTCCTGGTAAAGGTAGATCTTCCTGGTAAAGGTAGATCTTCCTGGTAAAGGTAGATCTTCCTGGTAAAGGTAATCTTCCTGGTAAAGGTAGATCTTCCTGGTATAGGTAGATGTTACTGGTAAAGGTAGATCTTCCTGGTAAGGTAGATCTTCCTGGTAAAGGTAGACGGTGTATACTCAATTTCTGTCGAACAGAACACAAAGAGAAATAGTTAATAAAATGAAATAAAATAAGATAATCCAAGAACAGTTTTGTACCTCAGGGTACAGTCCTTGCACCACTGCTTTTCCTTATCATATCAGATATTGGCAAAAATACAAGTCACAGCTTCGTATCATCTTTCGCAGATGACAAAAAAAAACATGCATAAAAATTACCTCTGCTATTAATATCTGCTTGTAATTTTTAAAGTTTTCGATTGGGCAGCAGAAAATAACATGATGTTTAACAGTGATAAATTCCAGGTACTCAGGTACGGTAAAAATGAGGACCTTAAACATAATACAGAGTACAAAACACAATCAAATGTGCCCATAGTAGGAAAACCGCATGTCAAGGATTTGGGAATAATTCTGACGACCTAACGTTTAGGGAGCATAACCAAGCAAATATTGCGTCAGTTAGAAAAAAAGATAGGATGGATTACGAGAACTTTTAAATCCAGGGATCCCATCACAATGGTTGTACTCTTCAAGTCACTTGTGTTGTCCCGTCTCGAGTACTGTTCAGTACTCACTTCCCCCTTCAGAGCAGGAGAGATTGCTGAAATAGAGGGAATACAGAGAACATATACGGCACGCATAGACGAGATAAAGCACCTAAATTATTGGGATCGTCTCAAAGCTCTCCAAATGTACTCTCTAGAAAGGAGACGAGAGAGATACCAAATAATATACACGTGGAAAATACTGGAGGGCCAAGTCCCAAACCTACACAGTAAAATAACAACGTACTGGAGTGAACGATATGGAAGAAAATGCAGAATAGAACCAGTGAAGAGCAGAGGTGCCATAGGCACAATCAGAGAACACTGTATAAACATCAGAGGTCCGCGGTTGTTCAACGTCCTCCCAGCGAGCATAAGAAATATTGCCGGAACAACCGTGGACATCTTCAAGAGGAAACTAGATTGTTTTCTCCAAGGAGTGCCGGACCAACCGGGCTGTGGTGGGTATGTGGGCCTACGGGAAGCTCCAAGCAACAGTCTGGTGGACCAAACTCTCACAAGTCAAGCCTGGCCTCGGGCCGGGCTTGGGGAGTAGAACAACTCCCAGAACCCCATCAAGCAGGTATATGTGGGCCTGCGGGCCGCTCCAAGCAACAGCCTGGTGGACCAAACTCTCACAAGTCAAGCCTGGCCTCGGGCCGGGCTTGGGGAGTAGAAGAACTCCCAGAACCCCATCAACCAGGTATATGTGGGCCTGCGGGCCGCTCCAAGCAACAGCCTGGTGGACCAAACTCTCACAAGTCAAGCCTGGCCTCGGGCCGGGCTTGGGGAGTAGAAGAACTCCCAGAACCCCATCAACCAAGTACAAGATATTTCGCCTCGTCAGCCCCCCATCAACCTCTATTTTATTTCCTCTTCTAAACTTTTACAAATCACTGGCTTCTCCTCCTTCCCTTCCCTTCCCTTTCTCTCACCTCTCTCTCTCTCCTTCTCTCTCCATATTCTCTTCTTGTCTCACGTTTCACAGTCAAATGTTTCTTTTTCCGGTTTTCTTATTCATGTTCTTTCTGTCTTTTCATTCTTATTTTTTACGTACTTTCACCTTGAAGTCTTGTGCGGTAATGACGTCATTATTATCCCGTTCTTCCTCTTCCTTCTTTCATTCCATTTCTTCATCATGCTTACTTTACTCCCCATTTCTCTTGTTCTATTTTCTCTTGACTCATTCAAACCATTTACTGCCACACACATTCATTCACCCATTTTCCACATTTCCATTCACCCCGCTTCCCTTCATAACTTCCCTTCATGAAGGGAAGCCCTTTCCTTTGACCCCTCTTGCCCGTGACCCCCTTCCCTTGACCCCTTTCCCATGACCCCCTTCCCTTGACCTTGCAAGATCTGTCGATATCCAAAACGTTCCGTCTTATTTCCCTCATCATATCTCATTCCATTCTTTCCTTTCCAGGTTTTCAATATTTTTTGATTGCATTTTATCTCCTGGTTTTTCCTATTCCTTTTAATTTGTGGGTGATTGATTGATTTCTTCTCCTATCTTATCTTGTTCCCCTCTATCTTCCTCTCCGTCTTGTTGATCGTCTTTATCTTCTCCTTCTTCTGGGTTCTTAGGATTGCCTCAGAGGCTGAAAATTATTTGTGATGGGGATGGCCAGAAATTTCCCGAAACCCTTTTATTGCTCAAAGGATTCCCTAAGAACCCTATCTTCTGTAGCTTCCGGGGATCAACAGCCCCGCGGCCCGATCTCCGACCAGGCCTCCTGGTTGCTGGACTGGTCAACCAGGCTGTTGGACGCGGCTGCTCGCAGCCTGACGTATGAGTCACAGCCTCGTTGATCGGGTATCCTTTGGAGGTGTTTTATCAAGTTCTCTCTTGAACACTGTGAGGGGTCGGCCAGTTATGTCCCTTATGTGTAGTGGAAGCGTGTTGAACAGTCTCGGGCCTCTGATGTTGATAGTTCTCTCTTGAACACTGTGAGGGGTCGGTCAGCTATGTCCCTTATGTGTAGTGGAAGCGTGTTGAACAGTCTCGGGCCTCTGATGTTGATAGTTCTCTCTCAGAGTACCTGTTGCACCTCTGCTCTTCAACGGGGGTATTCTGCACATCCTGCCATGTCTTCTGGTCTCATGTGATGTAATATCCGTGTTCAGATTTGGGACCAGCCCCTCTAATATCTTTCTCATGTAGATTATTATGTATCTCTCCCGCCTGACCTTTATAGAGAATACAGATTTAGAACCCCTAAACGAACCCAATAATCAAGATGACTTGTTGAGTGGATTCTTGCGATAAAGGTTCTTTGCATACTCTCTAAGGCCAGCTGTCACGGGCTGCTTCCTGGCGGGTGGAGGCCCGGTCGAGTCCTCCCATCCCAGGACGTGGCCAACTCACGCTTTTCCTCGGGGCACCACTAAAGCCCGAAAATCATCCCTAAAGATATCTATCCTGGCACTTCAGAGTATCCTTTGTGCCACAACGTTGACAGTTGTACGGGTAGGTCCCCCTATCTCACAGTCATTTCCTTCAGACTCTCAATGCCCGCCTTTCTCCACCTTTTTCGCTTTATAGCTTTCTTCGTTTGCGCTTGAGCTGACCTCTATCATCACCCTTTCATCAACCGCCTTTTCTTTTCTCCCACTCTCTCGTTATTAATTCCGTCAGGTGTGCGTGCGTGCAAGCTGTGGCCAAGTGTCGTGTCTCTTCTTGTGCCCCGCCCGTGAGCTCCTTGGGTTCTGGCCTTGCGGTTTTGCTGTCCGGGTGTGTAGTGGTGTTTGTGTGTTGGTGTGTGGTGTTGTGCTTGTGTGGTGTGTGTGTGCCTGTTACTAATTTTCACTCTTCTTTATCTTTGTTGGTGCTTGACTCTTGTATTGGGCTTCTCCTTTGAGTTCATGGCCTCCCTTTCGGCACCCGCTTTCTTTCTCTCTCAAACCTCTTAGGTACACTTATTACCACTCGGCTTTTATGTAAATGGTTCCTGACGCCCATCTCGGTCTCTTCTCTGCATCATATCTCTATATTTGATCTCGGTGTTGTTATGTGAGTGGCAGCAGACTGGTCGTACGTGACTTCGTAGCTGGTCGTTACGGTGACGTCGCAGACAGTCGTACGGTGGACCCCTACTTAGCCACGTTGCCACGACCCCTAGAGCTGATCATTACTTAACCAGTTTGTGTTATTCGTACTAGTATCACCTACTCCGATTTGCCCCACCGTCCACATACTTTCACACGGCCTACGCTAACATAAATGGATGATTTGATCGGCTGCAGTGTCGCATGTGTCGGGGAGGGGTCCGTGCCAGGTGTATATGGGGGTGCCAGGTGTATATGGGGGTGCCAGGTGTATATGGGGGTGCCAGGTGTATATGGGGGGTGCCAGGTGTATATGGGGGTGCCAGGTGTATATGGGGGGTGCCAGGTGTATATGGGGGTGCCAGGTGTATATGGGGCACCTCCTCCCGGGCAAGTATCCACTTGGGGGGGCTGCTTCCCTCTTGCGGGAACCCTTCGCACGCTGTATAGACGCTGGGTGATCAAAGGGTTGGGGGGGGGAGAGAAAAGAGGGTGGTTTAAGGGGTAGGTCTAGGTGCGAGTGTGTCCCCCTCACCCCACTCCAGGCTGCCACAAACGCGTCCACGAGTACCGAACACAGCAACGATCCACTCGGGTGAATTAATCATGACTCGACAACAAACTATGATGGGGGGGAGTGGGGGGGAGTGATTGTGGTGGGGGGGGGAGGGAGATGTTCTCCTCGAACCCGTAGTTCAAAGGTAGAACAACAAAAAATTGTTCACTTGAAAGATTCATAGTTTCAATGTTTGCTTTTCATTTTTTTTTTTCAGGGTAGGGAGATGGGGCCGTTTTGCCCCTAAGGAAAATGAGAGGGAAGGAACTGGGGAGGGAAAGGGCACCCATTTAACTTTGGGGGTAAGGGCAAGCCTATTATGGGGCATTGCATACGGGGTACCCGAGTCCCCCCCCATGGCGGGTTGGGGGGGGGGAGAAGGGGTTTGCGGACATGTATAAAGCAACCCTTTTTGAAACTATTTAAGGACAAAAAGGAGCTCATTACCCGGTATCAATGGCCCAAGACTAAAGATATATTATGCATGGGCCCATTAATTATTAGGTAAATTGCTGCTTTTGTTTGAAGGGGGGGGCCCGCGTACGAAGGCCCCCCCCCTATCGCCCCCTCCCTCCCCCGGAGCGGGCTCTCTCCCTCTCTCGCCTCTTCCCGTTCTTCCTTGCCTTTTTTGCCCCTTATCGTTTGGGGTGCCTCGGTTGTCCTAGCAGTTATCGTTTCCTCAAACACATTACTTCTCATTTGCCTTCCTCTCACTACTCTTCCTTCCTCCATCAATTCTCCTTCATCATTTTTCACCCTCCCTAAATAATAAGAGTTTTACAGAGAAATAAATAACTTTTCTGTGGGAAACACATTTCGCCATGGGTCCCGCACCACATTCCCTTATAAGGCTCTAATGGATTTGTGCAATAATTGTATTCTCAAGAATGTGTGTGCTAATTCGAAAGAATATCTATCAGATAAAGTGTTGATATAGGAGTACATATAACAAAATTATATGATATATAAATTATATTGATATATAATCTGCTTCCATAATAGAGTAACACATTGAAGGCTAAAATAGAAGCAAACTAACATATATGTGTGTGTGATAATGTTCAAGACATATAAAATACAACGAGAAATCCAACCAGATCTATCTGAAGGTACATAACAACCAGTCCAGCAACCAGGACCCGGCCTAGGTAGAGTGCAACGCGGCCTAGGCGGGGACGCTGAGCCCCGGAAATCCTTACGCAAGGGGTAGTTAAACACCGTTCTTCACCTCTCAAGGTAACAACCCAATTCACTGAAACACTAAAAACATGAAAACCAGAAATTACTTTTTTTTCACGAATAAGACCAATTTTGATAAGTCTTTCGACTGAAACCGGAATTAAATTCAGCTTAGAGACTCGTCACTTTACTGAGGGAGATCAAATCAGCTGAAGTTGCTTTTCTGACTGAGATAAAGAGGCAGTACACTGATGGCTAATGATAAAGATCTGTTGTAACTTTATGGACTCAGCAGATCTCTGAAAGAGTTCAAGTGGTTTATTAAATACATGTTGTCACAACTGTTGCCTTCACAGTGCTGTTGCCTCTGACAGCTGCTGCTGCCTCTCACAGCTGCTGTTGCTGTCTCTCACAGCTGCTACTGCCTCTCACAGCTGCTGTCTGCTGTCTCTCACACCGCTGCTGTGCTGCCCTCCGTCACACAGCCTGGATGCCTTGTTCTCACAGATGCTGCTGCCTCTCACAGATGCCTGCGGCTCTCACAGTTGCTGCGGCCTCTCACAGCTGCTGTTGCTGTCTCTCACAGCTGCTGCTGCTCTGTCTCTCACAGCTGCTGTTGCTGTCTCTCACAGCTGCTGCCTCTCAGAGCTGCTGCCTCTCAGAGCTGCTGCCTCTCAGAGCTGCTGCCTCTCAGAGCTGCTGCCTCTCAGAGCTGCTGACTCTCACAGCTGCTGCCTGCTGCCTCTCAACAGTCTGATGTTCTGTCTCTCACAGCTGATGCCTGCTGTCTCTACACACGCTGCTGCTCCCACAGCTGCTGTTGCTGTCTCTCACATACGCTTCACCATTTGTCCCTTCTCTCTGTGTGCCTCTCACAGCGCTGCTTGCTGACACTTCTCACTTTAGCTGCTGTGCTGCTGCCTTATTCACCGCTGCTGCCACGTCTCCAGCTGCTGCTGCTGTTAACAGCTTCTGCTGCTGTCTCGACACGCTGATTGCTGTCTATCACGCTGCGCTGCCTCATAACAGCTGCTGCTCTGTCTCTCACAGCTGCTGTTGCTGTCTCTCACAGCTGCTGTTGCTGTACTTCTAACAGACGGTGCTGCTGTCTCTCACAGTTGCTGCTGCCTCTCACAGTTGCTGCGGCCTCTCACAGCTGCTGTTGCCTCTCACCCCAGCTCCCTGCTGCTGCCTCTCACAGCTGCTGCTGCCTCCTCACGCTGCTGCTGCTCCCTCACAGTGCTGCTGCTGCTATCACAGCTGCGTTGACTGTCTCTCACTAGTGACACGCTCATTGCCTCTCAAAGCTCGCTGCTCCTCCCCTGCCTCACAATTCATGCCGGTCCCTGGCTCTGCCCTCTCACAGCTGTTGCTCCTGCTCTCAACAGCTGCTGAATCCTGCACCTCTCACAGATGCTGCTCCTGCACCTCACAATTGCCTGCTGCTTGCCTCTCACAGCTGCTGCTTATTCTCACAGCTGCTGGACCACCGTCCCTGGTGCTCGCAAACACTAATGGGTGGCAAGATAAGATTATCAGCTCATCACATTGCACAAGTTGCAGAAATCTCAACATCAATGGCCATAAAGACGGAAATTCATACCATTGTTATTAGTGAGCATTTCGGCCTGGTTGGTAGGAGTGACGGGTCCTGTTGCATTTCAGACCGAAGGCGATACCAGATGATTCAAGAGGTATTCACTACGTGATGCTGCGTGGGGGTTTGGGCGACTCAGGCTCTGGGTCCCGCCTGTCTCTCAACCGTCAATCACAAGGGGTTTGGAGTATGTGTGACTGTGTGAGTAGTACCTGTACGCGCTGTATATTATACTATCACTTATGAAATCTCGCTATGAAATTTGCCGTGCCGTTCGCCTCGAGCGTGATTGGGCGTTCTACCCCAAAGATGACAACTAGCCCATGTTCTATGCGCTTTTTCTGACGCGTTATTTTTTATGGTGTTCTTCTTTAGTGACCACTACCAGAATTGTATTTAAAGCAATTAAATCGGAAGAAGGTCGAAGAGAAGTCCACGCTGTTCGTAGCGGTGGCGCGCTCATTAAGTATGGGGGAGACACATGTATGCCCAAATTACGCCGTCCCGGCCGCCCATTATTGTAAATATATATTTTTTTTTACAGACCCATATGTCAATATTTGCATGTGTGCTGGTGTGCTGTGTGTGTGTGTGTGCTGTGTTTCTTGGGCGAGCGGGACTGAAAAAAGATCTGGGGTGGTGTTGCCGGCCCCTAGGCTAGTTTTTGGGGGGGGGGGGGGGTGATGAGAGGATGTGTGTTTCTGTGCCTGCGAGGGAGGTGCGATAGCATGCCTCGTTTTTGCATATATCTTGCCATTCACAGTTTTGTTCTGCTCCTTTCTCAACGTGCCTTCCCTACCCTATTTCCTCTCTCCCTCTATCTCCCCTCCCCTGCCCTCTCTCCCTACCCTCACTCCCCTCTCCCTCACTATCCCCCCCTCTCCCCCCTACCATCCCTCCCTCCTCTCCCTCTTCTCTCCCTCCTTCCAGTGGCGCCTCCCATGCCGCTGGCTTCTGGGATTCAGCAAATCGTGAACTTCAAATACAAATTCAACAAAATAATTCCTGGAAGCGCCCGACAGAAATCAGAAGTAAAAACAAAAAAAAAACGTTTTGTACAAATACCGCGTTAAAGAATTGATTTCTGTATCAGAAACTGGCGTTACGAATGGGCGGTGGGGTGGGTGGTGGGGGTGTTGCTACGAGGCAGGCTCCTATTGGTCCATACGAGACAGCTCCTATTGGTCCATACGAGGCAGCCTCTATTGGTCCATACGAGGCAGCTCCTATTGGCCCATACGAGACAGCTGCTATTGGTCCATACGAGAACAGCTGCTATTGTACCATACGAGACAGCTCCTATTGGTCCATACGAGGCAGCGTGCTATTGGTCCCATACGAGGCAGCTCCTATTGGTCCATACGAGGCAGCTCCTATTGGTCCCATACGAGGCAGCTCCTATTGGTCCCATACGAGGCAGCTCCTATTTGGTCCATACGAGGCAGCTGCTATTGGTCCATACGAGGCAGCTCCTATTGGTCCCATACGAGGCAGCCCCCTATTGGAGTCCATACGATGGCAGCTCCTATTGGTCCCATACGAGGCAGCTCCTATTGCGACATACGAGGCAACTGCTATTGACCCATACGAGGCAGCTCCTATTGGCCCCATACGAGGCAGCTCCTATTGGTCCATACGAACCAGCTCCTATTGCGTCCATACGAGCAAGCTCCTATTGGTCCATACGAGGCAGCTCCTATTGGTCCATACGAGGCAGCTCCTATTAGCGTCCATACGAGGCAGCTGCTATTGGTCCCATACGAGGCAGCTCTATTGACCCATACGAGGCAGCTCCTATGGGTCCATACGAAGCAGCTGCTATTGGTCCCATACGAGGCAGCTCCTATTGACCCATACGAAGGCAGCTGCCTATTGGTCCATACGAGGCAGCTCCTATTGGTCCATACGAAGGCAGCTGCTATGGTCCATACGAGGCAGCTGCTATTGGTCCCATACGAGGCAGCTCCTATTGACCCATACGAGGCAGCTCCTATTGGTCCATACGAGGCAGCTCCTATTGGCCATACGAGGCAGCTCCTATTGGTCCCATACGAGGCAGCTCTCTATGGTCCCCATAACGAGGCAGCTCCTATGGTCCATACGAGGCCAGCTCCTATTGGCCCATACAGAGGCAGCTCCTATTGACCACCATACGAGGCAGCTCCTATTGGTCCATACGAGGCAGCTCCTATCTGGTCCGACATACTACAGGCAGCCTCCTATTGGTCCATACGAGGCAGCTCCTATTGGCCCATACGAGCAGCTCCTATTGGCCCATACGAGGCAGCTCCTATTGGTCCATAATCGCGGCAGCTCTAATTGGTCCATACGAGGCAGCTGCTATTGGTCCAATACGAGGCAGCTCCTATTGGCTCCATACGAGGCCAGCATCTATTGGTCCATACGAGGCAGCTCCTATGGTCCATACGAGGCAGCTCCTATTGGCCCATACCGAGGCAGCCTCCTATTGGCCCATACGAGGCAGCTCCTATTGGTCCATACGAGGCAGCTGGCTATTGGTCCATACGAGGGCAGCCTGCTATTGGGTCCATACGAGGCAGCTCCTATTGGTCCATACGCAGGCAGCTCCTATTGGTCCATACGAGGACAGCTGCTATTGGTCCATACGAGGCACAGCTGCTAATTGGTCCATACGAGGCAGCTGCTATTGGTCCTACGAGGCAGCTGCTAATTGGTCCATACGAGGCAGCTCCTATTGGTCCATACGAGGCAGCTCCTATTGGTCCATACGAGGCAGCTCCTATTGCGCCATACGAGTGCAAGCCTCCTATTGGTCCATACGAGGCAGCTGCTATTGGCCCATACGAGGCAGCTCCTAATGGGTCCATACGAGGCAGCTCCTATTGGTCCATACGAGGCCAGCTCCTATTGGTCCACAAGAGACAGCTGCCTACTTGGCCCATACGAGGCCGAGCCTCCTATTGGTCCACATACGAGGCAGCTCCTATGGTCCATACGAGGCAGCCTCCTATTGGTCCCATACGAGGCAGCTCCTATTGGTCCATAACGAGGCAGCTCCTATTGGTCCCATACGATAGGCAGCTCCTATTGGTCCCTACGAGGCAGCCCTCCTATTGGTCCATATGACGGCAGCTCCTATGGCCCATACGATGGCAGCTCCTATTGGTCCCATACGAGACAGCTCCTATTGGCCCATACGAGACAGCTGCTAATTGGCCCATACGAGGCAGCTCCTATTGGTCCCATACGAGGCAGCTCCTATTGACCCATACGATACAGCTGCTATTGGGCCCATACGAGGCAGCTCCTATGGTCCATACGTTGGCTACTGTTACTCGGCTAACGGGACCTGTAATAGGCAACGGTGATGGGAAGGCTTGATGCGGCCTCCATTTCTTGTTGCATCATTGCCCATCATTCGAGCTATTTTGAGGGGGAAGGGGAGGGATGGGGGGAGAATAGTGTCATCCTCAACCACTCGAAATCTCCCCCCCCCCCTATTCTTCCCCCTATTCTCAACTTTCCCTTTCTTCCGGGACCCCTGATTCAGTCCCCTCTTCCCCCTCTCCTATCCAACGGTCCATGACGCCACCTGGGCTCTTCCCATCTCTATCCTCTTCCTCCTCACTATCCACTATCAACACCTCGTTTTTAATCCTTGTTTTCCTCCTATTCCTGCTTCCCTTCCCTCTCCTTCCTTTAGTTTGTCTCTCCTTTTCTTCTGAGAACCGTCACTAAGTTGATTTGTCAAATCAGATTCTAGCTTTCTGCTACTTGATGGGCCCTCCGAACCCTCCCCCCCTCAAATGCCCTACCCAGAAGCCCCCAGCCCTACCCAGAAACCCCACAGCCCTACCCGAAGCCCACTAGTCCTACCAGAAGCCCCCAGCCCTACCCAGAAGCCCCAGCCTACCCAGAAGCCCAGTCCTACCCAGAAGCCCCCCAGCCCTACCCAGAAGCCCCCAGCCCTACCCAGAGCCCCCAGTCCTACCCAGAAGCCCACAGTCCTACCCAGAAGCCCACAGTCCTACCCAGAAGCCCACAGTCCTACCCAGAAGCCCACAGTCCTACCCAGAAGCCCACAGCCACCCAGAAGCCCCCCAGCCCTACCCAAGAAGCTCCCCAGCCCTACCCAGAAGCTCCCCAGCCCTACCCCAGAAGCCCCCACAGCCTACCCAGAAGCCCACAGCCCTACCCAGAAGCCCCCAGCCCTTCCCAGAAGCCCCCCAGCCCTACCCAGAAGCCCCCCAGCCCTACCCAGAAGCCCCCCAGCCCTACCCAGAAGCCCCCAGCCTACCCAGAAGCCCACAGTCCTACCCAGAAGCCCACAGTCCTACCCAGAAGCCCACAGTCCTACCCAGAAGCCCACAGTCCTACCCAGAAGCCCACAGTCCTACCCAGAAGCCCACAGCCCTACCAGAAGC
>WNGS01003402.1:13580-25642 GCA_020271785.1 Procambarus virginalis | reverse complement strand
CAGCCCTAGTCAGCCATGTTTTTAAGAAAACATCATCTGATGTTGGAATACAAGGCATATTGCTTGAAGATGAGCATGCCAATGTTTTTGATAACCCAAATCTGGAAAAAGACCTAACACAGGTGTCTGATACTAGTGATATGGATATTGAAGTGAACGATGTGGAGAGTGTATACAGTACACAGCTCTCACAGCCCTGTCATGCCGGTATATGTCATCACGATCAATGGAACAACACAAATGAATTTTGTATGTTCCACTGAACATTTAGTGCCAAATGCAATTCATTTGGACCATCTGGGAATTCGTTAGAGCGGGGTCTGTTAGAGTGATGATGTACTGTATTTGAAAAGAAAAAATGCAAGAATAGAGAAGTGATTGTAAATATTATTCAGCAGATATGTAAGTAATAAAACTTAGCAGATACTGTATATAAGTAATAAAATTTACCAGATATAAAAGTAAAAATAATAAAGAACAGAAGAGTGGGAAATTAGATAATTAATCAAATTAAGATTTCTTGAGTAAACGAGTTGAGATTCAAATAATTAATGAAATGGAATACAAATAATTAGCTAATTTAAGAATTAGATTAATATTGTAATACATGAATATTATATGGTAATAATACAGGATGGGCAAGGATATGCAATATAAACAGGCAATACACAGGCAAAAAAAAAGAGAACAAAGTGATAATTAGACAATTGGATTAAGATTGTGAATAAACAAATGGATTCAGATTCAAAATAATTAAAAAAAGGAAACATAATAATCAAATTAAAAATTCAGTAATCTCTTAAGATTGTAATACAGTAATATCATATGGTAATAAGACAAGTTAGATTAGGGTATGCAATAGAAACAACACACATCGCCTGGAAACACTGATGTACTTAAAGCTTAAGAATCCATTAACAATATTGGAATATTAGACAGCAAACAAGACTAGTAGCTAATATTAATGGGCAGATATATAAGTGAGAAATTAAATTATTAATTTTTAATTCACAAAGTAATGAATTAAAGATTCAGATAATTTGACAAATTAAGAGTTCATGGTTTATAACATTTTGGAAAATTGAAGTGTTAGTATCAACAGATAAATTAGTAAGTTGCAAATATTGTAAATTAAGAATCTGATAACTAGACAAATTAAGCATTCAAAAAATGATTACATTATTTAAATTGAAGTCATTGTAGTAATAGTTATAAGAGGGTAAATTACATGAAATTGAAGCCAATAATATAAAAAGAAGCATTTATTAATTAATTTAAAAATATAAAAAAGGCAAAATTTAAATATGGTTAGGCTAGGTAAGGCTTGGTCACTCATGTGTTGCTCTCAGCAATGACATTGGAAGTTCGCTGACTTCCAGTTCTGTCACAATCAACAAAGAAAGTTAGTAATTGTTGGGCACTTTTGATTTCATGTCTTTTGCTGTTCTTTCTTAGCAATGATTGTTCCATTCCTGGTGTAGCACTGCTTGATAAGATTTGGGTTTTATTTGTGAATATGATGCAGTCTGTAGAGGAGGATCAACGCTGCTTGGTAAGGCACTCATTATTATAAAGATTGGTTTTATATTTGTAGCTGATTGAATGAGGTCTTACTTATCATTGGGATAAGCTAGTTTAGTGAGCATCTGTCTGGTGCTACGGTGATTGTTTTTATCTATTCTGATAGATTTAATAGTATCAGTAAAGTTTATCTCTGATCTAATCAGTTGATGGGCTACACTGGAACAGTTCTGACCTTCTTGTTCTTCAGGCAGTTCAGTAGAGCTGATGATGAGCAAATCATGGAGTTTTTATTGATACTGTTGTCTGGAGATCCTGAAACACTTATAAATTCAGTACTACCTACCTAACTACACATGCTGTATTGCATATTAATGGGTTATAACGGCAGTCTAAACATGGTATAAGTATGGAATACTATAACTTTCATACTGGGTGGGGTGGATATTATGAGGGACTGGTGGCTCATAACAGTTGTCACTAACCTGTGTTGGTGAGTGTATTAATAACACTTTCACACTCCGATGTCGCTTTCCAGTGACATCCGTTTTTCTCCTGGGCCGTCTCGGGTGACGCAGTCTGAAATCATCCATTAAAATATTTGTTAAAAATTAAAATTTTAACTGATCAATCTGGGTGTGGTTTCAAAATGAGCACCTTTAGATTGCACACAATTTGATGCCAAAATGAAAGACGTAACATGAAAATTGATGTCAGAACACTGGAAAAAATATTTAGTACTGTATTTCTTTAGTTTTTGGCTATGATGAATTGTTCTAAAATTAATGGTAATTACTGTACTGTAGTGTATAGGCCGCTCCACATCCCCATTATCCCGCCAGGTGATCCCTCCCGACGCTCCCCTCTCTCCCGACACCACCCACCCACCCCACCCTCTCCTACACCATGCGCCTCGAGCCACAGCCGTACGGATTAATACGCTATGGCCCGCGGCCTGGCTTTCATATCCGGACAATTCACTCCTTGTCCGGCTGACTGTCCGGATATTGCAACATCGGCAGCAAGTTAACCGGCCTAGACTTTTATCCGGACAAACACCTGATTTTCCAGCTTCTATGGACATTTTGGCCAGATATTGAGATAACTTTATCCGGTCATGATTTTGACTGTATAAGGGCGTTTTCCGGATATTCGAATCCCGGATAATCGAGTGTCTACAGTAATTATTTTGTGTGACATGGCGTTGGAATTGAGCTGTGTTTTTATCATACCGTAAATTTTATGAGAATAGATTTTTTTCTTTAAACTTTTTCGTATATTTCAGTGATGGGAACATCAGATCATTTGATGTTCCCAATTTTCTAATGGGAACATCAGATCATTTGGGAATGCATCGGATGAGGGAGTGGGGAATGGTGGGGAGGACGAGGGGACGGGAGTGGGGGGATGGTGAGGGGGACAGGGGAGGGGGTAATGGTGGGAAGGACGAGGGGACGGGGAGTGACAGATGGTTAGGAGGACGAGAGGACGGGGGAGTGAGGAATGGTTGGGAGGATGAGGGGACCGGGGAATGGTGGGGTGGACTGGGAGACTGGAAGGGAACTGGGAGGGACTGGTTGTGGACTGGAAGGGAAAGGTTGCTGTGGCTCAACAACACACATGCGTTGTGGAGCCACAACAACGCGTGGCCAAGTACAGCTAGTAAGGAATAATGTATATTGGATTAATCAGTTCCAAACCACAAAAAAAATACTGTATAGTTATACAATAATTAAGTGGAATAAATGCTAACACACTACACTTTACCTGTACTTCGGAGAGTTGATGGCATATGTGGAAACTAGCGAGGCAGAGGAAGAGAGATGTTCTTTGGCAGGGGAGTTCCCTAACATTAAAACTTCTGGAAGTTGTGCTTCTGATGTTCTTTCTCTTTTCTGTCTTTTTCTGTTTCCCTCATTACACTCACTGAATGCTTTCCTTACAAGTAACTTGTCCAAGGATGATTGTTTTTGCCTGTGCATTAAAATATTTTTAAAGTGAGACATAGCACTGTCATTCAACAGATTTGTAACACAGTTTGTCAAGGTGATAATTTCAAGAAAAGATTTGCACTTTCCCTCATTTTGCACACATTTCTTTTAATGGAGAACTAGATTTAGGCATACCAAACTCTGTAACAAGAGCTGACACTCAGGTACCACTCTCATGTTTAGCTATGAGTTCTTTCTTCATCTGTATCGTGATTCTAACCATTTTTCTTCTTGATTGGCTCATATCACAAACTTTCATAGGTGACATGGTGACTTATTTACAATAAGAATATAAAAAATATCCAAGAGAAAAGTGTAGTAAGTTATGCACTGAACAACAGCTATGGTGAAACTTTTTTTTATTTGTATTTCTACATGCAAAGCATGCAAATTAAATTACAATAAAAACAACACAAAATACAAAACAGAACAAATAGAACAATAGACCACCGGCCAGAAGGGCCGACAGCACATCACAACAAAACACAAAACATGATAATGCATATAAAACATACAGCATACAAGAAAACACAAAGCATAATACATTGGCAAACAAGCAAACACAGTAACATCACAAAACAAAACCCACATAATACAAAATAGATAACAAAAGCATAACAGGGAACATAACAGTACAAGCACAAAACATATCAAACAAAACATAAATAACAAAACACGTACAACAGGTAAAGCACGCCATAACAAACGGAAGGCAAAAGAAAATGGCAAAACACTCGCCAACAGCCTGAAGGGCACACAATATTGCATAAACAAGCGCATGCAACAACCACCAGCCATACCAAAAAAACCCAGAACACACACCGGAACACGCAGGAACCGGGAAAAAAACCCATCCCACCTACCCACCCCACCTGCACCCCACAACCATGCACATAACAGGACACACAGAAGAAACATAAATCATTCGCGAGGAACATCGGTTTGAATGTACTTCTCCGGGAAGGAAACATAAGGATACTTCGCCTTGTAAGCTTCCCAGACTAGATCCTCATGGTCGGTAGGGTGTTTGACCCCCCTCGTCCGCTGGGGTATCATAAACTCAGGAACAACTATATCTGGCGGCATTGGCCAACGCCTGAGTTCACCGACGCACGTCGCATAACGAGGCCGGGGAGCGCCAACCACGCCCTTCGAGGAAGCAGACGACACTGGAGAAGCAGACGAGGGTCGCTGAGACTGCCACGCCGGGGCACACGCAGAGGGCTTAACAGAGGGCACCACCACAGGGGCAACAGCGGCCACGGGCTCACCACCAGACGACTGCAGGGAACTACAGCGGCACGCATCCTTTCTCAAAGTCATCACCAGGCCACGCCCAGCACCAGCATCCGCATCACCCCTGGCACCCGAAGCCACCACACCCCACTGCGGAGAGCCCCCGGGCGGGGAAGGAACAGGAGGCACACCCGAGACACAGGCACCAGCCCCAGCAGGCACATGTACCTCCGTCACCACCAACCGTGTAGACAACGACCCATCTGGAGCTACGCCGTCAACACCAGAAGACCCACAGTCACCGAATTCCTCAACATCAGCCCAGGCAGTAGACGAACGCCTGGAACGTTTGGGCTCCGGCCGGAGATCGTCAGAGCCGGAAGCAGATCCAGAAGTACCGGCACCACAAGCCGGACGAACCGACACCCGATGCAGAACGGCAGCCGCCTCTACCACAGGAGGAACCGGACCACACACAACAGGAGGTTCTGCAGCCACCCCAGCACCCAGCACAGTAGGGACCCGAGGTGAGGATGCAGGGCCAGGGTCAGCAGCTGAAGACGAGGGAGCAGACGGCGACGCCTCACAGGGAGTACCAGGAAGGCCCACGGGAGCTGCAGGGCCAGAGACATGGTCAGGAGGAACATCCGACGGCACCGCAACACCCGGAGGAGGGTCTGCGACAACCAGGAGAACTTCGGGTGACGCTGGGGGAGCCTCAGCCGCGAACGGGACGCTCACCTCCTCATCCCCGGAGACCTCCTCCATGGGGAGCGGTGGGAAATCCTCTTCCCGGAATAAGTTGACCGGAGCAACCGGATCCGCAGTGCATCCGGCAGCCTGATGCCCCAACATGCCACACCGGAAACAAGTACGAGATTGCCGGGCATAATACACCCGCACGTAGTACCCTAAAAGCCGAACAGAGGATGGAATGTCCGACCTCAGGCGCATCCCGAGGGTACGAATGTTCGTCTTCACCCCTGCATATTTTCCAGAAGATAGCTTGTGCATCCTCACACTGACGACGGATCCAAATCTCTGGAAGAATCGCCGGAGAATGGACTCAGGGAATTCCATGGGGGCCCCATGGACGCTCACATACGTCACGGCACCACTCCGATCAGAAATGGCCACAGAACCAGTGCCATCCAACAACTGGAAGGTACGGCCTTCGTACCGCCGGAGAAAACCACGGTACGCCTCCTCACCCACAAACTTGATGATCACCCGGCGAGCCGTCACCAGCTCAACCCCGTAGATCTCCATAACCGGGACATGTAACACGTCACACATAACCTGCTCAACGAGAGGATACCACGCACGGCAGGTAAACTCCAACCCCACGGAGTGTACCCTCTCGACAGCAGGAATATGGCCGCTCATCGCAAGCGCCACGTCAACACCAGGCAGGGACAGCAGGGAGGGTGGAGACACCCACACCCCCTGTTGGCGAAAACTGCAAACTCCCCAAAACAGCCGGAGCGGTCAGACCACACGACCTTACTCAACGGCAGCTCAGGGTGGACTCCAACAGCTATGGTGAAACTGATGCATCAGGGACACGTGTTTACATCTGAATGCCGAGCAAACAGACGAATACCGAACATGAGCACAGCGTTTGAATACCGAAAAGTGCGAATTATGAGCAGTGCAAATACCAAGGCTCCTCTGTACATAGAAATTATGTAAATGTTATGTAATTTGTACTGGTACATACAGTACAGTACTGTAATGTTACTTTTTGTTATAAATTCTTCTAGCTTAACCAAATATTTTTTTCCACAGGATAACAACCCAGAGGAATGTTCAATGTGTTTTAACAATTATGATGACAATCAGCTACGGCCTCGCACACTGCCTTGCGGACACACATTCTGCTCCCAGTGTATTAACAATGCTATCAAGAATGGGCAGCTGACCTGCCCCAGCTGCCGTGCCGAGCACGCTGCCACAGCCGCTACTCAGTTCCCAATTAATTATGGTATGGAGGCCTTTATCAGAAAACTAAAAGGTATCGAGGTTGTACCAGAGAAAACGTTACCAGCAAAACCCATTAAAGCTCCTGCAAGAGGAATCAGGAAGAAGTTACGTTCCCTGGTGCAGGAGCAGAAGAGCAGCATCAGTAGCCTCATTACTAGCTGTGAAGAGGTACTGTCCCAGCTGGGGGAGTACCGGGGGCAGCTGGGGGACTGGAAGACTCAGCACCTCCAGCTCCAGGACATACTCTATGCTCTGGTAGAGCAGAACAAGTCAGTAATGAAGCTCTTGGAACTGGAGGATACCAGTGTGGTGGATATGACAACACAAGGAGAGGAAGGGAAGACTCAGCTGCAGGCCATGTTGGGGAGTCTCGACACAGTCAACACCCCACAGGAGATTGGCACAACCATAGACACAGCTGATGAGTGCAGCATGAAGGTAGAAGATTGGCTTCGGAAGTGCCAGGAACTCTTCCCAGATGTCAAGACTGTCCACACCTCAGTGAAGGTACGGTGCTGAAGGCCATATTGTTTTCACCCAACTGAGTGTGGTATTGCCTCTATATAAACACTTTTGACATGGAGACACATCAAGATGAGAGTAGACTTTATATATATAGGAAACTTTTTGCCCTAACACCTGAAACATTTTTATTAATAAAGTCAGCTGTCATCTTGGTGTTTCTCTACACTGTGGTCAGTGTAGAGAAACATTACTTATATTGTCAAATTACTTTACTCAGCCTGATGCTTCATTATAGTCCAGTTACTTTACACAGTTTGATGCTTCATTATAGTCCAGGTTCCACCATTAATGTTTGTGTTGGTAATGACAGGTGCAGGAGACCATCAGGGAGGCCCTGAAGATGATGACCACAGAGACAGGTGCCACAGCTGACCCCGTACACCTGGGAGACTCAGCCTCCACCATTAATGTTTGTGTTGGTAATGACAGGTGCAGGAGACCATCAGGGAGGTCCTGGAGATGATGACCACAGAGACAGGTGCCACAGCTGACCCCGTACACCTGGGAGACTCAGCCTCCACCATTAATGTTTGTGTTGGTAATGACAGGTGCAGGAGACCATCAGGGAGGCCCTGGAGATGATGACCACAGAGACAGGTGCCACAGCTGACCCCGTACACCTGGGAGACTCAGCCTCCACCATTAATGTTTGTGTTGGTAATGACAGGTGCAGGAGACCATCAGGGAGGCCCTGGAGATGATGACCACAGAGACAGGTGCCACAGCTGACCCCGTACACCTGGGAGACTCAGCCTCCACCATTAATGTTTGTGTTGGTAATGACAGGTGCAGGAGACCATCAGGGAGGCCCTGGAGATGATGACCACAGAGACAGGTGCCACAGCTGACCCCGTACACCTGGGAGACTCAGCCTCCACCATTAATATTTGTGTTGGTAATGACAGGTGCAGGAGACCATCAGGGAGGCCCTGGAGATGATGGCCACAGAGACAGGTGCCACAGCTGACCCCGTACACCTGGGAGACTCAGCCTCCACCATTAATGTTTGTGTTGGTAATGACAGGTGCAGGAGACCATCAGGGAGGTCCTGGAGATGATGGCCACAGAGACAGGTGCCACAGCTGACCCCGTACACCTGGGAGACTCAGCCTCCACCATTAATGTTTGTGTTGGTAATGACAGGTGCAGGAGACCATCAGGGAGGCCCTGAAGATGATGGCCACAGAGACAGGTGCCACAGCTGACCCCGTACACCTGGGAGACTCAGCCTCCAGCATCATGAATAAAGTTCAGGAAATCACTGGAGAGATCCCCCGGAAGCAATTAACAGTAAGTTTTTTCTCATATCACACGATAATGAGTTGCATTTTGAGGAGAGGAAGCTGTTCTTAGGTTTATCGAGGTTCCCCAAGGTCAACTACTGACTTAATATACAATACACAATAGTTGACTAACTCCTGGATAAACATTTACTGGTAGGTGAACAGTGGAATCTGGTGAAAGGAAACATGGGAATAATTTCTGTCCTGCACAATGATTGAACTTGCGATTCTATATTGAACCCGGGATCCTGGCCCCCTCACAGAGGCACAGAGAGCGGGTGACACTCCACCAACCTAGGGGAAAAGCATCCAGGAAGATAGTGAACCAAAACAGACCACTGATGGGTTCGAAGAGACTGAAGCCTTGAAACTGCCAACAAACTCCCAAACAATGCCAGCACCAACCCCCTGCCAGTAGAGGGGGAGCTGGAGCTACAGGTCCAGCACCAACCCCCTGCCAGTAGAGGGGGGCTGGAGCTACATGTCCAGCACCAACCCCCTGCCAGTAGAGGGGGGCTGGAGCTACAGGTCCAGCACCAACCCCCTGCCAGTAGAGGGGGGATGGAGCTACAGGTCCATCCATCACCAACCCCCTGCCAGTAGAGGGGGGCTGGAGCTACTGGTCCAGCACCAACCCCCCCTCCCAATAGAGGGGGGCTAGAGCTACAGGTCCAGCACAAACTCCTGCCAGTAAAGGGGGTTGGGGCTGCAGCTACAGGTCCAGCACAAACCTCGTGCCAGTAGAGGGGGGCTGGAGCTACAGGTCCCACACCAACCCCCTGCCAGTAGAGGGGGGCTGGAGCTACAGGTCCAGCACCATCCCCCTGCCAGTAGAGGGGGGGAGGGTGGAGGTACAAGTCCAGCACCAATCCCCTGCCAAAAGAGGGGGGCTGGAACTACAGGTCCAGCACAAACCTCGTGCCAGTAGAGGGGGGCTGGAGCTACAGGTCCAGCACCAACCTCTTGCCAGTAGAGGGGGGCTGGAGCTACAGGTCCAGCACCAACCTCTTGCCAGTAGAGGGGAGGCTGGAGCTACAGGTCCAGCACCAACCACCTGCCAGTAGAGGAGGGCTGGAGCTACAGGTCCAGCACCAACCTTCCTGCCAGTAGAGGAGGGAGCTGGAGCTACAGGTCCAGCACCAACACCCCTGCCAGTAGATGGGTACCTCAGTTTAGGAGTTTAATTCGTTCCTGGAGACGGCTCGTACTGTATTCCGAAAACCTCTTGCCAGTAGAGGGGAGGCTGGAGCTACAGGTCCAGCACCAACCACCTGTCAGTAGAGGAGGGCTGGAGCTACAGGTCCAGCACCAACCCTCCTGCCAGTAGAGGAGGGAGCTGGAGCTACAGGTCCAGCACCAACACCCCTGCCAGTAGATGGGTACCTCAGTTTAAGAGTTTAATTCGTTCCTGGAGACGGCTCGTACTGTATTCCGAAAACTCGTATTCCGAAGCTAATTTCCCCTTAAGAAATAATGGGAAATGAATTAATCCGTTCCTGACTACCCCAAAACCCTACATCAAAAAAATTTTTATACCTAATTCATCTAAATAAGCCTACAAAACTATGTTCAAGTTATTACTTACCTTGCTGTTGAATGCTGTAGGCGTATGGAAGATGGTGAGGAGGGTGGAGGAGGAGAGGAGTTACTGTTTGGAAGGGGAGTCCCCCTTCCATTATCACATCAGGCAGTGAGGACTTCACTGGTATGCACACACTGGCACATTTTGCCTGCATACCACTAGGACTTGCTTGACTTACTAAGAATTTGTCTAAAGACACTTGTTTTTCCCTACATTTTAATACTTGTCTGTAGTAAGACATCACATTATCATTTAAAAGGTCAATGCAACGGCCTGCTACAGCTTTATCTGCGTGAGTTTTTTCAACAAAACTTTGCAGTTCTTCCCATACTTCACACATTTTCTTAATCAAGAAGGGACATCCTCTACTGCCTCTACTCACAGCTATTTTCTTAGGTTGAACCTTACCACTGGCTTTCTTGAGACCCATGGCAAGATATATAATGACAACTTTTATGCTCAAATGGCCAAAAAAACGACAAAAAACTGTAAATCCACGTGAAGAATTCGGGTGGGATCGTCACTGGGCACGAGACACTGGTAAACTGAGGCGTGATCACCATGCCACCACGCGCTAGTCGGCCTGTACACGTATCAACAAACTTGCGTTCTGAGGTAACCCTCACCTTCCGAGACATATTTTCCAAGGCAATCCTGCTCGTATTCCGAAAAACTCGCATACAGGAACACTCGTGTTCCGAGGTACCACTGTAGATGGGAAGGGCGACTGGAGCTACAGGTCCAGCACCAACCCCTGCCAGTAGAGGGGGGCTGGAGCTACAGGTCCAGCACCAACCCCCTGCCAGTAGAGGTGGGCTGGAACTACAGGTCCAGCACCACCCCCTGCCAGTAGAGGGGGGGGGGCTGGAGCTATATGTCCAGCACCAACCCCCTGCCAGTAGATGGGAAGGGGGACTGGAGCTACAGGTCTAGCACCAACCCCCTGCCAGTAGAAGGAGGCTGGAGCTACTGGTCCTGCATCAACCCCCTGCCAGTAGAGGGGACGCTGGAGCTACAGGTTCAGCACCAACCCCCTGCCAGTAGAGGGGGGCTGGAGCTACAGGTTCAGCATCAACCCCTGCCAGTAGAGGGGGGCTGGAGCTACAGGTCCAGCACCAACCCCCTGCCAGTAGAGGGAGGCTGGAGCTACAGGTTCAGCACCAACCCCCTGACAGTAGAGGGGCTGGAGCTACAGGTCTAGCACCAACCCCTTGCCAGTAGGTGGGGGCTAGAGCTACAGGTTAAGCACAAATCCCCCTGCCATTTGAGGAGGGCTGAAGCTACAGGTCCAGCACTAACCCCCTGCCAGTAGAGGGTAGCTGGAGCTACAGGTCCAGCACCAACCCCTGCCAGTAGAGGGTAGCTGGAGCTACAGGACCAGCACCATCCCCCTGCCAGTAGAGGGGGGGCTGGAGCTACAGGTCCAGCACCAACCC
The DNA here is from genome assembly GCA_020271785.1 of Procambarus virginalis. Classification (NCBI taxonomy): domain Eukaryota; kingdom Metazoa; phylum Arthropoda; class Malacostraca; order Decapoda; family Cambaridae; genus Procambarus; species Procambarus virginalis. The sequence continues at coordinate 14,085 of WNGS01003402.1, read as the reverse complement.
CCTGCCAGTAGAGGGGGGGTCTGGCGCTACAGGTCCAGCACAAACCCCTGCCAGTAGAGGGGGTGGGGCTGCAGCTACAGGTCCAGCACAAACCTCGTGCCAGTAGAGGGGGCTGGAGCTACAAGTCCCACACCAACCCCCTGCCAGTAGAGGGGGCTGGAGCTACAGGTCCAGCACAACCCCTTGCCAGTAGAGGGAGGCTGGAGCTACAGGTCCAGCACCACCCCCTGCCAGTAGAGGGGGGATGGAGCTACAGTTCAGCACCAACCCCTGACAGTAGATGGGGGGTGGAGCTACAGGTCCAGCACCAACCCCCTGCCAGTAGAGGGGGCTGGAGCTACAGGTCCAGCACAACCCTCTGCCAGTAGAGGGGGCTGGAGCTACAGGTCCAGCACCAACCCCCTGCCAGTAGAAGGGGGCTGGAGCTACAGTCCAGCACCAACCCCCTGCCAGTAGAAGGGGCTGGAGCTACAGGTCCAGCACCAACCCCCTGCCAGTAGAGGGG
>WNGS01003402.1:0-12137 GCA_020271785.1 Procambarus virginalis | reverse complement strand
GAACAGACACATATGGGTTGGAAACACTGATGTATTAAGTTTATAAATCCATTAACAATCTGGAATATTAGACAACAGAAAGGACTAGTATCTAATTTAATGGGCATATAGATATATATATATCAGAAATTAAATTAATAATTTTTATTCACAAAGTAATGAATTAAAGATTCAGATACATTGACAAATTAAGAGTTCAAGGTTTATAAAATTTGGTGAAACTGAGGTCTTAGTAGTGACAGATAAATGGATAAGTTGCAAATACTTTAAGCTAAGAATCTGATAGGTAGAAAATTAAGCATTAAAAGAATTTTACATTCTATAAAATTTAAGTCTTTGTGGTAAAAGTTATAAGAGGGTAAATTACGTACATTGAAGCCAATAATATAATAAAGAAGCATTTAGTAACTTATATACAAATATAAACCTAAATTTTATATGGTTATGGCATCTTGCTTGGTAAGGCTTGGTCACTCATGTGTTTCAGTAAGGCTTGGTCACTCATGTGTTTCAGTAAGGCTTGGTCATCATGTGTTCAGTAAGGCTTGGGTCACTCATGTGTTTCAGTAAGGCTTGGTCACTCATGTGTTTCAGTAAGGCTTGGTCACTCATGTGTTTTCAGTAAGGCTTGGTCACTCATGTGTTTCAGTAAGGCTTGGTCACTCATGTGTTTCAGTAAGGCTTGGTCACTCATGTGTTTCAGTAAGGCTTGGTCACTCATGTGTTTCAGTAAGGCTTGGTCACTCATGTGTTTCAGTAAGGCTTGGTCACTCATGTGTTTCAGTAAGGCTTGGTCACTCATGTGTTTCAGTAAGGCTTGGTCACTCATGTGTTTCAGTAAGGCTTGGTCACTCATGTGTTTCAGTAAGGCTTGGTCACTATGTGTTTCAGTAAGGCTTGGTCACTCATGTGTTTCAGTAAGGCTTGGTCACTCATGTGTTTCAGTAAGGCTTGGTCACTCATGTGTTTCAGTAAGGCTTGGTCACTCATGTGTTTCAGTAAGGCTTGGTCACTCATGTGTTTCAGTAAGGCTTGGTCACTTATGTGTTTCAGTAAGGCTTGGTCACTCATGTGTTTCAGTAAGGCTTGGTCACTCATGTGTTTCAGTAAGGCTTGGTCACTCATGTGTTTCAGTAAGGCTTGGTCACTCATGTGTTTCAGTAAGGCTTGGTCACTATGTGTTTCAGTAAGGCTTGGTCACTCATGTGTTCAGTAAGGCTTGGTCACTCATGTGTTTCAGTAAGGCTTGGTCACTCATGTGTTTCAGTAAGGCTTGGTCACTTATGTGTTTCAGTAAGCTTGGTCACTTATGTGTTTCAGTAAGGCTTGGTCACTCATGTGTTTCAGTAAGGCTTGGTCACTCATTGTTTCAGTAAGGCTTGGTCACTCATGTGTTTTCAGTAAGGCTTGGTCACTCATGTGTTTCAGTAAGGCTTGGTCACTCATGTGTTTCAGTAAGGCTTGGTCACTCATGTGTTTCAGTAAGGCTTGGTCACTCATGTGTTTCAGTAAGGCTTGGTCACTCATGTGTTTTCAGTAAGGCTTGGTCACTCATGTGTTTCAGTAAGGCTTGGTCACTCATGTGTTGTCAGTAAGGCTTGGTCACTCATGTGTTTCAGTAAGGCTTGGTCACTCATGTGTTACTGTCAGTAAGGCTTGGTCACTCATGTGTTACTGTCAGTAAGACTTGGTCACTCATGTGTTACTGTCAGTAAGGCTTGGTCACTCATGTGTTACTGTCAGTAAGGCTTGGTCACTGATGTGTTTCAGTAAGGCTTGGTCACTTATGTGTTACTGTCAGTAAGGCTTGGTCACTTATGTGTCACTGTCAGTAAGGCTTGGTCACTTATGTGTCACTGTCAGTAAGGCTTGGTCACTTATGTGTTACTGTCAGTAAGGCTTGGTCACTTATGTGTCACTGTCAGTAAGGCTTGGTCACTTATGTGTTACTGTCAGTAAGGCTTGGTCACTCATGTGTCACTGTCAGTAAGGCTTGGTCACTCACGTGTTACTGTCAGTAAGGCTTGGTCACTCATGTGTTACTGTCAGTAAGGCTTGGTCACTCGTGTGTTACTGTCAGTAAGGCTTGGTCACTCATGTGTTACTGTCAGTAAGGCTTGGTCACTGATGTGTCACTGTCAGTAAGGCTTGGTCACTGATGTGTCACTGTCAGTAAGGCTTGGTCACTGATGTGTCACTGTCAGTAAGGCTTGGTCACTTATGTGTTTCAGTAAGGCTTGGTCACTTATGTGTCACTGTCAGTAAGGCTTGGTCACTTATGTGTTACTGTCAGTAAGGATTGGTCACTCATGTGTCACTGTCAGTAAGGCTTGGTCACTTATGTGTTTCAGTAAGGCTTGGTCACATATGTGTCACTGTCAGTAAGGCTTGGTCACTTATGTGTTACTGTCAGTAAGGCTTGGTCACTCATGTGTCACTGTCAGTAAGGCTTGGTCACTCATGTGTCACTGTCAGTAAGGCTTGGTCACTTATGTGTCACTGTCAGTAAGGCTTGGTCACTCATGTGTCACTGTCAGTAAGGCTTGGTCACTCATGTGTCACTGTCAGTAAGGCTTGGTCACTGATGTGTTACTGTCAGTAAGGCTTGGTCACTCATGTGTTACTGTCAGTAAGGCTTGGTCACTCATGTGTTACTGTCAGTAAGGCTTGGTCACTCACGTGTTACTGTCAGTAAGGCTTGGTCACTCACGTGTTACTGTCAGTAAGGCTTGGTCACTCGTGTGTTACTGTCAGTAAGGCTTGGTCACTCACGTGTTACTGTCAGTAAGGCTTGGTCACTCATGTGTTACTGTCAGTAAGGCTTGGTCACTCGTGTGTTACTGTCAGTAAGGCTTGGTCACTCACGTGTTACTGTCAGTAAGGCTTGGTCACTCATGTGTTACTGTCAGTAAGGCTTGGTCACTCATGTGTTACTGTCAGTAAGGCTTGGTCACTCATGTGTTACTGTCAGTAAGGCTTGGTCACTCATGTGTTACTGTCAGTAAGGCTTGGTCACTCGTGTGTTACTGTCAGTAAGGCTTGGTCACTCACGTGTTACTGTCAGTAAGGCTTGGTCACTCATGTGTTACTGTCAGTAAGGCTTGGTCACTCATGTCTTACTGTCAGTAAGGCTTGGTCACTCATGTCTTACTGTCAGTAAGGCTTGGTCACTCACGTGTTACTGTCAGTAAGGCTTGGTCACTCGTGTGTTACTGTCAGTAAGGCTTGGTCACTCACGTGTTACTGTCAGTAAGGCTTGGTCACTCGTGTGTTACTGTCAGTAAGGCTTGGTCACTCGTGTGTTACTGTCAGTAAGGCTTGGTCACTCACGTGTTACTGTCAGTAAGGCTTGGTCACTCATGTGTTACTGTCAGTAAGGCTTGGTCACTCGTGTGTTACTGTCAGTAAGGCTTGGTCACTCATGTGTTACTGTCAGTAAGGCTTGGTCACTCATGTGTTACTGTCAGTAAGGCTTGGTCACTCACGTGTTACTGTCAGTAAGGCTTGGTCACTCATGTGTTACTGTCAGTAAGGCTTGGTCACTCATGTGTTACTCTCAGCAATGACATTGGAAGTTCGCTGACTTCCAGTTCTGTCACAATCAACAAAGAAAGCCAGTAATTGTTGGACACTTTTGACTTCATGTCTTTTGCTGTTCTTTCTTAGCAATGATCGTTCCATTCCTGGTGTAGCACTGCTTGATAAGATTTGGGTTTTATTTGTGAATATGATACAGTCTGTAGAGGGGGATCAACGCTGCTTGGTAAGGCACTCATTAATATAAAGATTGGTTTTATACATGTAACTCATTGAATGACGTCTTACTTATCATTGGGATAAGCTAATTTAGTGAGCATCTGTCTGATGCTATGGTGATTGTTTTTATCTATTCTGATAGATTTAATAGTATCATTAAAGTTTATCTCTGATCTAATCAGTTGATGGGCTACACTCGAACAGTTTTGACCTTCTTGTTCTTCAGGCAGTTCAGTAGAGCTGATGATGAGCAAATCATGGAGTTTTTGTTGATACTGTTGTCTGGAGAGCCTGAATCACTTATAAATTCAGTACTACCTACCTAACTACACATGCTGTATTGCATATTAATGGGTTATAAGACAGTCCAAACATGGTATAAGTATGGAATACTATAACTCTCATACTGGGTGGGGTGGATATTATGAGGGACTGGTGGCTCATAACAGTTGTCACTAACCTGTGTTGGTGAGTGTATTAATAATTATCACTTTCACGCTCCGATGTCGCTTTCCAGTGACATCCGTTTTTCTCCTGGGCCGTCTCGGATGATGCGGTCTGAAATCATCCATTAAAATATTTGTTAAAAATTTAAATTTTAAATTTGGGTGTGGTTTCAAAATGAGCACCTTTAGATTGCATACAATTTGATGCCAAAATGAAAGACGTAACATTAAAATTGATGTCAGAACACTGGAAAAAATATTTAGTATTCTAGTATTTGTTTTGTTTTTGGCTATGATGAATTGTTCCAAAATTAATGGTAATTCCTGTACTGTAGTGTATAGGCCGCTCCACATCTCTCTTATCCTCCAGGTGATCCCTCCCGACGCTCCCCTCTCTCCCGACACCACCCACCCACCCCACCCTCTCCTACACCATGCGCCCCGAGCAACAGCCATACGGATTAATACGCTATGGCCCGCGGCCTGGCTTTCATATCCGGACAATTCACTCCTTGTCCGGCTGACTGTCCGGATATTGCAACATCGGCAGCAAGTTAACCAGCCCAGATTTTTATCCGGACAAACACCTGATTTTCCAGCTCCTATGGACATTTTGGCCAGATATTGAGATAACTTTATCCGGTCATGATTTTGACCGTATAAGGGCGTTTTCCGGATATTCGAATCCCGGATAATCGAGTGTCTACAGTAATTATTTTGTGTGACATGGTGTTGGAATTGAGCTGTGTTTTTATCATACCATAAATTTTATGAGTATAGATTTTTTTTCCATTTTTTTAACTTTTTCGTATATTTCAGTGATGGGAACATCAGATCATTTGATGTTCCCAATTTTCTAATGGGAACATCAGATCATTTGGGAATGCATCGGATGAGGGAGTGGGGAATGGTGGGGAGGACGAGGGGACGGGAGTGGGGGGATGGTGGGAGGGACGAGAGGACGGGGGAGTGAGGAATGGTTGGGAGGATGAGGGGACCGGGGAATGGTGGGGAGGACTGGGAGACTGGAAGGGAACTGGGAGGGACTGGTTGTGGACTGGAAGGGAAAGGTTGCTGTGGCTCAACAACACACATGCGTTGTGGAGCCACAACAACGCGTGGCCAAGTACAGCTAGTAAGGAATAATGTATATTGGATTAATCAGTTCCAAACCACAAAAAAAAATACTGTATAGTTATACAATAATTAAGTGGAATAAATGCTAACACACTACACTTTACCTGTACTTCGGAGAGTTGATGGCATATGTGGAAACTAGCGAGGCAGAGGAAGAGAGATGTTCTTTGGCAGGGGAGTTCCCTAACATTAAAACTTCTGGAAGTTGTGCTTCTGATGTTCTTTCTCTTTTCTGTCTTTTTCTGTTTCCCTCATTACACTCACTGAATGCTTTCCTTACAAGTAACTTGTCCAAGGATGATTGTTTTTGCCTGTGCATTAAAATATTTTTAAAGTGAGACATAGCACTGTCATTCAACAGATTTGTAACACAGTTTGTCAAGGTGATAATTTCAAGAAAAGATTTGCACTTTCCCTCATTTTGCACACATTTCTTTTAATGGAGAACTAGATTTAGGCATACCAAACTCTGTAACAAGAGCTGACACTCAGGTACCACTCTCATGTTTAGCTGTGAGTTCTTTCTTCATCTGTATCGTGATTCTAACCATTTTTCTTCTTGATTGGCTCATACCACAAACTTTCATAGGTGACATGGTGACTTATTTACAATAAGAATATAAAAAATATCCAAGAGAAAAGTGTAGTAAGTTATGCACTGAACAACAGCTATGGTGAAACTTTTTTTTTATTTGTATTTCTACATGCAAAGCATGCAAATTAAATTACAATAAAAACAACACAAAATACAAAACAGAACAAATAGAACAATAGACCACCGGCCAGAAGGGCCGACAGCACATCACAACAAAACACAAAACATGATAATGCATATAAAACATACAGCATACAAGAAAACACAAAGCATAATACATTGGCAAACAAGCAAACACAGTAACATCACAAAACAAAACCCACATAATACAAAATAGATAACAAAAGCATAACAGGGAACATAACAGTACAAGCACAAAACATATCAAACAAAACATAAATAACAAAACACGTACAACAGGTAAAGCACGCCATAACAAACGGAAGGCAAAAGAAAATGGCAAAACACTCGCCAACAGCCTGAAGGGCACACAATATTGCATAAACAAGCGCATGCAACAACCACCAGCCATACCAAAAAAACCAGAACACACACCGGAACACGCAGGAACCGGGAAAAAAACCCATCCCACCTACCCACCCCACCTGCACCCCACAACCATGCACATAACAGGACACACAGAAGAAACATAAATCATTCGCGAGGAACATCGGTTTGAATGTACTTCTCCGGGAAGGAAACATAAGGATACTTCGCCTTGTAAGCTTCCCAGACTAGATCCTCATGGTCGGTAGGGTGTTTGACCCCCCTCGTCCGCTGGGGTATCATAAACTCAGGAACAACTATATCTGGCGGCATTGGCCAACGCCTGAGTTCACCGACGCACGTCGCATAACGAGGCCGGGGAGCGCCAACCACGCCCTTCGAGGAAGCAGACGACACTGGAGAAGCAGACGAGGGTCGCTGAGACTGCCACGCCGGGGCACACGCAGAGGGCTTAACAGAGGGCACCACCACAGGGGCAACAGCGGCCACGGGCTCACCACCAGACGACTGCAGGGAACTACAGCGGCACGCATCCTTTCTCAAAGTCATCACCAGGCCACGCCCAGCACCAGCATCCGCATCACCCCTGGCACCCGAAGCCACCACACCCCACTGCGGAGAGCCCCCGGGCGGGGAAGGAACAGGAGGCACACCCGAGACACAGGCACCAGCCCCAGCAGGCACATGTACCTCCGTCACCACCAACCGTGTAGACAACGACCCATCTGGAGCTACGCCGTCAACACCAGAAGACCCACAGTCACCGAATTCCTCAACATCAGCCCAGGCAGTAGACGAACGCCTGGAACGTTTGGGCTCCGGCCGGAGATCGTCAGAGCCGGAAGCAGATCCAGAAGTACCGGCACCACAAGCCGGACGAACCGACACCCGATGCAGAACGGCAGCCGCCTCTACCACAGGAGGAACCGGACCACACACAACAGGAGGTTCTGCAGCCACCCCAGCACCCAGCACAGTAGGGACCCGAGGTGAGGATGCAGGGCCAGGGTCAGCAGCTGAAGACGAGGGAGCAGACGGCGACGCCTCACAGGGAGTACCAGGAAGGCCCACGGGAGCTGCAGGGCCAGAGACATGGTCAGGAGGAACATCCGACGGCACCGCAACACCCGGAGGAGGGTCTGCGACAACCAGGAGAACTTCGGGTGACGCTGGGGGAGCCTCAGCCGCGAACGGGACGCTCACCTCCTCATCCCCGGAGACCTCCTCCATGGGGAGCGGTGGGAAATCCTCTTCCCGGAATAAGTTGACCGGAGCAACCGGATCCGCAGTGCATCCGGCAGCCTGATGCCCCAACATGCCACACCGGAAACAAGTACGAGATTGCCGGGCATAATACACCCGCACGTAGTACCCTAAAAGCCGAACAGAGGATGGAATGTCCGACCTCAGGCGCATCCCGAGGGTACGAATGTTCGTCTTCACCCCTGCATATTTTCCAGAAGATAGCTTGTGCATCCTCACACTGACGACGGATCCAAATCTCTGGAAGAATCGCCGGAGAATGGACTCAGGGAATTCCATGGGGGCCCCATGGACGCTCACATACGTCACGGCACCACTCCGATCAGAAATGGCCACAGAACCAGTGCCATCCAACAACTGGAAGGTACGGCCTTCGTACCGCCGGAGAAAACCACGGTACGCCTCCTCACCCACAAACTTGATGATCACCCGGCGAGCCGTCACCAGCTCAACCCCGTAGATCTCCATAACCGGGACATGTAACACGTCACACATAACCTGCTCAACGAGAGGATACCACGCACGGCAGGTAAACTCCAACCCCACGGAGTGTACCCTCTCGACAGCAGGAATATGGCCGCTCATCGCAAGCGCCACGTCAACACCAGGCAGGGACAGCAGGGAGGGTGGAGACACCCACACCCCCTGTTGGCGAAAACTGCAAACTCCCCAAAACAGCCGGAGCGGTCAGACCACACGACCTTACTCAACGGCAGCTCAGGGTGGACTCCAACAGCTATGGTGAAACTGATGCATCAGGGACACGTGTTTACATCTGAATGCCGAGCAAACAGACGAATACCGAACATGAGCACAGCGTTTGAATACCGAAAAGTGCGAATTATGAGCAGTGCAAATACCAAGGCTCCTCTGTACATAGAAATTATGTAAATGTTATGTAATTTGTACTGGTACATACAGTACAGTACTGTAATATTACTTTTTGTTATAAATTCTTCTAGCTTAACCAAATATTTTTTTCCACAGGATAACAACCCAGAGGAATGTTCAGTGTGTTTTAACAATTATGATGACAATCAGCTACGGCCTCGCACACTGCCTTGCGGACACACATTCTGCTCCCAGTGTATTAACAATGCTATCAAGAATGGGCAGCTGACCTGCCCCAGCTGCCGTGCCGAGCACGCTGCCACAGCCGCTACTCAGTTCCCAATTAATTATGGTATGGAGGCCCTTATCAGAAAACTAAAAGGTATCGAGGTTGTACCAGAGAAAACGTTACCAGCAAAACCCATTAAAGCTCCTGCAAGAGGAATCAGGAAGAAGTTACGTTCCCTGGTGCAGGAGCAGAAGAGCAGCATCAGTAGCCTCATTACTAGCTGTGAAGAGGTACTGTCCCAGCTGGGGGAGTACCGGGGGCAGCTGGGGGACTGGAAGACTCAGCACCTCCAGCTCCAGGACATACTCTATGCTCTGGTAGAGCAGAACAAGTCAGCAATGAAGCTCTTGGAACTGGAGGATACCAGTGTGGTGGATATGACAACACAAGGAGAGGAAGGGAAGACTCAGCTGCAGGCCATGTTGGGGAGTCTCGACACAGTCAACACCCCACAGGAGATTGGCACAACCATAGACACAGCTGATGAGTGCAGCATGAAGGTAGAAGATTGGCTTCGGAAGTGCCAGGAACTCTTCCCAGATGTCAAGACTGTCCACACCTCAGTGAAGGTACGGTGCTGAAGGCCATATTGTTTTCACCCAACTGAGTGTGGTATTGCCTCTATATAAACACTTTTGACATGGAGACACATCAAGATGAGAGTAGACTTTATATATATAGGAAACTTTTTGCCCTAACACCTGAAACATTTTTATTAATAAAGTCAGCTGTCATCTTGGTGTTTCTCTACACTGTGGTCAGTGTAGAGAAACATTACTTATATTGTCAAATTACTTTACTCAGCCTGATGCTTCATTATAGTCCAGTTACTTTACACAGTTTGATGCTTCATTATAGTCCAGGTTCCACCATTAATATTTGTGTTGGTAATGACAGATGCAGGAGACCATCAGGGAGGCCCTGGAGATGATGACCACAGAGACAGGTGCCACAGCTGACCCCGTACACCTGGGAGACTCAGCCTCCACCATTAATGTTTGTGTTGGTAATGACAGGTGCAGGAGACCATCAGGGAGGTCCTGGAGATGATGACCACAGAGACAGGTGCCACAGCTGACCCCGTACACCTGGGAGACTCAGCCTCCACCATTAATGTTTGTGTTGGTAATGACAGGTGCAGGAGACCATCAGGGAGGCCCTGGAGATGATGACCACAGAGACAGGTGCCACAGCTGACCCCGTACACCTGGGAGACTCAGCCTCCACCATTAATGTTTGTGTTGGTAATGACAGGTGCAGGAGACCATCAGGGAGGCCCTGGAGATGATGACCACAGAGACAGGTGCCACAGCTGACCCCGTACACCTGGGAGACTCAGCCTCCACCATTAATGTTTGTGTTGGTAATGACAGGTGCAGGAGACCATCAGGGAGGCCCTGGAGATGATGACCACAGAGACAGGTGCCACAGCTGACCCCGTACACCTGGGAGACTCAGCCTCCACCATTAATGTTTGTGTTGGTAATGACAGGTGCAGGAGACCATCAGGGAGGCCCTGGAGATGATGACCACAGAGACAGGTGCCACAGCTGACCCCGTACACCTGGGAGACTCAGCCTCCACCATTAATGTTTGTGTTGGTAATGACAGGTGCAGGAGACCATCAGGGAGGCCCTGGAGATGATGACCACTGAGACAGGTGCCACAGCTGACCCCGTACACCTGGGAGACTCAGCCTCCAGCATCATGAATAAAGTTCAGGAAATCACTGGAGAGATCCCCCGGAAGCAATTAACAGTAAGTTTTTTCTCATATCACAAGATAATGAGTTGCATTTTGAGGAGAGGAAGCTGTTCTTAGGTTTATCGAGGTTCCCCAAGGTCAACTACTGACTTAATATACAATACACAATAGTTGGCTAACTCCTGGATAAACATTTACTGGTAGGTGAACAGTGGAATCTGGTGAAAGGAAACATGGGAATAATTTCTGTCCTGCACAATGATTGAACTTGCGATTCTCTATTGAACCCGGGATCCTGGCCCCCTCACAGAGGCACAGAGAGTGGGTGACACTCCACCAACCTAGGGGAAAAGCATCCAGGAAGATAGTGAACCAAAACAGACCACTGATGGGTTCGAAGAGACTGAAGCCTTGAAACTGCCAACAAACTCCCAAACAATGCCAGCACCAACCCCCTGCCAGTAGAGGGGGGGGGGGCTGGAGCTACAGGTCCAGCACCAACCCCCTGCCAGTAGAGGGGGGCTGGAGCTACATGTCCAGCACCAACCCCCTGCCAGTAGAGGGGGGCTGGAGCTACAAGTCCAGCACCAACCCCCTGCCAGTAGAGGGGGGCTGGAGCTACATCCATCACCAACCCCCAGCCAGTAGAGGGGAGCTGGAGCTACAGGTCCAGCACCAACCCCCTGCCAGTAGAGGGGGGATGGAGCTACAGGTCCATCCATCACCAACCCCCTGCCAGTAGAGGGGGCTGGAGCTACTGGTCCAGCACCAACCCCCCCTCCCAAGAGGGGGGCTAGAGCTACAGGTCCAGCACAAACTCCTGCCAGTAAAGGGGGTTGGGGCTGCAGCTACAGGTCCAGCACAAACCTCGTGCCAGTAGAGGGGGGCTGGAGCTACAGGTCCCACACCAACCCCCTGCCAGTAGAGGGGGGCTGGAGCTACAGGTCCAGCACCATCCCCCTGCCAGTAGAGGGGGGAGGGTGGAGGTACAAGTCCAGCACCAATCCCCTGCCAAAAGAGGGGGGCTGGAGCTACAGGTCCAGCACCAACCTCTTGCCTCTACCTCGCGTGTAGTGACCATCACCCACCCGGGTGATGGTCACTACACGCGAGGTAGAGGCAAGAGGTTGGTCAATTCCCTCGTCGTCTAGATATATCGCTAGGTATTTGGGAAGACTTCTCGACGTGCTTGCATCCAACTGTTGACTCGTAGGGTTCCACGAAGGTGGGGTTACTGTCAAACTTGACAGGATCGTCGATCACACGTTCAACCTGGTTGGCAAGGCTGTCAACCCGGTTCACTCATGGTGGGTGGCCCGGCCACTAAGCTGTCTCTTATACTGGTGAACTGCCAACGACGACACACGTCGATGCCCGGCCCAACCTTCTTGCAAACACCTGTCCCCTGAGCACTTGTTGCTCAATATTCTGCAATTCCTTACTGAGCACTTCTGGGTTGCAGGAAGACCTCACAGATGCGTGCAACAACTGAGACGCTTAAATCCACCGGAGTTCGGTAAATCCGTCACTCTGACAGGATGACCGATCGCGCGTCCAACCTCTCGGACGTGTCGTGAAAGACTGATGTCGTCTGGCGCCAACACGCGCT
>WNGS01003398.1:47685-64726 GCA_020271785.1 Procambarus virginalis | reverse complement strand
GTCTTTCATGTTGCACTGTATCAAAAGCTTGATAAAGTCAAGGTACACACATCACAATCCTTACCACTATCAACTGCCTCAACTATGCTGGAATAAAAAGGTAACAAATTTGTTAAACATGAACAGCCATTTATAAAACCATGTTGCGACTCAATTATTAATTTATGTTTTTCAAGATAAAGACGAATATTATTCGCAATATTGATTCGAGTAACTTTCCCACAATAGACGTTAGGCTAATTGGTCGATAGTTTGACGCAATGAAGAAGATAGTTCTTATGTTCTTATCTTGCTCTTGTTAGGCCCCATTTAGATTATGCAGTTCAGTTTTGGTCGCCATATTATAGAATGGTTATAAATTCACTTGAACGTGTCCAGCGTAGGATGACTAAGTTAATTCCCAAATTTAGAAATCTTTCATATGAAGAAAGATTAACAAAGCTTAAGTTGCATTCACTGGAAAAGCGAAGAGTTAGGGTGACAAGATAGAGGTTTACAAGTGGATGAATGGACATAACAAAGGGGATATTAATAGGGTATTAAAAGTATCAACACAGAACAGAACGCGAAACAATGGGTATGAATTGGATAAGTTTAGATTTAGGAAAGTCTTGGGTAAATACTGGTTCAGTAACAGAGTTGTTGATTTGTAGAACCAGTTGCCGCGTAACATTGTGGAGGTGGGGTCCCTCGATTGTTTCAAGCATGGGTTGGACATGTATATGAGTGGGATTGGGTGGTTATAAATAGGAGCTGTCTCGTATGGGCCAAAAGGCCTTCTGCAGTTACATTGGCCCATACGAGGCAGCTCCTATTTTTAACCACCCAATCCCGCTCATATACATGTCCAACCCAAGCATGAATCAATCGAGGGACCCCACCTCCATAATGTTACGCGGTAATTGGTTCCACAAATCAACAACCCTTTTACTGAACCAGTATTTACCCAAGTCTTTCCTAAATCTAAACTTATCTAATTTATACCCATTGTTTCGTGTTCTGTCTTGTGTTGATACTTTTAATACCCTATTAATATCCCCTTTGTTATGTCCATTCATCCACTTGTAAACCTCTATCATGTCACCCCTAACTCTTCGCCTTTCCAGTGAATGCAACTTATGCTTAGTTAATCTTTCTTAGTATGAAAGATTTCTAATTTGGGGAATTAACTTAGTCATCCTACACTGGACACGTTCAAGTGAATTTATAAACATTCTATAATATGGCGACCAAAATTGAACTGCACAATCTAAATGGGGCCTAAGTAAAGCAAGATATAGCTTGAGAAACACACCAGGTGTCTTGTTAGTAACGCTGCGATAAATAAATCCGAGTGTCCGATTTGCCTTATTACGAACATCCATGCATTGATCCTTTTGTTTTAAATTCTTACTAATCATAACTCCCAGATCCCTTTCGCAATCCGACTTCGCAATCTCAACACCGTCTAGCTCGTAACTTGTAACTCTATCATCGTTACCTAGCCTCAGAACTTTACATTTATCAGCATTAAACTGCATCTTCCAATCCTTTGACCATTTCAAAACCCTATCTAGATCAACTTGAAGTGATAGTGAGTCCTCCTCCGGACACAAAAAGAAACTATGAAGTTCGTATAGCAGGGCAAGCAAAGACAAATCCTAAAGGTTTTTTTTTAGTTATATCGAACTAAGACTAGGGAAAGGATAGGTCCATTAAAAACTGAGACAGGTCAAATAACAGATAGTGATGAAGAGATGAGAAGTATTTTTAATAAATATTTTGTATCTGTATTTACTAAAGAGGAACTTAACAATATGCCTTCAGCCCAACAAGTCTATGTGGGTGGGGACGAGGACAGGTTGACGAGTTTAGCAGTTACCAGGGAGGATGTTCTTAAACAAATAGTAAAACTCAAACCAAACAAATCCCCAGGGCCGGATGAAGTGTTTGCCAGAGTGCTGAAAGAATGCAAAGACGAGCTTTGTGACCCACTGTCTATCATATTTAATAAATCAATAGAGTCAGGCAGAGTGCCAGAGTTTTGGAAAGTTGCTAATGTGATACCAGTTTTTAAGAAAGGAGATAGATCACTTGCGTCTAACTATCGACCAATTAGCCTAACGTCTATTGTGGGAAAGTTACTCGAATCTATAATAGCAAATAAAATTCGTCTTCATCTTGAAAAACATAAATTAATAATTGAGCCCCAACATGGTTTTATAAATGCCCGTTCATGTTTAACACATTTGTTATCTTTTTATTCTAGCATAGTTGAGGCAGTTGATAGTGGTAAGGATTGTGATGTTGTGTACCTTGACTTTAGCAAAGCTTTCGATACAGTGCCACATGAAAGACTGATTTAAAAGATAGAGGCTCATGGTATTGGGGGTGCTATATTAAGCTGGATTAGGGCATGGCTATACCAAAGGAAACAGAGAGTTAGTATAAATGGAGTCAAGTCAGAGTGGGAAAATGTTGTAAGTGGAGTGCCTCAAGGCTCTGTCCTTGGACCTCTGTTGGTTATAATATATATAAATGATTTAGATTCAGGTTTGAGTAGCAACATTTGCAAATTTGCCGATGATACGAAAATCGGTAGGGAAATTAATTCGGAGGACGACTCACTATCACTTCAATTTGATCTAGATAGGGTTTTGAAATGGTCAAAGGACTGGCAGATGCAGTTTAATGCTGATAAATGTAAAGTTCTGAGGCTAGGTAATGATGATAGAGTTACAAGATACGAGCTAGATACGAGCGGCGAAGCGCGGGCCCCTCAGGGTGCTCAGAAAGTTAAGGAGGTACCGAAGCGAATTTTAGTTGTGGGAGATTCCCAGGTGAGGTATTTAGACAGAACGTTTTGTGCCAGAGATAGGGGGAACAGATTAAGAGTTTGCTATGCGGGAGCTGGAATTGATGATATTGTTGGAAACATGAAAGATATTATGACGGGAAATGGGAAAAACCCATTATTTGTATTAGTGTAGGGGGTAATGATGTTGGGAGAGTTAGAAGTGAGGAACTAATACTGAAATTCAAGACAGCAATAGAATTAGTTAGGAGCAAGGGAGGAATCCCGATCATATGTGATATTCTTCCAAGAAAGGGAGTGGGAAATGAACGGATGTCGAGGGCACTTGGTGTCAATTGCAGGCTGGAAAGGTATTGCAAATCTAATGCAATATATTATATAGACAACTGGGAACACTTCTATGGAAGAAATGAAATGTATGCTCGGGATGGTGTGCATCTATCGAGAGCTGGGGTTGTTGCTGTTGCAAACTCGTTGGAAAAAGTGGTTAGAGGTGTTTGTTTGGGTTTAAACTGTTAGTAGATAGAGGTATGGGAATTGATTTGGAGGAAGGATGTAACAAAAGTATGTGTTTGCGGGAGAAAGGAATTGGCAAAATGATCAGGGAAAGAGAAGGGCCTCAAAATAACAATTCACTTTGGGTACATTACACAAACAGTAGAAGTCTAAGAAATAAAATTAACGAATTAAATGCTCTTGTCTGCACAGAAAAAATAGATATTTTTGCACTTACCGAAACGTGGATGAATGTTGATAATAGAGAACTATTAGCCGAATATCAAATAAATGGATTTAAACTATTTCACACAGATAGATATATTAGACGAGGAGGTGGAGTAGCCATATATGTTAGGGACAATTTCAAATGTAGTCTCAAAGAGGGAATCAAAACTGAGTCACACACAGAAACTATTTGGATAGAATTAAACGAAAAAGCAAATAATATTATAATAGGAGTTATATATAGGCCACCAAATTTAGACTGGGAATCCCAAATTTTGGGATTGGTGAGGGAGCTGGGGAGTATGGTTGGAGCTCTGAGGACAGAGCTGGATTTGCTGCGGGAGGAGGTAAGGCAGCTTAAGCAACGACAGGATAAAGCAAAGGAGGAGACCGGCATTAGGGAGACCCCGTCTTGGCATATTGTAAAAGACAGGGGTCTTAAGAAGACCTTGGCAAAACAGACACCTAATACCATAAAGATTACAAACGCATTTGATGTGTTGGAGGACGAGTGCTGTGGTGAACCTATGGTTCAGCGTGGAGGTAAGGGCATAGCGTCGAGGAACATTGAAGCGCGGGTCCCTCAAAGTACCCCAAGAGAAAAGGAGGATCGAAGCGAATTTTGGTTGTGGGATTCCCAGGTGAGGTATTGGACAGAACGTTTTGTGCCAGAGATAAAAGGAACAGATTAAGGGTTTGCTATCCTGGAGCTGGTAGTGGTGATATTGTTGGAAACATGAAAGATATTATGACGGGAAATGGGAACAAACCATTATTTGTATTAGTGCAGGGGGTAATGATGTTGGGAGAGTTAGAAGTGATGAACTAATACAGAAATTCAAGACAGCAATAGAATTAGTTAGGAGCAAGGAGGAATCCCGATCATATGTGGCATTCTTCCAAGAAAGGGAGTGGGAAATGAATGGATGTCGAGGGCACTTGGTGTCAATTGCAGGCTGGAAAGATATTGCAAATCTAATGCAATATCTTATATAGACAACTGGGAACACTTCTATGGAAGAAATGAAATTATGCTCGGGATGGGGTGCATCTATCGAGAGCTGGGGTTGTTGCTGTTGCAAACTCGTTGGAAGAAGTGGTTAGAGGTGTTTGTTTGGGTTTAAACTGTTAGTAGATAGAGGTATGGGAATTGATTTGGAGAAGGAGATAATAAAATATGTGTTTGCGGGAGAAAGGAATTGGCAAAATGATCAGGGAGAGAAGGGCCTCAAAAACAATTCACTTAGGGTATATTACACAAACAGTAGAAGTCTAAGAATTAAAATTAACGAATTAAATGCTCTTGTCTGCACAGAAAAAATAGATATTATTGCACTTACCGAAACGTGGATGAATGTTGATAATAGAGAACTATTAGCTGAATATCAAATAAATGGATTTAAACTATTTCACACAGATAGATATATTAGACGAGGAGGTGGAGTAGCCATATACGTTAGGGACAATTTGAAATGTAGTCTCAAAGGGAATCAAAACTGAGCCACACACAGAAACTATTTGGATAGAATTAACGAAAAAGCAAATATATTATAATAGGAGTTATATATAGGCCACCAATTTAGACAGAATGGAAGCAAAGCATCTATGGGATGAAATATCTAGCATCTAGATCTAACAGTATTTATGTCATGGTGACTTTAATTTTAGTGGAATAAATGGTTGAACAAACAGGGAATAGTGAAGCAGAAGATTTTCTAGAATTAATTGACGATTGCTTTCTTACGCACACATTAAGGAACCAACACGGGAAAATAATATTTTAGATTTAGTGTTAACTAACAGGGAAACACAAAATAATGACATCGAAATAGGGAGTGAGCTAGGGAACAGTGATCACAAAGAAATCAGATTTAGCATAGAATGGAATAGACCTGTAGGAGAAAATTCTGTTAAAGTGCCAGATTTTCGAAAAGCTGATTTTAATAGCCTAAGAATTTTTTTGGGTCAAATTGATTGGAAAGTCTTGGGTATGGGTGTGGGCCGGTCTTGGAGCGAGACATGAACCCAGCGATAGGTGATGTAAATGGGGATTTCGATGTGGATTCAATATATAACTTATTAAGAATATTCTAAACAAAGCACAGGAACGTAGTATACCACACAAATTGAATAGATCGAAACTAATGACCCAAAGTGGATAACAAAGATTTGAAGAACCTTATAGGTAAAGAGAGCTTGGTACAAAAGGATTAAAATGGGGAGTCACTTTAGAACAGGAATTCGTACAACTGTTAAAAATGTTAAAAAAGAGATAAGGAAAGCAAAAAGAAACTATGAGTTCGTATAGCAGGGCAAGCAAGACAAATCCTAAAGGTTTTTTCAGTTATATCGAACTAAGACTAGGAAAGGATAGGTCCATTAAAAACTGAGACAGGTCAAATAACAGATAGTGATGAAGAGATGAGTAGTATTTTTAATAATATTTTGTATCTGTATTTACTAAAGAGGAACTTAACAATATGCCTTCAGCCGAACAAGTCTATGTGGGTGGGGACGAGGACAGGTTGACGAGTTTAGCATTACCAGGGAGGATGTTCTTAAACAAATAGTAAAACTCAAACCAAACAAATCCCCAGGGCCGGATGAAGTGTTTGCCAGGGTGCTGAAAGAATGCAAAGAGGAGCTTTGTGACCCACTGTCAATCATATTTAATAAATCAATAGAGTCAGGCAGAGTGCCAGAGTTTGGAAAGTTGCTAATGTGATACCAGTTTTAAGAAAGGAGATAGATCACTTGCGTCTAACTATCGACCATTAGCCTAACGTCTATTGTGGGAAAGTTACTCGAATCTATAATAGCAAATAAAATTCGTCTTCATCTTGAAAAACAAAAAAAATATTGAGTCGCAACATGGTTTTATAAATGGCCGTTCATGTTTAACAAATTTGTTATCTTTTTATTCTAGCATAGTTGAGGCAGTTGATAGTGGTAAGGATTGTGATGTTGTGTACCTTGACTTTAGCAAAGCTTTTGATACAGTGCCACATGAAAAACTGATTAAAAAAATAGAGGCTCATGGTATTGGGGGTGCTATATTAAGCTGGATTAGGGCATGGCTATACCAAGGAAACAGAGAGTTAGTATAAATGGAGTCAAGTTAGAGTGGGAAAATTTTGTATAATGATTTAGATTCAGGTTTGAGTAGCAACATTTGCAAATTTGCCGATGATACGAAAATCGGTAGGGAAATTAATTCGGAGGAGGACTCACTATCACTTCAAGTTGATCTAGATAGGGTTTTGAAATGGTCAAAGGATTGGCAGATGCAGTTTAATGCTGATAAATGTAAGTTCTGAGCTAGGTAATGATGATAGAGTTANAGAACAGTGGAGCACAATTACCTTTCAAGACTGCAACTTGCCAAAAGATGTTGAATGGCTGTTCGCAGGTCAGTTGACCTGCACCGGTCAGTTGAAACTCCCCAGACACACTAACTGTCCTTACAAAAAATCTTTAACATTGGGACAAGGCTAGATGTTCCTAGGCCCACATACTCCGCCTATTCCAAGCATAATCCAAGCCTAGGCCAATGGATTTAAACATAACGGGTGAACTAGAGAACCGGCCAATGGCATGGCAGCACTCCTGAGACTGACTTCCTACTCAACCAATGAGCGCAGAGTGTCACTCTCAGACCAGACAATTCTTGATTAGCCCGCCCCTTAGGTCCTGGGCATAGGCCTTGTTTCTGAAGTTAAGTCTTACTCCTGAGCCATTCCCACGGTACAACCGGGAAACCCAACGGTCCCGCTGCCCCTCTTGAAATTTGAGAAACACAAGTTTTATTGGCCTGGAGTATTTGTTTCTAAAATTTGTCACTGACTAATTTCCGAAGACGGGAGGCCAAGGGAGCAGGCTTCAAGCTTTATGACCCTTGACGAAAGATGGGTTGGCCCACGGGGAAGGGAGAAAGAGAGTAGAAAGGGAGAATGGAGAAGAAGGAAGAAGGGAGAGAAGGGAGGGAGAAGGGAGAAGCAATGATCTACGCGCCAGATCATTTACAGCCTGCTTAATATTGTCCCCTGCATTTGCTAGGATAGCCAGCATAATTTTGTCCCTGCGTGTGCTAGAAGGGCTGTATAATATTGTCCCCTGCGTATGCTAGGACGGGCAGCATAATATTGTCCCCTGCATATGCTAGGATGGCCAGCATAATATGTCCCCTCCGTATATTAGGATTGCCAGTATAATATTGTCCCCCCCCCCCTGCGTATGCTAAGATAGGCAGCATAATATTGTCCCCTGCGTGTGCTAGAATGGGCTGCATAATATTTTCCCCTGCGTATGCTAGGACGGGCAGCATAATATTGTCCCCTGTGTATGCTAGGATGGCCAGCATAATTTTGTCCTGTGCGTATGTTAGGATGTCCAGCAAATATTGTCCCCCTGCGTATGCTAGGATGCCCAGCATAATATTGTCCCCTGTGTATGCTAGGATGGCCAGCATAAAATTGTCCCCTGTGTATGCTAGGATGGCCAGCATAAAATTGTCCCCTGTGTATGCTAGGACGGCAGCATAATATTGTCCCCTGCATATGCTTGGATGGCCAGCATAATAATGCCCCCTGCGTGTGCTAGGATGGCAGCATAAAATTGTCCCCTGCTATGCTAGGATGGCATGGCCAGCATAATAATCCCCCTGCGTGTGCTAGGATGGGCAACCTAATATTGTCCCTTGCGAATACTAGTATGCCAGCATAATATTGTTGCTGCGGCTATGCTACACGCAGCATAATATTGTCCCCTACGTATGGTAAGATTTCCAGCATAATATTTTACCCTGCATATGCTAGTACGCCAGGATAACACTATTCCCTGCGAATTCTGATATTTCAGCATAATATTGTTTTCTGCGTATGATGGGCAGGAAGCCTAATATTGACTCCTGCTGCATATGCTGGGATTGACAGTATAATATTGTCCCCCTTCGTATGCTAGGATGGCCAGTATAATATTGTCCCCCCCCCCTGCATATGCTAAAATTGGCAGCATAATATTGTTCCCCTGCGTATGCTAGGATGGCCAGCATAATATTGTGTCCCATGATTATGCTAGGATGGCCAGCATAATATTGTCCCCTACGTATGATAGATAGCCGGCATAAAATTGTCCCCTTCTTATGCTAGGATGGCCAGCATAATAATGCCCCCTGCGTGTGCTATGATGGGCAACCTAATATTGTCCCTTGCGAATACTAGTATGCCAGCATAATATTATTGCCTGCGTATGCCACTGCGCCAGCATAATATTGTCAATGCGTGCGCAATGTGCAGCATATATTGTCCCTGCATATGATAGAATTACTAGCATAATATTGTCCTCTGCATATGCTATAATAGCCAGCATAATATTGTCTCCTGAGTTTGCTAGGATGGCCAGCATAATATTTTACCCTGCGTATGCTAGGATGGCCAGCCTAATATTGTCCCCTGCATATGCTAGGATTGCCAGCATAATATTGTCCCCCCTTCGTATGCTAGGATGGCCAGCATAATATTGTCGCCTGCGTATGTTATGGCCAGTATAATATTGTCCCCCCTGCGTATGTTAAGATGGGCATCATATTATTGTTCTCTGCGTATGCTAGTATGCCAGCATAATATTGTCCCCTGCGTGTGCTAGAATGGGTTGCATAATATAATAATATTGTCCCCTGTATATGCTAGGATGGCCAGCATAATTTTGTCCTGTACTCACCTAATTGTGCTTGCGGGGGTTGAGCTTTGGCTCTTTGGTCCCGCCTCTCAACTGTCAATCAACTGGTGTACAGATTCCTGGGCCTACTGGGCTCTATCATTTCTACATTTGAAACTGTTTATGGAGTCAGCCTCCACCACATCACTTCCTAGTGCATTCCATTTACTAATCACTCTGACACTGAAAAAGTTTTTTCTAATGTCTCTGTGGCTCATTTGGGTACTCAGCTTCCACCTGTGTCCCCTTGTTCGCGCCCCTCCAGTGTTGAATAGTTCATCCTTGTTTACCCGGTCAATTCCCCTGAGGATTTTGTAGGTTGTGATCATGTTCCCCCCCTTACTCTTCTGTCTTCCAGTGTCGTAAGTTGCATTTCCCGCAGCCTTTCCTCATAACTCATGCCCCTTAGTTCTGGGACTAGTCTAGTAGCATACCTTTGGACTTTTTCCAGGTTCGTCTTGTGCTTGACAAGGTACGGGCTCCATACTGGGGCCGCGTACTCCAGGATTGGTCTTACATATGTGGTGTTCAAGATTCTGAATGATTCCTTACACAGGTTCCTGAACGCTGTTCTGATGTTAGCCAGCCTCGCATATGCCGCAGACGTTATTCTCTTTATGTGGGCTTCAGGAGACAAGTTTGGTGTGATATCAACTCCTAGATCTTTCTCTCTGTCTGTTTCATTAAGTACTTCATCACCTATTCTGTATCCTGTGTCTGGCCTCCTGTTTCCACTGACTAGTTTCATTACTTTGCATTTACTTGGGGTGAACTTCAACAGCCATTTGTTGGACCATTCACTCAGTCTATCTAGGTCATCTTGTAGCCTCCTACTATCATCCTCTGTTTCAATCCTACTCATAATTTTTGCATCGTCGGCAAACATTGAGAGGAACGAATCTATACCCTCTGGGAGATCATTTTCATATACCAGAAACAGTATAATGGCCAGCATAATTGGCCAGCATACAAGTGGAGTCCCGCCCCTGCGGGACTCCACTTGTAACGTCTCGCCAATCTGAGACTTCACCCCTCACACAGACTGGTTGTCTCCTGTTGCTTAGGTACTCCTCTATCCACCGGAGTACCTTCCCTTTCACTCCAGCCTGCATCTCCAATTTTCGCACTAGCCTCTTGTGTGGCACTGTATCAAAGGCTTTCTGACAATCCAAAAATATGCAGTCTGCCCACCCTTCTCTTTCTTGCCTTATTTTTGCTGCCTGGTCGTAGAATTCAAGTAACCCTGTGAGGCAGGACCTGCCATCCCTGAACCCATGTTGATGCTGTGTTACAAAGTTCCTTCGCTCCAGATGCTCCACTAGTTTTTTTCGCACAATCTTTCGCATCAGCTTGCATGGTATGCAGGTTAGGGACACTGGCCAGCATAATATTGTCCCCCTCTGCATATGCTAAGATGGGCAGCATAATATTGTCTCCTGCATATGCTGTGATGCCAGCATAATATTGTCCCCTGCGTATGATAGGATGGCCAGCATAATTTTCTCACCTACAAATGCCAGTACGCCAGCATAATATTGTCCCTGCGCGTGCTAGGATGGGCAGCATAATATTGTCCCTGCGCGTGCTAGGATGGGCAGCATAATATTGTCCCTGCGCGTGCTAGGATGGGCAGCATAATATTGTCCCTGCGCGTGCTAGGATGGGCAGCATAATATTGTACCTGCGCGTGCTAGGATGGGCAGCATAATATTGTCCTTTGCGTAGGCTAGGATGGCCAGCATAATATTGTCCCTGCGCGTGCTAGGATGGGCAGCATAATATTGTCCCTGCGCGTGCTAGGATGGGCAGCATAATATTGTCCCTGCGCGTGCTAGGATGGCCAGCATAATATTGTCCCCACAACCCATACCGGTATAATTGGAAAACTTTCCAATCTATTTGACAGAAAAAATTTCTTAGGCTATTGAAATCAGCTTTTCGAAAATCAGGCACTTTAACAGAATTTTCTCCTACAGATCTATTCCATTGAATTCTAAATCTGATTTCTTTGTGATCACTGTTCCCTAGCTCACTCCCTATTTCGATGTCCTTGACTTGTGTTTCCCTGTTAGTTAACACTAAATCTAAAATATTATTTCCCCGCGTTGGTTCCTTAATGTGTTGCGTAAGAAAGCAATCGTCAATTAATTCTAGAAAATCTTCTGCTTCCCTGTTTTGTTCAACCAGTTTATTCCACTAAAATTAAAGTCACCCATGACATAAATACTGGTAGATCTAGATGCTCTAGATATTTCATCTAGGTAGATCCATAGATGCTTTGCTTCAAATTCTGTCTAAATTTACGGACTCTGACATAAACATACATATCCTACAATAGATGGCGCTGATTTTCTAGGCGTCACCTGACCAGAGGTTAGCACCAGCTACCTCTCAAGCTGACTAGGACAGGAATCTAGTGCCTCTTGCTGGTATCTTCCCGCCACCACCAGATGGCGTCTTTCATTTTGTGGGGGTTTCGGAAGCGGACTCACAGATAGCATTGACGTCGCTGCTCCGTGCTCCGACGATGGAATCAGGTTCGTAACACTCATGACACATTATGAGGTCACACAGATTACATGACACATTATGAAGACACACAAGTGACTGAGGAAGCAACACAATTGAAATTCTTGAAAAAGATTGGAAATATATTTATGGAAATGGAACGGCTTGCCCAGAGGCAGAGAAAGTCAATTTCCTCCTCATTAAACGACCACAACGACACAATGACTTCAGCGATGGAACAGATGTGAGTGATGTCATTTATTACAGAGGCAACTGTGATATAACTGGTCCTCTCGCTGTAAATAGAAATACGAGATACTATATGGGTATTGTAGCTGTGTCTCCCTCAGGTTACAGTTGCCTCCATGATACATGTCCATCATGCAGCAGCCTCCAGGATACGTGTTCATCATGCAGCTGCCTTCAGAACACATGACAATCACGCAGCATCCTCCAGGATACATGTCCATTATGCAGCACCCTCCAGGATACATGAGCCTCATGCAGACGCCTCTATATAAGATTTATATTCATGGGATAAATAAGACATTCTATGAATTTATTTTTATTTAATGAACGAAATATGCTGAAAACTATGAAAGACATTTGTACTCAGATACATAAAATTGATATATGCTGCGCAGCAGAAGAATCTCTATTCCAGATATTAATGATGTCATTGGCAGCAAATGCTATTGTGGCAAAATACTGATGAGGTTCTTCCATGTACGAATGTCAGCCTGAAGGTCGGGCAGGCGACTGTAGGAGTCGGGGTCCAGAGGGCGGCGCGTGAAGGGGTCGGAGGAGGACCCCAGCAGCAGCAAGCGGACTAGCGTCGACTCGTCTATCACCATCTTGGATGTGTGCAGCAGCACCGGCGCCTCCATCACCGCCTTCGTCACGCTGTCTTTGAACTCCTCCGGGGCCTCCTTCGACGATTCTTGACATGGTTCTGGCAAGGAACGGAAAAGGCGCAAATTTCCTGTTTGCTTGCTAAGCGAAGACAGATACTGTGCGTGTTCAAGTTTTAGAATATAAGAAAAATATGCAAATGTTTCCTGATCAGAAATGTTTTGGTACATATCATTTATGACAGCGATAAGATGCTTGATATAATATCCATTAGTATTTCGTGACAAGGGGTACATTTTAAGAATAGAAGCCGTGATATTAACCAGGATAGGTGCAGCGATCTGAGCCATGCCAGGAACCCCA
Source organism: Procambarus virginalis (assembly GCA_020271785.1). Classification (NCBI taxonomy): domain Eukaryota; kingdom Metazoa; phylum Arthropoda; class Malacostraca; order Decapoda; family Cambaridae; genus Procambarus; species Procambarus virginalis. Next base: position 51,771 of record WNGS01003398.1, on the reverse strand, counting down.
TAGGCCGAGGGAGTTGTAAACCCCAATATCCTATACACTTTAAACATTTGCTTAAGCAAAAATAATGTACACTGCTCGCTTTGCTTACTTGCTTCATATTCCGCTAAAACAATCTCCATCCTTGTTTTCAAGAGGTCCAGTATATGGCTGAAAAATAATGCTTCTGGTCCAACCTTAAGTTTCCGTACCTGGTCTACGGCATCAGCAGCAACAACATCTAGGTGTCCCCATTTATTAAGGCTTTTTAACACCATTTTAAGAGGAAACAGGAAATTTACCCGTGAGGCTGTGGAATTTAGATGCCCCAGATTAACATATGGACTAGTATACACCAACCCTGCAGCTGCTTGCAGGCCCGAGGGGGTATCTCGAAGGTATTCTTCTGGCCACAAGCCGATGAAGCGAAGCATTTCCAGACGCAGGTACGGGTTAGGACACAACTGGGGGTCGGTAAGCACCGCGAGAACCCAGGGCTTCAGGGCAGTAGACTCGAGACAGATAAAGTTTATATCGTGCTCCATCCCCCAGCTTAATATTAGATCACCAATTTTCCAGATGACGCTCTCCCATTGTCCTGTTATCCTGAATGGCATTGTTTTCATGTGCAAAGAGAGAGTTATAATCCATAAAACCCCAAGCTGAGTTTTGACGCTTAATAAACTGATATTTTCAAGAGCATAAAGGTGCTGTTCTGACATCCTTATTACTCGTAAAATTTGACTTGCAGAGCTTCCTGCGGTGAGGCTCCTAATCTCTTTTATAATAAATGGTGGAATGTCAGGAAAATAATAATCTTGATATGCTGGAGAATCTTTTTGTGTGGCGTCCATTGTCTGAGAATGGAAAACTGAGGCAGACCAAGAGTGATGTTGTAATGCAGAACCAAGAAGGTGAAGAGCTGAGTGTGATTGACTGATGAAGATTAAGCCACCCCAAGAGGTGGCACGAGCATGAATAGCCCGTAGAGCTGAGTGTGAGTGCTGTTATTGTTGCTATATTTAGTTGTTCAGCTGTTCAGTTTTTATATGTAGTCATCAACAAAGGGTTGAGGTGGGGTGTAGACTGTCTTTCACTCTCTCTGTGTATAGACAGTGAAAGTTCACTGTTTTCACCCCACCACTACCCTATCTGTGAAGGAACTGATGAGTCTCGTTGGGGCTCTGAGGACAGAGTTAGACTCTCTACGGGGGGAGGTACGACAGCTGAAACAACAACAAGAAAGAACGAAGGAGGAGACCAGTGGTAAAAAGACCTCGTCTTGGAAAGTTGTAAAGGACAGGGGCCTTAAGAAGACTTTGATAAAGCCGCCTACAGATGCCCTAAGAACGTCTAATTCATTTGCCGTATTGGAGGACGAGTGCTGTGGTGAGACTGTGGATCGCAAAAGGGAAAGCAACGAAGCGCAGGCCCCTCAGAGAGTAAAGGAAGTACCTAAGCAAACTTTAGTTGTGGGGAGATTCCCTGATACGGTATTTGGTTAGAACGTTTTGTGTTAGAGATAGGGGAAACAGGTTAAGGGTTTGCTATCCCGAAGCTGGTATGGGTGATATTATAAACAACATGAATGATATTATGGCTGGAAATGGGAACAATCTTGTTATTTGAACATGTTATTAAAAACTGAGACAAGTCAAATAACAGATAGTGATGAAGAGATGAGTAGTATTTTTAATAAATATTTTATATCTGTATTTACTAAAGAGGAACTTAAAAATATGCCTTCAGCCAAACAATTCTACGTGGGTGGGGACGAGGACAGGTTGACTTGTTTCGCAGTTACCAGGGAGGATGTTCTTAAACAAATAGTAAAACTCCAGCCAAACAAATCCCTAGGCCTGGATGAAGTGTTTGCCAGGGTGCTTAAAGAATGCAAATAGGAGCTGTGCGACCCACTGTCTACCATATTTAATAAATCAATAGAGTCAGGCAGAGTGCCAGAGTTATGAAAAGTTGCTAACGTGATACCAGTTTTTAAGAAAGGAGATAGATCACTTACGTCAAACTATCGACCAATTAGCCAAACGTCAATTGTGGGAAAGTTACTCGAATCTATAATTGCAGATAAAATTCGTCTTCATCTTAAGAATATAAGAAAAAAGGTAACTGCAGAAGGCCTATTGGCCCATACGAGGCAGCTCCTCTTTATAAACCACCCAATCCTACTCATATACATGTCCAACCCACGCTTTAAACAATCGAGGGACCCCACCTCCACCACGTTACGCGGTAATTGGTTCCACAAATCAACAACCCTGTTACCGAACCAGTATTTACCCAAGTCTTTCCTAAATCTAAACTTATCCAATTTATATCCATTGTTTCGTGTTCTGTCTTGTGTTGATACTTTTAATACCCTATTAATATCTCCTTTGTTATGTCCATTCATCCACTTGTAAACCTCTATCATATCGCCCCTAACTCTTTGCCTTTCCAGTCAATGCAATTTAAGCTTTGTTAATCTTTCTTCATATGAAAGGTTTCTAATTTGGGGAATTAACTTAGTCATCTTAGTCATCTTAGCATTCACTTGAACGTGTCCAGCGTAGGATGACGAAGTTAATTCCCCAAATTAGAAATCTTTCATATGAAGAAAGATTAACAAAGCTTAAATTGCATTGACTGGAAAGCCAAAGAGTTAGGGGCGATATGATACAGGTTTACAAGTGGATGAATGGACATCACAAAGGAGATATTAATAGGGTATTAAAAGTATCAACACAAGACAGAACACGAAACAATGTATATAAATTGGATAAGTTTAGATTTAGGAAAGACTTGGGTAAATACTGGTTCAGTAACAGGGTTGTTGATTTGTGGAACCAATTGCCGCGTAACATTGTGGAGGTGGGGTCCCTCGATTGTTTCAAGCATGGGTTGGACATGTATATGACTGGGATTGGTTGGTTATAAATAGGAGCTGCCTCGTATCGGGCAATAGGCCTTCTGCAGTTGCCTTTGTTCGTATGTTCTTATGTTCTTATCCTACGCTGGACATGTTCAAGTGAATTTATATCCATTCTATAGTACGGCGACCAAAACTGAACTGCATAACCTAAATGGGGCCTAACCAGAGCAAGATATAGCTGAAGAACCTCACCCGTGTGTCTTGTTACTAATGCTTTGATTAATAAGTCCCAGTGTCCTATTTGCCTTACTATGAACTTTCATGCATTACATAAGAACATAAGAAGAAAGGCAACTGCAGAAGGCCTATTGCCCATACGAGGCAGCTCCTATTTATAAACACCCAATCCCACTCATATACATGTCCAACCCTGCTTGAAACAATCGAGGGACCCCCACCTCCACAATGTTACGCGCAATTGGTTCCACAAATCACAACCCTGTTTACTGAACCAGTATTTACCCAAGTATTTCCTAAATCTAATCTTATCCAATTTATGCCCATTGTTTCGCTTTCTTGTCCTGGTTTGATACTTTCAATACCCTATTAATATCCCCTTTGTTATGTCCATTCATCCTCTTGTAAAACCTCTATCATGTCACCCCTAACTCTTCGCCTTTCGAGTGAATGCAACTTAAGCTTTGTTAATCTTTCTTCATATGAAAGAGTTCTAATTTGGGGAATTAATTTAGTCATCCTACGCTGGACACGTTCAAGTGATTTATATCCATTCTATACTATGGCGACCAAACTGAACTGCATAATCTAAATGGGGCCAAACAAGAGCAACATATAGCTTGAGAACCACACCAGGTGTCTTGTTACTTACGCTGCGATTATAAATCCGAGTGTCCGATTTGCCTTATTACGAACATTCATGCATTGATCCTTTTGTTTTAAATCTTACTAATTATAACTCCCAGACCCCTTTCGCTCACTCCACTTACAAATTTTCCAACTCTGACTTGACTCCGTTTACACTAACTCTCTGTTTCCTTTGGAATAGCCAATGCCTAATCCAACTTAATATATCACCCCCAATACCATGAGCCTCTATCTTTTTTTTTTAATCAGTCTTTCATGTTGCACTGTATCAAAAGCTTTGATAAAGTCAAGTACACACCATCACAATCCTTACCACTATCAACTGCCTCAACTATGCTGGAATAAAAGGATAACAA
>WNGS01003398.1:11705-32846 GCA_020271785.1 Procambarus virginalis | reverse complement strand
TCTCATCAGGCCTCACTTATACAAACGTCCACTAACATATGTTGGTGGAATTGATACTGGCACTCACATGTCTGCTTCTTTTGTTCACTGCCTCAAAATCATTAGGATCATTACCAAATTCACTAACAATGTTGTGGACTTGATGTGCACATCACATTCTGCCTTCTTGTTGTTCATTGAAAACTCAACTCTTAGGATCATGCTCAATCTTCATTAACATTTGTTGTGGAATTGATGCTGCATCACATCTCTTTTGTTCACTCAAAACTCATCAGCATCATTAACACAACTCTTTACTAACAATTGTTGATTGATGTTGCATCACATTCTGCTTTTGTTGTTCCATGAAACCTATCAGATATCCAATCTTCACAAATGTGTGGAATGATGCTCATCACATTCTGCTTCTTGTGTCCTCCAAAATCATCAGATATCTTACCAAACTTCACTAACATTGTTGTATGAGCTGCATCACATCTGCTTCTTTTGTTCAAAAAACCTCAGGATCATTACCAAAGTCACTAAATATGTTGTGAAATTGATGTTGCATCTTGTTGATCACTCGCGAGCTCATCAGGTACATTATAAAGTTCACTAACATATGTGGTGGAATTGATGCCTCTTCCATTCTGCTTACTTTTTGCTCGCTTGCGCAACGATTAACTTTATCATCAGAACGCACCAACACATGCTCTTCAGTTTGAAAGTTGACTAAGGTTTTCTCACACTCTTCGCACTTGCGAGATGAATCACCTTATGCATCTTACATTTTCATATTTCTGTAACTTTTGCCACAATCAGGACCACTTATTAGGCTTATCCCGCAAATGTTTTAACATGTGTTGTTGCTATTGCGACGGTGTTTGAATTTCTAGCACACTCAGGACACTCGTGAGGCTTATCATTATGAATGTACTAACGTGTTGTTCAACCTGTCAGAGATCTTGAACTTTCTCGACATTCAGGACACTCGTGAGGCATTCATCAGAATTACTAGCAAGTGTTTCTCAAATTTGCAGGGTCCTTAAATTTTCTTGCGCACTCAGGACACTCGTGAGGCCTATCATCAGAATGTACTAACAAGTGTTTATTCTCAAAGTGCTAAGGTTCTTGAATTTTCTCGCACACTCCGAACACTCGATGATACCTGACTGACCAGAATGTCTACCAAATCGTGCTGTTCTCAAATGTGCTAAGTTTTGCAAGTTTTCTCGCACATTCATAACACTCGTGAGACTTATCATCTGAATGAACTAACAGGTGTTGTCTCAAAGTTGCAGAGGTCTGAACTTTTTCGAACACTGAGGACACGAGTATCTATCATCACACTTAGCTTCAAGTGCATTCTCAAACCTTTACTATTCTTGAATTTTTTCTCACACTTAGGACACTTGTTTGGATTATCGTCAGAATGTACAAACATATGCCATGTCAAAGTGCTAAGGTCCTTGAATTTTCCTCGGCACTCGGGACACTTGTGGGGCTTACCATCAATACGATCATTACGTTAGTTTTCGGATCTGCAAGTTGATATGAAAGCAATGTTCCCGTAAGTCCAGGAATTGTTTAATATCTTGTGCAGATGATGAGTCATAATATCGTGGCTAAAGAAATCTTGACCAAACCACACACTAGAAGATGAGACGACGAATTTTCAGTCTCTCGTGGACCATTATCAAGTCGATAGCAAAAAGAGGCGACTATATGTAAGGCGACAGTGAGGTGAGGAGCAGGTACGAGATGAAAGGTATAAGGGTACTTTCAAGAAGAAAGACAAGAAGAAAAAAGGGATACAGGTGGGATGGTTGTAAGAAGAGGAAAAAGACAACAAGACAAATGGGGGTAGATTATAAACAACAAGAATGAAGATTACCCATCCAATCTCATTGTATATATTTTTAACCTACGCTTGAAACAATCAAGGGATCCTATCGTATTATGTTACGAGGTAATTGGTTCAACAAATCAACAAGAACGAATGGATGTAAATTCACTTGAAAGTGTTCAGTGTAGGATGTCAAAGTTAATCCCTCAAATAAAAACATAAGAACAACGGTCTGTTGGGCCTTACGAGGCAGCTCCTTTTTATAACCACCCAATCGAGGTGGTTGGACATGTATATGAGTGGGATTGGGGGGTTATATATAGGAGCTGCCTCGTATGGGCCAATAGGCCTTCTGCAGTTACCTATTAATTCTTATGTTTTTATGTAATTCTACTCATACTCATGTCAAACCCCCGCTTAAAACAATCGATGAACCCCACCTACACCACGTTACGCGGCAGTTGGTTCCAAATATCAACAACCCTGTTTAACGAACTAGTATTTACTCAAGTCGTTCCTAAATAGATGAGAAACAAAAGAGGAGACCAGTATTAAAAAGACCTCGTCTTGGCAAGTTGTAAATGACAGCGTCGGTAAGAAGCCTTGGCAAACCGACACCTAATAGCCTAAGGACTTTTAACGCATTTGAAATATTAGAGGACGAGTGCTGTGGTGAACCTGTGGTTCAGAGTGGAGGTAAGGTCATAGCGGTGAGGAACATTGAAGCGCATGTCCCTCAAAGTGCTCTAAAGGAAAAGGGAGGAACGAAGCGAGTTTTGGTTGTGGAAGATTCACAGGTGAGGTATTTAGAAAGAACGTTTTGTACCAGAGATAAAGGGAACAGGTTAAGGGTAGTGTTATCCGGGAGCTGGTATTGGCGATATTGTTGGAAACATGAAGATATTATGACGGGAAATTGGAACAAACCCATAATTTGTTTTAGTGCAGGGGGTAATGATGTTGGGAGTGTTAGAAGTGAGGAACTAATACAAAGATTCAAGACAGCAATAGAATTAGTTAGGAGCAAGTGAGGAATCCGATCTATGTGGCATTCTTCAAGAAAGGGAGTGGGAAATGAATGGATGTCGAGGCACTTGGTGTCAATTGCCAGCTAGAAAGATATTGCAAATCTATTGCAATATATTTCATAGACCAACTGGGAACACTTCTAGGAAGAATGAAATGTACGCTCGGGATGGGGTGCATCTATCGAGAAGCTGGGTTGTTGCTGTTGCTGAACCTCGTTGGAAGAGGTGGTTAGAGGTGGTTGTTTGGTTTTAAACTGTTGGTAGATAGAGGTAGGGGAATTGTTTTGGAGGAAGTATGTAATAAACGTATGTGTTTGGGGGGAGAAATGAATTGGCAAAATGATCAGGAAATGAAGGGCCTCAAAATAACAATTGCACTTAGGGTATATTGCACCAACAGTAGAAGTCTAAGAAATAAAATAAACGAATTAAATGCTCTTGTCTGCACAGAAAAAATAGTTATTATTGCTCTTACCGAAACGTGAATGAAAGTAGAAAATAGAGAACTATTAAGCTGAATATCAATAATTGAACATAAGAACATATGCAACTGCAGAAGGCCTATTGGCCCTACGAGGCAGCTCCTATTTATAACCCCCAATCCGACCTCATATACATGTCCAACCCATGCTTGAAACAATCGAGGGACCCCACCTCACAAATGTTACGCGGCAATAGGTTCCACAATACACACACACCCTGTTACTGAACCAGTATTTACCCAAGTCTTTCCTAAATCTAAACTTATTCAATTTACCATTGTTTCGCGTTCTGTCCTGTGTTGATACTTTAATACCCAATAATATCCCCTTTGTTATGTCCATTCATCCACTTGTAAACCTCTATCATGTCACCCCTAACCTTCGCCTTTCCAGTGAAGGCAAACTTAAGCATAGTTAATCTTTCTTCATATGCAAGATTTCTAAGTTGGGCAATTATTTCTATAGAACGAAAAGAAGTAGAATGTGTGATAGAGTGGATGTTCGGTGATGACTGGGATGATCATGAGTAAAGAAAAATGTTACCTTAATAAAATTTTACAGATCAACAATTTTTTTACTACTATGATTTCACCCCAAATTTATTGGGTGTACCCTAATTGTTATACTGTATCACTATCTGCATTATAGAAACTGGTTACCCAAGGAGTGATCCTGTAGCCCGAATGAGCCAATTGTAAAAAGAATTTTTTGTTGAATATCAAATAAACGAATTTAACTTATTTCACTCAGATATATATATATTAGACGAGGAGGGGAGTAGCCATATATGTTAGGGAGAATTTTACTGGTGACACAAAGAGGTAATTAAAATTAAGCCAAACACAAAAACTGTTTGGCTAGAACTAAACAGAAGAGCTAAAAACCTTATAATAAGGGTTATATTACAGGCCACCAAACTTAGACAGAATTGAAGCAAATTTGAGAAAACACTTGCTAGTACATTCTGATGATATCCCACGAGTGTCCTGAATGTGCGAGAAAGTTCAGATCTCTGACAGGTTGAAACAACATCTGTTAGTACATTCAATAAATGATAAGCCTCAAGTGTCCTGAGTGTGCTAGAAAATTCAAACACCGTCGCAATATGCAACAACACATGTTACAACATTTGCGGGATAAGCCTAATAAGTGTCCTGGTTGTGGCAAAAGTTACAGAAATATGAAAAATGTAAGAGTGCATACAGGCGATTCATCTCGCAAGTGCGAAGAGTGTGAGAAAACATTTAGTCAACTTCCAAACATGAAGAGGCATATGTGGTGCGTTCTGATGATAAACTTAATCGTTGCCCAGCGAGCAAAATAAGCAGAATGTGAAGAGGCATCAATTCCACCACATATGTTAGTGAACTTTGATAATGTACCTGATGAGCTCGCGAATGATCAACAAGATGCAACATCAATTTCACAACATGTTAGTGAAGTTTTGTAATGATCATGATGAGTTTTCTATAGAACAAAAAGAAGCAGAATGTGTGCAGCATCAATTCCACACATATGTTAGTGAAGTTTGGTAATGATCCTGATGAGTTTTGGAGTGAACAAGAAGCAGAGTGTGATGCAGCATCAATTCCACAACAAATGTTAGTGACGTTTGATAATGAGCCTGATGAGATTTCTATAGAACGAAAAGAAGTAGAATGTGTGATAGAGTGGATGTTCGGTGAATGACTTGGGATGATCATGAGTAAAGAAAAATGTTACCTTAAATAAAAGTTACAGATCAACAATTTTTTTTACTACTATGATTTCACCCCAAATTTAATTGGGTGTACCCTAATTGTTATACTGTATCACTATCTGCATTATAAAGAACTGGTTACCAAGGGAGTGACCCTGTAGCCCGAATGAGCCAATTGTAAAAAGAATTTTTTGTTGAATATCAAATAAACGAATTTAACTTATTTCACTCAGATATTATTATATATTATATATATATATATATATATATATATATATATATATATATATATATATATATTATATATATATATATATATATATATAGATATTAGCCGAGGATGGTGAGTAGCCATATATGTGAGGGAAAATTTTAACTGGTGACACAAAGAGGTAATTAAAATTAATCCAAACACAAAAACTGTTTGGCTAGAACTAAACAGAAAAGCTAAAAACCTTTAATAGGTGTTATCTTACAGGCCACCAAACTTAGACAGAATAGAAGCAAATTTGAGAAAACACTTGCTATTATATTCTGATGATATGCCTCACGAGTGTCCTGAATGTGCGAGAAAGTTCAAGATCTTTGACAGGTTGAAACAACATCTGTTAGTACATTCAGTAAATGATAAGCCTCACGAGTGTCCTGAGTGTGCTAGAAAATTCAAACACCGTCGCAATATGCAACAACACATGTTACAACATTTGCGGGATAAGCCTAATAAGTGTCCTGATTGTGGCAAAAGTTACAGAAATATGAAAAATGTAAGAGTGCATACAGGTGATTCATCTCGCAAGTGCGAAGAGTGTGAGAAAACATTTAGTCAACTTCCAAACATGAAGAGGCATGTGTTGGTGCGTTCTGATGATAAAGTTAATCGTTGCCCAAGCGAGCAAAAATAAGCAGAATGTGAAGAGGCATCAATTCCACCACATATGTTAGTGAACTTTGATAATGTACCTGATGAGCTCGAGAGTGATCAACAAGATGCAACATCAATTTCACAACATATGTTAGTGAAGTTTGGTAATGATCATGATGAGTTTTCTTTGGAACAAAAAGAAGCAGAATGTGATGCAGCATCAATTCCACAACATATGTTAGTGAAGTTTGGTAATGATCCTGATGAGTTTTGGAGAAAACAAGAAGCAGAATGTGATGCAGCATCAATTCCACAACATATGTTAGTGAAGATTGAGCATGATCCTGATGAGTTTTCAATGGAACAACAAAAAGCAGAAGGTGATGCAACATCAATTCCACAACATTTGTTAGTGAAGTTTGGTAATGATGCAAACTTCCAATGATGCTGATGAGTTTTGGAGTGAACAAGAAGCAGAGTGTGATGCAGCATCAATTCCACAACAAATGTTAGTGAAGATTGAGCATGATCCTGATGAGTTTTCAATGGAACAACAAGAAGCAGAATGTGATGCAGCATCAATTCCACAACATATGTTAGTCAAGTTTGGTAATGATCCTGATGAGTTTTGGAGTGAACAAGAAGCAGATAGTGATGCAGTATCAATTCCACAACATATGTTAGTGACGTTTGATAATGAGCCTGATGAGATTTCTATAGAACGAAAAGAAGTAGAATGTGTGATAGAGTGGATGTTCGGTGAATGACTTGGGATCATCATGAGTAAAGAAAAATGTTACCTTAAATAAAAGTTACAGATCAACAAGTATTTTTACTACTATGTTTTCACCCCAAATTTAATTGGGTGTACCCTAATTGTTATACTATATCACTATCTGCATTATAGAGAACTGGTTACCCAAGGGAGTGATCCTGTAGCCCGAATGAGCCAATTGTAAAAAGAATTTTTTGCTGAAAATCAAATGAACGAATTTAACTTATTTCACTCAGATATATATATATATCAGACGAGGATGGGGAGTAGCCATATATGTTAGGGAAAATTTTAACTGGTGACACAAAGAGGTAATTTAAATTAAGCCACACTCAAAAACTGTTTAACTAGAACTAAACAGAGAAGCTAAAAACCTTATAATAAGTGTTATATTACAGGCCACCAAACTTAGACAGAATAGAAGCAAAGCATCTCTGGGGTGTAAAAAAACTAGAGCATCTAGGTCAAACAGTATTTGTCTTCAGCTCTATCATGTAAACCTCTATCATGTCACCCCTAACTCTTCGCCTTTCCAGTGAATGCAACTTAAGCTTTGTTAATCTTTCTTCATATGTAAGATTTCTAATTTGAGGAAATAACTTAGTCATCCTACGCTGGACACGTTCAAGTGAATTTATATCCATTCTATAATATAGCGGCCAAAACTGAACTGCATAATCTAAATGGGGCCTAACAAGAGCAAGATATAGCTTGAGAACCACACCAGGTGTCTTGTTACTAACGCTGCGATTAATAAATCCGAGTGTCCGATTTGCCTTATTACGAACATTCATGCATTGATCCTTTTGTTTTAAATTCTTACTAATTATAACTCCCAGATCGCTTTGCAATCCGACTTCGCAATCTCAACACCATCTAGCTCGTAACTTGTAACTCTATCATCATTACCTAGCCTTAGAACTTTACATTTATCAGCATTAAACTGCATCTGCCAGTCCTTTGACCATTTCAAAACCCTATCTAGATCAACTTGAAGTGATAGTAAGTCCTCCTCCGAATTAATTTCCCTGCCTATTTTCGTATCATCGGCAAATTTGCAAATGTTGCTACTCAAACCTGAATCTAAATCATTTATATATATTATAAACAACAGAGGTCCCAGGACAGAGCCTTGAGGCACTCCACTTACAACATATTCCCACTCTGACTTGACTCCATTTATACTAACTCTCTGTTTCCTTTGGTATTGCCATGCCCTTATCTAGCTTAATATAGCACCCCCAATACCATGAGCCTCTATCTTTTTAATCAATCTTTCATGTGGCACTGTATCAAAAGCTTTGCTAAAGTCAAGGTACACAACATCACAATCCTTACCACTATCAACTGCCTCAACTATGCTAGAATAAAAAGATAACAAATTTGTTAAACATGAACGGCCATTTATAAAACCATGTTGCGACTCAATTATTAATTTATGTTTTTCAAGATGAAGACGAATTTTATTTGCTATTATAGATTCGAGTAACTTTCCCACAATAGACGTTAGGCTAATTGGTCGATAGTTAGACGCAAGTGATCTATCTCCTTTCTTAAAAACTGGTATCACATTATCAACTTTCCAAAACTCTGGCACTCTGCCTGACTCTATTGATTTATTAAATATGATTGACAGCGGGTCACGAAGCTCCCCTTTGCATTCTTTAAGCACCCTGGCAAACACTTCATCCGGCCCTGGGGATTTGTTTGGTTGAGTTTTTCTATTTGTTTAAGAACATCCTTCCTGGTAACTGCTAAACTCGTCAACCTGTCCTCGTTCCCACCCACATAGACTTGTTCGGCTGAAGGCATATTGTTAAGTTCTTCTTTAGTAAATACAGATACAAAATATTTACTAATAATACTACTTGTCGGGAAACCGACACACTCATACACAAATAGTATAGTCTTCCCTTAGCAGTATCCTCTTGAAATTAGAGAATGGGAGACTCCGTGACGTCATCGACGTCGTCGCAGTATTTACATTATTAAACCACTGTTCATACAACAGTTTAATGTCTAAATTGAATAAAAAAGTGTTCAATAAGACTGAATATAATTATTAACACCAAAATATAACTTGACTCTCTTGTTAACGTAAATTTAACTTAGAAGTAGAACCTCAATATTGGAACAAGGGAGGCAGAGCGTCTCTTACAGACGCTACGCTCACACGTAAACAATAACAAAGCAGCCTTACGCTGCATGAATGGCTCCAGAGATGGTGTAACTAACTAGACACCCAATTTACGTGTCAACAACCAGCAACACAGCCTATCAACATCACAGCAACGAACGTATCCGTCTTACCAAGTATTTGTATATTACAATAGTGCACTTTTAATATCAAAGGGTATAGGCGGTTATGATATATGGAAAACACCCCACAAATGTACGTGTACCCATTTTACAGCCCTCATATTCCATGTTATACCTGTATAGATATGTTCAGGGAACAGTTATTAACTCTTTGCAACCCATACAGGTAAAATTTGTGACTTGGAACAGCAAGTAGCTGAGCAGAGAGTTGAACTATAAACATATTGTACCTAGCTGTATGCCAGCCTTGTAGGCCTCCCACAGCCACCATTATGTGCCACCATGAGGCACAGAGCCACACCCATTTGATGCAATAAACTACACAGCCTTAGCAGGGCCAATACAACAAGTCCAGCTAAGACCCTTTGTTATATTGTAGTAGTAGTATTCATAACTAGTAATAATTATTGAAATAATAGTAGATTAGACCACCATATGTGGTATGATAAAATATTATAATAAATAAATCTTAGGTAAACAATTGGCAGTTTAAGAAGGAGCCATTACAAAGTGGTTTAAGCTACAAATTGTCCCTCCAATTTATGTGAGATTAATTTCAGGCAGTTTTAACAAGTACATACAGTCCACTCAATTTATTTCTTACCTACTAAGAAAAAATAAGATAAACTTTAATTTATTGAAGTCAATTAAACGGAGATATACTGCCTGGAGTTTGTACCACATAAATTTATGGTCCTTTGAACCTGGATGATTATTACAATTAACCAGTAGGTACATTGCATCTAGATATAAGATCCTGATATACATTAGTAGTGCAATATTATAGCAGAAAGACATTGCTATATTTACAATTTCTAGCCTAACTTTTCAATCTCATAGCAAACAAAACTACAACAAAGCACTATTATAGTTCTGAAGCCTGAGCCAAAGAACTATTGTGCATTTTTCATTACAAGAGGTTGATAAGAGGCTACTTTACTTAAAAGTTACTTATAAATGTTTTTATATTTAAGTATAAACCATTACTTTAATATTGCACCAAATAACATAATATTTACTGCATACCACATTATTTACAGCAAATTCTTGCACAAGGGTAGGACATTTTAGGCTGGTGTTGTACAGCAACCTAGTTTAATTTATTGTGCTAACCTGGTGTAAGGGTAAGAATTTTTTACACTTGTCTAGAGTTGAACATATATTACAACCTAGCAAGTACATATTTTTTATGCAGTATTAAGGACAACCCGAGTTGTGTTGTCAACCTGATATTCATACATATAATTATAGGTATAATTTTAACTATAATCATTTCACCTTTGAGTGTTAACCTGTGTCTCTGTACCAACCAAGAGTGATAATGACGGGCTAGCTTGCGGAATACCAGCATTGATACAGGCTTACCACTCAAATTATAGCATGTATGATTATACAGTAGTATATTTTTTAAATGATAAACAGCTCTAGTTCGGAAACTAGTTGCTTTACTAATTTAAGTGCCAAATAGTTAAAAGTCCATACGACTAGCAAGTACTTCCAAGATGTCTACACTCCAAAATGTAAAATTAACCCTTAAGGCCTTAAAGGGACATCTCACAAGGCAGATTAACAAATGTGAAGACATGAGTAATCAAACTCCAGTTAATTATGCAGCACTGGAAAACTATCTTAAGCTTACATGGAACAAATATGACCGTGTGTTGCAACAAATGAAAGAATATCAAAATTTACTTAATAATTCCAGTATTGATGAAGATACGATGAACAACATTCTCCAAGAACACTCTGATTATGAAGATGCAATGTTTGTAAAAATACAACAATATGACGATTTGATAAACGCCCATAAGGCCAATATAAATATTGCAGCTACAACTACCCAGAATCAGACAGCACCAGAAGTCAAATTACCATCACTCAGTCTCCCAACTTTTTCTGGAACAGAGGACGAGAATTGGGACAATTTCTGGAGCAAATTTGTCGATTCTGTGGATTCTAATGTCAATGTACCAAAGACGACAAAGTTTACGTATTTACAGAGTGTCTTGAAGGATGAAGCCTTTCAGGTAGTCTGTAATCTGAATCACACAGATGACGATTATGACAATGCTGTACAACTTCTCAAGGACAACTATGCAAAGCCTGAAAGGACTATCAGAATTCTAACCCAGAAGCTGTTAGATATTAAACATCCAAATAATACAGCAGTCTCACTCCAAGCCTTTAGATTGGAGCTTGAGTCTTTGCTTAAGGCACTTAAAAATAAAGTGGACTTGGATGAATCAGACTGGATAATCCAAGTCCATATGACACGCAAATTACCCAGGGATGTCCTGGATAAGCTGTTTGTGTTGTATGGAAAGTCATATCTGACAGTAACAGAGATTACAAAGGGGTTACAAACCATCATAGAACGAGAAAGAGTTATCCCAGATGAAAAAGCGACATCTAAACCTTCGTCTACTACTAATAGTAAACAACAGAGTACAAACAGTACTCCAAACAAATCTAAAACAACTTCTCCCTCCCCAAAGTGGAGACAAGGCAGTGTGGGCACATACGCAGTTGGTACCTCCAAACCTACAGGTAACGCGTCACCCAAATCGGTGACTCCTCAAGATACTGTTAACGTCTGGAGACCATGTCTGTTCTGTGAACAATCACATTCCATGTACAATTGCAGACGTTACCCGATCGTGCAACACGCATAAAACGACTCAAGGAGATACATAGATGTACCAAGTGTATAAGGAACATCATCCCGACAGCTGCACATCAACAATACGCACCTGTTATAGGTGCCATAAGGGTCAACACCATACAGCACTTTGTGGGGATTCAAGTACAAAGTCTGCCAAACCACAGGAGGAGGAAGGAACTAACACCTCAGTACAGCTTTGTACTGTGCTACCTGACATAAGTGTTTTCTCAACAAGGTCTAAACATAAATCAGCTCTACCTACTGCACGATTGATCATTAGAAATGGAGAGAACAAAGCCACCGTACGTGGATTATTTGATCAAGGGTCCCAATTGACCTTTATATCCAAAGAGTTGGTAGATGACACTGAAACTTACACCTGTAGAGGAGACACGAATAAACATAGCAGGATTCCTGACTGACTCAGGAGCCCGAGTTTTCAGGTAGTACAACCCAAAGTACGATTAGGAGGTTACGAACAAAATGTACAAGCTCTAGTAGTAGATAGATTCCCAACAGATCTGTATGTATATGGTCTGGGGAACAGCCAAATTCCTAGAAAAAAGGGGAATTCATTGGCTGATAAAATCACAACAGATAACCTTTCCAATATTGGAATCCTTATGGGATCAGATGTCTACCATAAGTTTATCAAAGGAAAGGAATACAAACACGGTATGAACGTGTTACCATCTGCAGGTGGCTATTTGCTAACAGGCCCTGTATTACGGCTAAACCAACCCGCACCTGTAGAACACCAACATGCCAACCCAGTAATGGTTGCATGACTAGGAGACCAGTCTCCACTGCAACTCAGAGACATGTCCGAGGAAGAGCTTGATCCCCCTGTACACAAGTTATGGGACCTGGCAACTCTCGGCATTGTCCCTGAACAACCTAGCCCAGATGATGACTGGACTTACAAACAATACCTGGACTCAATTATATACAGAGATAATCAATACTGGGTCAGGCTACCATGGAAGCTGAATCACCCTCAGCTACCCGTCAACCATTTTATGGCACAAAACCAATTGAGATCACAGGTGTTGCGCTTACAAAGACAACCTGAGAACTTGAAGTTGTACCATGAAATAATACAGAAGCAACTCGATGACAAATTTATCGAAGTTGTTACAAATGATAACCCAAAGGAAGGTCACTACTTACCACATCATTGTGTACAGAAGAATTCTGCAACTACCCCATTACGGATAGTATTTAATTGCAGTGCTAAAATGAGCCGAGTAGTGTTTCGTTAAACGACTGTCTTCAAACTGGCCCTAGCCTAACACAAAGGCTTTACGACGTGCTGTTAAAGTTCCGTATTGGGACTTATGCATATACGGCCGACATCAGCAAGGCATTCCTTAGGGTAGGTCTTCAAGAAGAAGACCGGAACTACACAAAGTTCCTATGGATTAAGGATCCTAACGATCCGAACAGTGAATTAATCACTTACCGGTTTGCCTCTGTCCTTTTTGGCGCCACGTCATCTCCTTTTCTGCTCCTGTAGGGAAACCACAAACTCATACACAATAGTATAGTCTTCCCTTAAGCAGATCCTCGAGGAAATTAGAGAATGGGAGACTCCGTGACGTCATCGACGTCGTCCCAGTATTTAACAAATTATTAAACCACTGTTCATACAAAAATTTAATGTCTTAATTGAATAAAAAAGTGTTCAATAAGCCTGAATATATAATTAATTAACACCAAAATATAACTTGACCCTCTTGTTAACGTAAATTTAACTTAGAAGTAGAACCTCAATATTGGAACAAGGGAGGCAGAACGTCTCTTACAGACGCTAACGCCACACGTAAACAATAACAAAGCAGCCTTACGCTGCATGAATGGCTACAGAGCTGGTATAACTAACTAGACCAAACCTATTGTACGTGTCAACAACCAGCAAAACAGAACGCCTATCAAACATCAGCAAGCAGAAACGTATCCGACTTACCAAGTATTTGTATATTACAATAGTGCACTTTTTAATATCATAGTTTATTGGCGGTTATGATATATGGAAAACAACCCCACAAATGTACGTGTACCCATTTTACAGCCCTCATATTCCATTTCATACCTGTATAGGGAATATGTTCAGGGGAAAGCCTTTATTAACCTCTTTGCAACACCATACAGGTATAAAATTTTGTGTACTTGGGAACACGACAAGTAGCTGAGCAGAAGAGTTGCAAACTATATCAAACATATTGTTCACTAGCTGTATAGCCAGCCTTGTAGTCCCATACCACAGACCGCCATTATAGTGCCACCAACTTGAGGCACAGGGCCACACTCATTTGATGCTACATTACACAGCCTTTGCAGGGCCAATACAACAAGTCCATCTAAGACCTTTGTTATATTGTAGTAGTGGTAGTATTCATAACTAGTAATAATTTGTGAAATAATAGTAGATTAGAACACCATATGTGGTATGATATAGAATAGTGATATACGATAAATAAATCTTGGTAAACAATTGGCAGTTTAAGAGGGAAGGAGCCATTACAAAAGTGGGTTCTTAAGCTACAAATTGTGCCTCCAATTTATGTGAGATTAATTTAGGCAGGCAGTTTTTAACAAGTACATACAGTCCACTCAACTTTATTTTCTTACCTACTAAGAAAAAATAAGATAAACTTTAATTTATTGAAAGTAAATTAAACGCGGAGAAGATACTCTGCCTGGGAGTTTGTACCACATAAATTTATGGTCCTTTGAACCTGGATGATTATTACAATTAACCAGTAGGTACATCGCATCTAGATATAAGATCCTCATATATACATTAGTACTTAGTAGTGCAATATTACTAAGCAGAAAGACATTGCTATATTTACATTTTTTCTAGCCTAAGTTTTCAATCTCATAGCAAACAAACTAACAAGATCAAAAAAGCACTATTATAGTTCTGAGAGCCTGAGCCAAAGAATTATTGTGCCATTTGTTCAATTACAGAAGGGTTGATAAGAGGCTACTTTACTTGAAAAGTTAACTTATGATAGAATGTTTTTGATAATTTAAAGTATAAAAACCTTCTACTTAATATTGCACCACACATTAACACTAATATTTAGCTACTGCATCCAGCACTTATTTACCTAGCAAATTCTTAGCACAAGGGCATGGTAGGACATTTTGGGCTGGTGTTGTACAGCAACCTAGTTTAATTTATTGTGCTAACCTGGTGTTAGGGTAGAGTGATTTTTTAGCAGCTGTCTAGAGTTGAACTATAATTAATCCTAGCAATTACATATTTTTTATGCAGTATTAAGGACAAGGAAGAAAGGGACCCGGGTTAGGGGTTGTCACCGTGATATCGAGTGTAGTCACTACATATAATTATATGTATAATTTTAACTATAATCACTTCACCTTTGAGTGTTAACATGTGTATCTGTACCAACCAAGAGAGTGATAATGAAGGGCTAACTTGTGGAATTCCAGCATTGATGCAGTCTTACCACTCAAATTATAGCATGTATGATTATACAGCAGTGTATATTTTAAATGATACACAGCTCTAGTTCGGAAACTAGTTGCTTTTCTAAGTTTATAAGTGCCCAACATAGTTAAAAAGGTCCATACTGACTAGCAATGTACTTCTCATGAGTGTGTCTACACTCCAGAAATGTAAAGTTAACCCTTAATGCCTTAAAGGTGCATCTCACAAGACAGATTAAAAAATGTGAAGACTTGAGTAATCAAACTCCAGTTAATTATGCATCTCTGGAAAACTATCTTAAGCTTACATGGAACAAATATGAAACCGTTGTGTTGCAACAAATGAAAGAATAACAAAAATTTACTTAAGTTTATTTGCTATTATAGATTCGAGTAACTTTCCCACAATAGACGTTAAGCTAATTGGTCGATAGTTAGACGCAAGTGATCTATCTCCTTTCTTAAAAACTGGTATCACATTAGCAACTTTCCAAAACTCTGGCACTCTGCCTGACTCTATTGATTTATTAAATATGATTGACAGTGGGTCACAAAGCTCCTCTTTGCATTCTTTCAGCACTCTGGCAAACACTTCATCCGGCCCTGGGGATTTGTTTGGTTTGAGTTTTACTATTTGTTTAAGAACATCCTCCCTGGTAACTGCTAAACTCGTCAACCTGTCCTCGTCCCCACCCACATAGACTTGTTGGGCTGAAGGCATATTGTTAAGTTCCTCTTTAGTAAATACAGATACAAAATATTTATTAAAAATACTACTCATCTCTTCATCACTATCTGTTATTTGACCTGTCTCAGTTTTTAATGGACCTATCCTTTCCCTAGTCTTAGTTCGATATAACTGAAAAAACCCTTTAGGATTTGTCTTTGCTTGCCCTGCTATACGAACTTCATAGTTTCTTTTTGCTTTCCTTATCTCTTTTTTAACATTTCTAACTAGTTGTACGAATTCCTGTTCTAAAGTGACCTCCCCATTTTTAATCCTCTTGTACCAAGCTCTCTTTTTACCTATAAGATTCTTCAAATTCTTTGTTATCCACTTTGGGTCATTAGTAATCGATCTATTCAATTTGTGTGGTATACTACGTTCCTGTGCTTTGTTTAGAATATTCTTAAATACGTTATAAATTGAATCTACATCGAAATCCCCATTTACATCACCCATCGCTGGGTTCATGTCTCGCTCCAAGACCGGCCCCCACCCCATACCCAAGACTTTCCAATCAATTTGACCCAAAAAATTTCTTAGGCTATTAAAATCAGCTTTTCGAAAATCTGGCACTTTAACAGAATTTTCTCCTACAGGTCTATTCCATTCTATGCCAAATCTGATTTCTTTGTGATCACTGTTCCCTAGCTCACTCCCTATTTCGATGTCATTAATTTGTGTTTCCCTGTTAGTTAACACTAAATCTAAAACATTATTTTCCCGTGTTGGTTCCTTAATGTGTTGCGTAAGAAAGCAATCGTCAATTAATTCTAGAAAATCTTCTGTTTCAATATTCCCTGTTTTGTTCAACCACTTTATTCCACTCAAATTAAAGTCACCCATGACATAAATACTGTTAGATCTAGATGCCCTAGATATTTCATCCCATAGATGCTTTGTTTCCATTCTGTCTAAATTTGGTGGCCTATATATAACTCCAATTATAATATTATTTGTTTCTTCGTTTAATTCTATCCAAATAGTTTCTGTGTGTGGCTCAGTTTTGATTCCCTCTTTGAGACTACATTTCAAATTGTCCCTAACGTATATGGCTACTCCACCACCTCGTCTGATATATCTATCTGTGTGAAATAGTTTAAATCCATTTATTTGATATTCGGCTAATAGTTCTCTATTATCAACATTCATCCACGTTTCGGTAAGTGCAATAATATCTATTTTTTCTGTGCAGACAAGAGCATTTAATTCGTTAATTTTATTTCTTAGACTTCTACTGTTTGTGTAATATACCCTAAGTGAATTGTTATTTTGAGGCCCTTCTCTTTCCCTGATCATTTTGCCAATTCCTTTCTCCCGCAAACACATACTTTTATTACATCCTTCCTCCAAATCAATTCCCATACCTCTATCTACTAACAGTTTAAACCCAAACAAACACCTCTAACCACTTCTTCCAACGAATTTACAAGATACGAGGTAGATGGTGTTAAGATTGCGAAGTCGGATTGCGAAAGGGATCTGGGAGTTATGATTAGTAAGAATTTAAAACAAAAGGATCAATGCATTAATGTTCGCAATAAGGCAAATAGGACACTCGGGTTTATTAATCGCAGCGTTAGTAACAAGACACCTGGTGTGGTTCTCAAGCTATATCTTGCTCTAGTTAGGCCCCATTTAGACTATGCAGTTCAGTTTTGGTCGCCATATTATAGAATGGATATAAATTCACTTGAAAGTGTCCAGCATAGGACGACGAAGTTAATTCCCCAAATTAGAAATCTTTCATATGAAGAAAGATTAACTATGCTTAAGTTGCATTCACTGGAAAGGCGAAGAGTTAGGGGTGACATGATAGAGGTTTACAAGTGGATGAATGGACATAACAAAGGGGATATTATTTGGGTATTAAAAGTATCAACACAGGACAGAACGCGAAACAATGGTATAAATTGAATAAGTTTAGATTTAGGAAAGACTTGGGTAAATACTGGTTCAGTAACAGGGTTGTTGATTTGTGGAACCTATTGCCGCGTAACATTGTGGAGGTGGGGTCCCTCGATTGTTTCAAGCATGGGTTGGACATGTATATGAGTCGGATTGGGTGGTTATAAATAGGAGCTGCCTCGTATGGGCCAATAGGCCTTCTGCAGTTGCATATGTTCTTATGTTCAATTATTTGATATTCAGCTAATAGTTCTCTATTTTCTACATTCATCCACGTTTCGGTAAGCGCGATAATATCTATTTTTTCTGTGCAGACAAGAGCATTTAATTCGTTTATTTTATTTCTTAGACTTCTACTGTTGGTGCAATATACCCTAAGTGAATTGTTATTTTGAGGCCCTTCAATTTCCCTGATCATTTTGCCAATTCATTTCTCCCCCAAACACATACGTTTATTATCTCCTTCCTCAAAATCAATTCCCATACCACTATCTACTAACAGTTTAAACCCAAACAAACGCCTCTAACCACTTCTTCCAACGAGTTCGCAACAGCAACAACCCCAGCTCTCGATAGATGCACCCCATCCCGAGCGTACATTTCATTTCTTCCATAGAAGTGTTCCCAGTTGTCTATGAAATATATTGCAATAGATTTGCAATATCTTTCTAGCTGGCAATTGACACCAAGTGCCCTCGACATCCATTCATTTCCCACTCCCTTTCTTGGAAGAATGCCACATATGATCGGGATTCCTCCCTTGCTCCTAACTAATTCTATTGCTGTCTTGAATCTTTGTATTAGTTCCTCACTCCTAACACTCCCAACATCATTACCCCCTGCACTTAAACAAATAATGGGTTTGTTCCCATTTCCCGTCATAATATCTTTCATGTTTCCAACAATATCGCCAATACCAGCTCCCGGATAACAAACCCTTAACCTGTTCCCTTTATCTCTGGTACAAAACGTTCTGTCTAAATACCTCACCTGGGAACCTCCCACAACCAAAACTCGCTTCGTTCCTCCCTTTTCCTTTAGAGCACTTTGAGGGACCTGCGCTTCAATGCTCCTCGTTGCTTTGCCTTTGCCTCCTCGTTGAACTACAGGTTCACCACAGCACTCGTCCTCTAACACATCAAATGCGTTAAAAGTCCTTAGGCTATTAGGTGTCGGTTTTGCCAAGGTCTTCTTAAGACCGCTGTCCTTTACAACTTGCCAAGACGAGGTCTTTTTAATACTGGTCTCCCTCTTTGTTTCTCCATCTATTTAGGAAAGACTTGAGTAAATACTAGTTCGTTAACAGGGTTGTTGATATTTGGAACCAACTGCCGCGTAACGTGGTGTAGGTGGGGTTCATCGATTGTTTTAAGCGTGGGTTTGACATGAGTATGAGTAGAATTACATAAAAACATAAGAATAAAGGTAACTGCAGAAGGCCTATTGGCCCATACGAGGCAGCTCCTATCTATAACCCCCCCAATCCCACTCATATACATGTCCAACCACCGATTGGGTGGTTATAAAAAGGAGCTGCCTCGTATAGGCCAACAGACCTTTGTTCTTATGTTTTTATTTGAGGGATTAACTTTGACATCCTACACTGAACACATTCAAGTGAATTTACATCCATTCGTTCTTGTTGATTTGTGGAACCAATTACCTGCGTAACATAATAGAAATAGGATCCCTTGATTGTTTCAAGCGTAGGTTAAACATATATATCAATGAGATTGGATGGGTAATCTTCATTCTTTTGTTTTTATAATCTTACCCCCTTTGTCTTGTTTGTCTTTTTCCTCTTTCTTACACCCATCCCACCTGTATCCCCTTTTTTCTTCTTGTCTTTCTTCTTGAAAGTACCCTTACCTTTCATCTCTTACCTGCTCCTCACCTCACTGTCGCCTTACATATAGTCGCCTCTTTTTGCTATCGACTTGATAATGGTCCACGAGAGACTGAAAATTCGTCGTCTCATCTTCTAGTGTGTGGTTTGGTCAAGATTTCTTTAGCCACGATATTGTGATTCGTCACCTGCACAGTATATTAAACAATTCCTGGACTTACGGGAACATTGCTTTCATATCAACTTGCAGATCCGAAAACTAACGTAATGATTCGTATTGATGGTAAGCCCCACAAGTGTCCCGAGTGCCGAGGAAAATTCAAGGACCTTAGCACTTTGACATGGCATATGTTTGTACATTCTGACGATAATCCAAACAAGTGTCCTAAGTGTGAGAAAAAATTCAAGAATAGTAAAGGTTTGAGAATGCACTTGGAAGCTAAGTGTGATGATAGATACTCGTGTCCTCAGTGTTCGAAAAAGTTCAAGACCTCTGCAACTTTGAGACAACACCTGTTAGTTCATTCAGATGATAAGTCTCACGAGTGTTATGAATGTGCGAGAAAATTCAAAAACTTTAGCACTTTGAGAAAACATTTGGTAGAACATTCTGGTCATAAGTATCTCGAGTGTTCTGAGTGTGCGAGAAAATTCAAGAACCTTAGCACTTTGAGAAAACACTTGTTAGTACATTCTGATGATAGGCCTCACGAGTGTCCTGAGTGCGCAAGAAAATTTAAGGACCCTGCAAATTTGAGAAAACACTTGCTAGTACATTCTGATGACATGCCTCACGAGTGTCCTGAATGTGCGAGAAAGTTCAAGATCTCTGACAGGTTGAAACAACATCTGTTAGTACATTCAGTAAATGATAAGCCTCACGAGTGTCCTGAGTGTGCTAGAAAATTCAAACACCGTCGCAATATGCAACAACACATGTTAAAACATTTGCGGGATAAGCCTAATAAGTGTCCTGATTGTGGCAAAAGTTACAGAAATATGAATAATGTAAGAGTGCATACAGGTGATTCATCTCGCAAGTGCGAAGAGTGTGAGAAAACCTTAAGTCAACTTCCAAACATGAAGAAGCATGTGTTGGTGCGTTCTGATGATAAAGTTAATCGTTGCGCAAGCGAGCAAAAAGAAGCAGAATGTGAAGAGGCATCAATTCCACCACATATGTTAGTGAACTTTGATAATGTACCTGATGAGCTCGCGAGTGATCAACAAGATGCAACATCAATTTCACAACATATGTTAGTGAACTTTGGTAATGATCCTGATGAGTTTTCTATAGAACAAAAAGAAGCAGAATGTGATGCAGCATCAATTCCACAACATATGTTAGTGAAGTTTGGTAATGATCCTGATGAGTTTTGGAGTGAACAAGAAGCAGAGTGTGATGCAGCATCAATTCCACAACAAATGTTAGTGAAGATTGAGCATGATCCTGATGAGTTTTCAATGGAACAACAAGAAGCAGAATGTGATGCAACATCAATTCAACAACATTTGTTAGTAAAGTTTGGTAATGATGCTGATGAGTTTTGGA
>WNGS01003395.1:27827-39571 GCA_020271785.1 Procambarus virginalis | reverse complement strand
CTGCACTCCATGACACGAGCATCACGTGCAGCATCTTCCATTCGACGAGCCATATCCAGTATCTTGGTAAGAGAACTTTCATCATCAACAAGTTCTAGAGCTCTTCAACGGAGACGTGTAGATGTACATGTTTCAATTATTTGCTGTTTGATTTCTTTGTCAACATCAGCAAACTCACAATGGGCTGCTAAACCCTGCAGACGTGTATGGTATTGATCAACAGTTTCATTAGAGAGTTGTTTCGCTCTCCTGAAACGCATAATTTCCATAGCAGTATTTTGCCTTGGTTTGAAATGCTCAGTTAATTTGGCTTTGGCAGTGTTATAATCTTTGGCACCACCAGTGTCTTTCAGTGTATCAAAGATGTCACAAACTCTATCACCTGCATAATGAAGTAGAAAGGCACGCTTTCTTTCAGCACTTTTGATGTCAGAAACTATCAACAAATTTTCAAACCTTTTAAGCCATTTGGTCCACCTCTGTGACAGGTTTGTCTGGTCACAGTCAGGATCAAATGCAGGAAACTGAGGTATATTTGCCATTTTTACTGAATAAATGTAAACTTATCACTTAAATGTTCCTCAGAATATATAACACTTACTGCACTGTATATGTTAGTCAAGAATTCACTGTAATTACTTTAATTTTGCAAAGCACACAAGCATTTTAATGCAAAAGTTCACAGTAGTGCACAACACAGCAGCAACTGACTTCTTACCTAGCCCTGTATACATGTGTTGTTCCTACTCACAGCAACACAGCAGTTGTCAGCAGTTGGTACAGCAGTTGTCAGCAGTTGGTACAGCAGTTGTCAGCAGTTGGTACAGCAGTTGGCAGCAGTTGGCACAGCAGTTGTCAGCAGTAGGCAGCAGTTGGCACAGCAGTTGGTTCACAGCGTGAAGAATTTTGTAGCATGAAGCGTCGTTTCGTAACCAAAACATCAGGTTTTGTATACATCAAAGCGTCGTTTTGAACACAGCGTCGCCTCGCAGATTACTCAGTACACAGCTTCAGTCAGCACAGCTTGGGGTAGCACACAGTATTGGTTAGCACACAGCAATGGTTAGCACACAGCAATAGTTAGCACAAAGCATTGGTTAGCATACAGCATCGAGTATGGTGCTCACAGACAGCTTCTCCTTCCTCCTCTGGGCGAGACAGCATGCGCTCCTTCCTTGTGTTTGAAGTTGAACAAATACCTGCGTTCCCAGTTCATCCTCGTCGCCAATGTTGTGTTTGTATATATCTGAGGAAGTCTTGGTTGTAAGGTTGATGTAAAGTCATTCCTGGTTACTGACTTTAATACTTATAAACGATTACATGACTATAGCTTCCAAGCTTGGCAGGCGTCCTGTGCGCTCTTGTTTACCTCCTCTCTTCTACTACTGGCGTCCCAGCCACCGCACATAGAAAATGGATGGTGCCATTTTCTGTGAACATGACACGCTCCAATATAGAAGCATCAAGAAATATGGGCCATTAGGTCCTCTGCAGTTACTTCTATTCTTCCCTTTAGCTTATACCCATTGTTTCGTGTTCTGTGTTGTGTTGAAAGTTTGTTTTCAACCCATCCCAAACCATTGTAACATGTCACCTCACCCAAATGCAGGTATAAAAAAGAAAGTCAAAGCTGTTTAAACTCTGTTCAGTTATAGTTGTTGTGTGTGTGTAAACTAAAGTCTTTGAAAATGTAATAAGTTTTACGAAACACGCTCAAGTGTCGCGTCAGACTAGAAATAAAAATGAACTTTGGAGAATTGATTTTTCAGTTACCATCAACAGTGAAAAAGAATATAAGAAATATTGAGAAATTCGTGTTAGAATTATTAATCTTACTTTTTCGGTCATATTTAATAATATATGTCTACAGGAAAGACTGATATATATATATATATATATATATATATATATATATATATATATATATATATATATATATATATATATATATATATATATATATGTCGTACCTAGTAGCCAGAACGCACTTCTCAGCCTACTATGCAAGGCCCGATTTGCCTAATAAGCAAAGTTTTCATGAATTAATACATTTTTTCTAATTTTTTTCTTATGAAATGATAAAGCTACCCATTTCATTATGTATGAGGTCAATTTTTTTATTGGAGTTAAAATTAATGTAGATATATGACCGAACCTAACCAACCCTACCTAACCTAACCTAACCTATCTTTATAGGTTAGGTTAGGTAGCCGAAAAAGTTAGGTTAGGTTAGGTTAGGTAGGTTAGGTAGTCGAAAAACAATTAATTCATGAAAACTTGACTTATTAGGCAAATTGGGCCTTGCATAGTAGGCTGAGAAGTGCATTCTGGCTACTAGGTACGACATATATATATATATATATATATATATATATATATATATATATATATATATATATATATATATATATTAGTGTATTTTGGTAGCAGTCTTTCCTGTAGACATATATTATTAAATATGACCGAAAAAGTAAGATTAATAAGATCATAAGAAGGTGAAACGCCATGCAACCTCTGAAGAGACAACTAACACAACACCTGTACCCCTTATTAGACTATTTTACAGGAACTTCTTTTCCACAGCTCATAAAACGGAGGAAAGGGTCCTGAAAGATATTGTTAATAGAAACGTTATCCCTACAGACAAAAATCAGAAGATACAATTGACGATTTACTATAAAACCAAGAAAACTGCCAACCTACTCATGAGAAACTCTCCAGACACAAAGCAGAACGCTTTGAAAGAAACCAATGTCGTCTATGCCTTCAAATGCCCACTTGGGGACTGTAAGCCTCAAAGAACTCAGTATATAGGCAAGACAACAACATCTCTTTCCAGGCGATTAACGATGCATAAGCAACAGGGCTCTATCAAGGAACATATAATCTCTTCCCACAACCAGACCATTACCAGAGAAGTCTTAACAAAAAACACGGAAATCATCGATAGATACAACGATAGCAGGCGGCTAGATATCTGCGAGGCACTACACATTAAGAAGTCAACACCAGCAATCAACAGCCAATTAACGCACAATTATATTCTACCCACTTCAAGACTCTGCTCCAATTTAGAAGCATCAGGAAATATGGGCCAATAGGCCCTCTGCAGTTACTTCTATATAGAGAAAATTCGTGTTAGAATTATTAATCTTACTTTTTCAGTCATATTTAATAATATATATATTGTGACGATAATCTCTTTCAAGAGAGATTGAGCCTGCTCTTCCCTATCTCAAGTTATGTCAACTATACAAGTACAAGATGCTACATTAAAGATACGTCCACCAGTAGCACAAAACGTTTTGACCAGGAAGCAAAACGTACCCTGCATACCCCCTTCACCCCCGTCAGCCTGCTAACCGCCCGTCTTCAACGAGCTAACTACCATTCGCCACCTGCCTGCCTTCTGATTGGCTGGTGTCGCCAGCAGCACACCTGCACCTGCACCACTCACGCCATCTAGCCGAGTCAACGTCTGGGCTAGCTGCAGCCGTCTTCCTCAGAATATTCTTTGTGCTCTTAGAGTTGACATCTCTCTCTGGTATACTAAGCTCTGGCTGTCGTATACTAAGGGAGGTAGCAGCTATAGCCAATATTCTCAGTACCTGATTGTTATTATTTTATTGTAGAGTAACATTTCACATCTAGTAATTATTCATGTTGTTTTGTTTGTTGACTTATTAATTTTCATTTACAGTCCAGGGATTGTCTTTCTAGAGTAATTAAAGTTTCATTGTTTATACTTTTGTGTTTTGCGTGTCTTCCTTACCTTACCACAGACAAACAGGCAAGCAGTGTCTTTTTTTTTTGTAAGTGTGACCAGGCATGACACCTGCCATTGGAGGACTGCCAATAGCAACACTCCAACACTATACTGTCACTATATATATATATATATATATATATATATATATATATATATATATATATATATATATATATATATATATATAGATACAATGGTTACTAATATCTTTGACCTACAATACATATGACTGTATTATTCATGAATGAATGTAATTATAAGAATCATGAGTGAGCTGAGCCAATAGGAGGCCAGACCCGCTTGTTGTAGTGGCCGCTCTGCCTAAACCACCGCTATATATAGGTCACCTCCTTAATGTTTAACACTGGATAAGAAGACCTCTTGGAGAAGGCAAGCAGTTCTGCCGTCTACCTACCTAGTGTCTAGCTTGTGTAGCTTCCAGGGATCAATGACGCCGTGGCCCGGTCTCCAGGCCAGCCGTGTCGCCATCATAATAGCGTCATTTCAAACATAATTCAGCAAACATACTATGCCTCAGTCTGTGTTTCGTATCAAAGAAGTATTGTCTTATAATACTGCTGGTTGACCTACAATTTGTCATTATGTGTGTAAATGCAACATAATTACTATGATAATTGCGTATATTTATCGTGCTATAAGATTGAACGTTGTTGATATTGGTTTACCAATAACCCTTTGAAAAGGTATTATGAAGGGCATATAATAGGGTGGAGAGCAGCAAACCTTAAATTACTCTTCTAGATATATCCAAGATTGGGACGAGTCTGGGCCTCTTGAGGTCTGAGCCTGGTCAGATAACTGATAAAGACAAGAAAATTTGTTATCTTTAAACAAGAACTTTGCTAATGTATTATTATAGACGAGGTTTATATTATTCCCGCAGCTGCACCCATGTGTGTAGGATTGGACATGTTGCCCAGCTCAGTGAGTACTGTTACAGTCGCCGTCTAATAAAAGTACTTTCCGGCCTCAAGAGTCATTTTTACCTTCCTAGCAAGATCGCAGACACCCCAAGCTGTAATTTAAGTTAAGATGGAACGAAAATTATACACGATCTTGCGCAATATTTGGATGTAAAGGGGTAAATTGTGACAGATTGCAAAACAAAATGGCGTCTTGGCCTGCAGCGCCGTGTCCGGGAATTTTCAGAAAGCCGCAACGTATGCCTTAGGCTCACACAACAAGAAAGGAGAGTGGTGGTGGCTCAGGGGCTCGGAGATTGACAAATTTGGACCATAAGTGTCGAGTTGAGCCCAGAGGAGAGGCAACACCGACTACTGTTGAGACGCCAAAGGGACCTTTCTGGAAGGTCGGAAAGGACCTGCTGAGAATGCCAGGCGCTTGCAACCCGTCCTCGACTCAAGTCCATCACATCCAGCGGTCGACCCCACACACGCATTCATAAACTCTTATAAGCTGTTCATTCAAAACGGGAATTTTCTTAAATATAAATTAACATTATAATATATTAATATATTGTGCACATATAAGCATAAGTTAGGTTAGGTTAGGTGTTTAGGTTCTGTTGGCGATTATTTGTATTTGTAGTACGTGGGTGAAGCATTTACAGCGTTGTGGTTTGAACATAATTTGTCAGTGAAGCACTTGTTCGGGAAGTGTTCAAACGAAATCAGTTGTGAGTCGTGTATAAACTGTTTATCATTCATAAACAGGGAGTTTGGCGGGTGCATGGAATGGACTTTGGGTCTTTGTTTAGAGGACGGGCTGGGCGCTTGATAGCATGCTGGGTTGAGTAAAGGGAGTTGCAAGTACCTTCATTTGGACCTTGGTGGATCAACGGGAATAGACTGACCGTCGGAGCCCAGTGACAGTTCCAACCAGTGAGTGTCGGAAGTAGCGACGACTCGGTGTGTGTGAATCCACAGGGAGTAGTCATTGAAGAGGCTGGTGGAGACACGACCTAGGTCACGGTAAACAGGTGCTCATTTGATGTTCGCCTGTGACGAGGCAAGTGGAGTGTTGACTGTGACCCTAGACAGGGAGTGTTTTATTTAACTGTCAGCGTAGAGGCTGTACACACTCTTGTATCCATGTTAAACAATCTTACAACCTGTCCTCACACTAGGCTGGTTAAAGCAGCGGCCGTACTCCCCAAACAACCCGTCCTCACACTAGGCTGGTTAAAGCAGCAGCCATCCTCCCCGGACAACCTGTCCGCACACTAGGCTGGTTAAATCAGCAGCCATCCTCCCCAGACAACCTGTCCTCACACTAGGCTGGTTAAAGCAGTGGCCGTCCTCCCCAGACAACCTGTCCTCACACTAGGCTGGTTAAAGCAGCAGCCGTCCTCCCCAGACAACCCGTCCTCACACTAGGCTGGTTAAAGCAGCAGCCGTCCTCCCAGACAACCCGTCCTCTCACTAGGCTGGTTAAAGCAGCGGCCGTCCTCCCCAGACAACCCGTCCTCACACTAGGCTGCTTAAAGCAGCAGCCGTCCTCCCCAGACAACCCGTCCTCACACTAGGCTGCTTAAAGCAGCGGCCATCCTCCCCAGACAACCCGTTTTCACACTTTTTTTAGATATATACAAGAGTTGTTACATTCTTGTACAGCCACTAGTACGCGTAGCATTTCGGGCAGGTCCCTGGAATACGATCCCCGCCACGAAGAATCGTTTGTACAACAAAGTACCCATTTTACTGTTGAGTTAAACAGAGGCTACAGTTAAGGATTTGCGCCCAGTAAATCCTCCCCGGCCCGGATACGAACCCATGACAAAGCGCTCACGGAATACCAGGCGAGTGTCTTACCACTGCACCACGGAGACTGGTGCACCACGGCTGGTTAAGGCAGCGGCGGTCCTCCTCAGATGCAGCCATCAAGTTTAACATAGTGTGAATTAAAAATTGGTTTGTTCTCATATATAAAATAATATTATTATACATATATTATTATACATAAAACTTCTATGTATAGTTAGGCATAGGTTAAGTTAGTTGTTTAGGTTCTGTTGGCGATTATTTGTATTTGAAGTACGTGGGTGAAGCATTTATAGAATTGTGGTTTGAACAGAGGACGTGAGCGAAGCACTTATCCTAGAAGTGCTCGTACGTCATCAGTTGTGAGTCGTGTGTAAACCGTTTTTCATTCATAAACGGGGTTCGGCGGCTGGATTAACCAGCTTGGATCTTCGTATGCAAGGACGGGCTGAATCCAATAGTAACCAGTGAAGCGAGCTCGTGAAACAGAATTTAACGTCTTTAGTTAGCTTATCAATACAGTAAAGAGACTGTGACGGCGCCCAGTATGGAAACTGACCCAACTAGTGAAGTCGACGATAGTAATATCTTCTTCCGTAGCAGTGAATCGGTGCAGTGTACAATGACGTTAGGCTACCAGAAGAAGGTACATCTCATGGAGCGACGAGGATCAAGGAAGATCCAATGTTGACACCAGCGTTGGATGCCCCGCAGAACGCGCCCCCACCCACCTCCTGGTGCGTCGATAAGATCGGCTCCACGTCTGCGTCACCCAAAGAAGGAAGAGGATACGTGTGACGCCAGGGAGCAGCTGAGTATGTGGTGACGCCAGGGAGCAGCCGAGTATGTGGTGACGCCAGGGAGCAGCCGAGTATGTGGTGACGCCAGGGAGCAGCCGAGTATGTGGTGACGCCAGGGAGCAGCCGAGTATGTGGTGACGCCAGGAGCAGCCGAGTATGTGGTGACGCCAGGGAGCAGCCGAGTATGTGGTGACGCCAGGGAGCAGCCGAGTATGTAGTGACGCCAGGGAGCAGCCGAGTATGTGGTGACGCCAGGGAGCAGCTGCTTATGTGGTGACAGAACTTCAGTTAGCTGATGACACTTTTTTTATATATAAAAAGCCAAAGTACAAGCACATAAGGAAAGAACACAAAATCGTATGGCACAGGAAAGAGACAAAGCACATCATATAAAAAGCAAAAAGAACATCAACAAAACAAGAAATAAAGATAAATATAAAACAAAGGAGCACAAAAACACGCAAAAGGCATGCGCCACACACCATAAAAAGGCATAAATAATAAATTGGGTACAAAGCAAAGAAGTAGGTCCACGCAGGAGCCAGGAAAGAAACACAAAACACACAAAGAGACACAAGCAAAGAAAACCGCATAAAACACAAAAAAACTACACACAAGAACATAAATAACATAAATAGTGTACAAAGAATATGGCAATCACGAGGACAAGAAAATAAACACATGCACACAAGCGACATACACAACCACACCGCCCGCCACCCCAATACAAGACACGGGGCGCGCTCAACAACATGAAAGAAATAACACCAAACACCCACAACCGCACACAACCACAACACAACCACCCATACCAAAGGCAAAGCACAAAACAAACCGTAAATACAACAAAACAGGCCACGCAGGGCCAGGAACAACACCCACACCACCCCCACGCACAGATATGGACACCCACCTGTGCACGCAGGCACCGGGGAAACATCACACACAACACAGACAGACACCAGTCACCAAATCACTCATACTTCTCCGGGTACTCCCGACTGGAAAGCATAAGCAATAAGCTTCCCAAAGAAGTTGGTCACCGTCAGGAATCGGACACCCAGGAGTCGCAATACGCCGAGGCATCGAATTCGGCACTCCCGAGACAAATTGCCGCACCCGTGGAACCCAGACATTAGAAGGGCACCAGGGAACAGGAGCACCAGGTCATCATACTCAAAAGTCACAGTCACCTGAGTTCTGTCGACCTCCTCGCCGGACGGGAGGACGAAAGGGATGGGTTTCCCCCTAGGAAGCTGGTCACAGGGCCGCACATTCCATTCGACGCCGGGCACCACACCGATTCCCACGGAGGGCGGCTCCGCAGGGGCCCAGAGCCCCACCAACCGGAACAGGAGCAGAGGCGTCCCGCCGCACCTCCTTCGACAACACCATGACTAGGTCGCGATCACTAGGGGCAACTGCCCACTGAGGGGGAGCCACCAACAAAAGGTACAGCGTCCAACACAGAAGGCACCACAGGAGGCAACATAGCGTCGGCCACAGCATCATCATCCATCGCATCACGCTCCTCTGCCCACGACTGGCGAGGTGACGCATCCTGAGTCGATCGACGGCGCTTAAAAAGAGGCCGCTGATCGTCGGAACTGTCACCCCCAGCAAACGGTGCCCCAGAAGAAACATTGGCAGGCAGCCCCAAAGCTGGGGCAGCACTATCACGCATAAGAGTAGCCTAAACAAGGTGGGGCAAAAAGCCACTACCAGTCATGGAGACCAGAATCGGAGAAGGAAGAGACACAGCAGGCGCAGGGTAGACTCCAGCAGACATGAGGTATCCAGCAGAGACGACGGAACCGGCGCAGGAGAGGAGGCACGAGGGAACGAGGAGGTTACCAGAGGTGGCGAGGTAGAGGGAGGGGGGAGACTCAGACACCACCACCCCGACAGCCCCGGGAAGCTCAGGTCCGTCCGCAGGAGAAGTAGGCACCACCCAACAGCACCATCCAAAGCCTCCGCCGAAGCAATCGGCTGCGGATGCACCTCCGCAACCACCGAACGTCGAAGATCCGAAGCAGGTGCCCCGGACCGCAGATCTCACAGATCTCATACTTATCATCCTCAAAATAAACGCGTCACCCAACATCTATACTGGTGCAGTCTTCGAGGATAAACCCTTCATGCAAATTGCACCGACTATCAAGAAGGAGATACCATTATTTCCTAGCTAAGTAATCTGTCCTCCCCTCCCCCTTTGTTGACTAGGCGTTCCCAAGGGAACTTGTAAGAATTTATTATTATTATTATATATAAATACTCATGTGGTAGGATACATTGAGTCTATACATGTGAACAGAGAGAGTAACGTTATTATTATTGAAGGTCGAGAGCGGCCGTTGATTGCACTTTACTGAGGCTATCCAAAACAAATTATTATTTATTTATGTACTTATTTTGTCAGTAAATGTTCTTTATAGTTTTAAACGCTGTGTTTATATGAGCCTTCATTACGCTTATGACATGTTATATATATGCGAAAGCCTAAAATAGGACACTAGCCACTAAATACTGGAATAAAGATTAAATGAAATTAGTGAACGTATCCTCATGTTCAAGAGCATTAGAGTAAAGAATTCAAGTCATTTTCTCCGTGCTGGGCGCAGGTGAGAATCCCGATGATCACAATACCTGGATAACCAGGTGTCCAAGGTAGACACCTGCCGCTCTCTGGGGACAGAACGTAGCCTAGGGAATCCCCAGAGGGGCTGCTAGGTGCCTGTGTCTTAGGGCTGGTGTACACAGGGGTTTAGCGCCAACTTCATCATGAAGGAAAGTGAGTATTCGGCCGACAATAAGGATACTGTAAAGAGAGCAGTGACGGAGTGTCACCGGTGGAGCTCAACGAGGCTCTATCCTTTGTCTTCCCCCTTAACAGTACCACGGGGAATTTATCACCCCATGTATGTAGGTGGAGGAGAGGGCATGTTCTCATGTTTACTAACACGAGGAAGTTATCAAACAAGATATGTGAATTCCAGCCCACATTTCCTCAGTACGGGATGAAGTAGGCGCCAGGGTCTTGAACGAATGTAAAGATGAGTTTAGAAACCCTCAGTTTGCGTATTAATAAATCATTATAGTTTTACTCAGCACGGAGAGGTGTGGTTGTGGTGGAGAGGAGCACGGTAGACAACTTCCCTCCAGTTAGTTTGACACCTAGTTCTTTAAATTTATCGAGTTCCGTCTAGTTAAACTAATGACCTACCCCTGGGAGCTTTACGGCTAAGTGATCAGCGTTTGTGATTCCTAGTCCTAAGGTTCCGGGTTCGATCCCCGGTGGAGGCGGAAACCAATGGGCAGTTTCTTTCACCCAGATGTACCTGTTCACCCAGCAGTAAATAGGTACCTGGGAGTTAGACAGCTGCTACGGGCTGCTTCCTTGGGATGTGTAACAAATATGAGACCTGGTCGAGGACCGGGCCGCGGGGACGCTAAGCCCCGAAATCATCTCAAGATTACCCCAGATTGCAACCCACAACAGTTGCCTAACCCCAGGGGACGTGCTTACTGTTGGGTTAACAGTAAAGGTGTAGTCCATTATAAGGTGTAGGCATGAGGTGTAGTCCCTCAAGGTCAACTACTGACCTTACGCACAATACAACCCACAACACTCTCTTAACTCTGGGAAACCAATTTACAGCCAGTTGAACAGAAGCACCTGGTGAGAGAGAACATAGCCGAAACGCTTCTGTGCCATGCTGCCGCGGGAGTCGAACCAGAGACTTTTAGGAAGTGAGCCGACTGCCCTGATCAATGTGCCATGGGCTCTGTCCTGGGACCACTGCTGTGGGTGGTGTGGCCCTGGGCTCCGTCCTGGGACCACTGCTGTAGGTGGTGTGGCCCTGGGTTCCGTCCTGGTACCACTGCTGTAGGTGGTGTGGCCCTGGGCTCCGTCCTGGGGACTACTGCTGTAGGTGGTGTGGCCCTGGGCTCCGTCCTGGGGACTACTGCTGTAGGTGGTGTGGCCCTGGGCTCCGTCCTGGGACCACTGCTGTAGATGGTGTGGCCCTGGGCTCCGTCCTGGTGGGGGTGGGGGGACTACCTGCTGTAGGTGGTGTGTGGCCCTGGGCTCCGTCCTGGGACTACTGCTGTAGGTGGTGTGGCCCTGGGCTCCGTCCTGGGGACTACTGCTGTAGGTGGTGTGTGCCCTGGGCTCCGTCCTGGACCACTGCTGTAGGTGGTGTGGCCCTGGGTTCCGTCCTGGGGACTACTGCTGTAGGTGGTGTGGCCCTGGCTCCGTCCTGGGACCACTGCTGTAGGTGGTGTGGCCCTGGGCTCCGTCCTGGGGACTACTGCTGTAGGTGGTGTGGCCCTGGGCTCCGTCCTGGGACCACTGCTGTGGGTGGTGTGGCCCTGGGCTCCGTCCTGGGACCATATTGTAGGTGGTGTGGCCCTGGGCTCCGTCCTGGGACCATT
>WNGS01003394.1:48215-69972 GCA_020271785.1 Procambarus virginalis | reverse complement strand
TCCATTTGTCAACCACTCTGACACTAAAAAAGTTCTTTCTAATATCTCTGTGGCTCATTTGGGCACTCAGCTTCCACCTGTGTCCCCTAGTGCGTGTGCCCCTTGTGTTAAACAGCCTGTCTTTATCAACCCTGTCGATTCCCCTGAGAATCTTGAATGTGGTGATCATGTCCCCCCTAACTCTTCTGTCTTCCAACGAAGTGAGGTTTAATTCCTGCAGTCGCTCCTCGTAGCTCATACCTCTCAGCTCGGGTACTAGTCTGGTGGCAAACCTTTGAACCTTTTCCAGTTTAGTCTTATGCTTGACTAGATAGGGACTCCATGCTGGAGCCGCATACTCCAGGATTGGTCTGACATATGTGGTATATAATGTTCTGAAAGATTCCTTACACAAGTTTCTAAAGGCCGTTCTTATGTTAGCCAACCTGGCATATGCTGCTGATGTTATCCTCTTGATATGAGCTTCAGGGGACAGGTCTGGCGTGATATCAACCCCCAGGTCTTTCTCTCTCTCTGACTCTTGAAGTATTTCATCTCCCAAATGATACCTTGTATCTGGTCTCCTGCTTCCTACCCCTATCTTCATTACATTACATTTGCTTGGGTTAAACTCTAACAGCCATTTGTTCGACCATTCCTGCAGCTTGTCCAGGTCTTCTTGAAGTCTCAAGCTGTCCTCCTCTGTCTTAATCCTTCTCATAATTTTGGCGTCGTCAGCAAACATTGAGAGGAATGAGTCTATACCCTCTGGGAGATCATTTACGTATATCAGAAACAGGATAGGTCCAAGTACAGAGCCCTGTGGGACTCCACTGGTGACTTCACGCCAGTCTGAGGTCTCACCCCTCACTGTAACTCTCTGTTTCCTATTGCTTAGGTACTCCCTTATCCACTGGAGCGCCCTACCTGTTACTCCTGCCTGTTTCTCCAGCTTATGCATCAACCTTTTATGGGGTACTGTGTCAAAGGCTTTCCGACAGTCCAAAAAATGCAGTCCGCCCACCCTTCTCTTTCTTGCTTAATTCTTGTCACCTGATCGTAGAATTCTATCAATCCTGTAAGGCAAGATTTACCCTCCCTGAACCCATGTTGATGGGTTGTCACGAAGTCTCTTCTCTCCAGATGTGTTACTAGGTTTTTTCTCACAATCTTCTCCATCACCTTGCATGGTATACAAGTTAAGGACACTGGCCTGTAGTTCAGTGCCTCTTGTCTGTCACCCTTTTTCACACCCTGTGTGTGTGTGTGTGTGTGTGGTGTGTGTGTGTGTGTGTGTGTGTGTGTGTGTGTTGTGTGTGTATGTGTGTGTGTGTGTGCGCGCGCGCATGTGTGTATGTTTGTGTGCGTGTACTCACCTAGTTGTGTTTGCGGGGGTTGAGCTCTGGCTCTTTGGTCAATGTGCGCGTATGTGCGTGTGTGTGTGTGAACAAAATTAGTTAGTGATTAGTAATAGTTGATTAGCCATTGATCACCGGCGCCGGAAATCGAACCCCGGACCTCAGGATTAAGTGTCCAACGTGCTGTCCACTCAGCCACAGGTGCCCCAAGTGTGGATGTTGTGGTGATGTTGCATGACTGTTGTAGTTGTGTGGATGTTGTGGTGATCCACACTGTCAACCTCACTCTACGACTGACTGTTGTTGTCATGTTTCCTCTAAGCTGTGTGGCTCATGTCTTCTATTTATGTATTTCAGAGACAGAGCGAGAGCCGCTCCCCCGGGCCTACTGGATGTTGAAGGTAAGGTGATAAGGTGTCAGTTGAGCCAGATAAGGTGTCAGATGAGCCAGGTAAGGTGTCAGGTGAGCCTGATAATGTGTCAGGTGAGCCTGATAATGTGTCAGGTGAGCGTTATAAGGTGCCAGGTGACCCTAATTAGGGGATTCACATGTTGCAAATGAATTATGAACAAATTGTTACGTAAATATATATCTTTACCTGTCGTAATTAGCGTGTGGTGAACGTCCACAAGCCCGGTACTACTGTCACCGGACTCCACACACAGGCATGAAGGACAAGGCAAGATTACACAAGCCTAATTACCGTTTTGTATAATTGCACTCATT
This sequence comes from Procambarus virginalis, assembly GCA_020271785.1. Classification (NCBI taxonomy): domain Eukaryota; kingdom Metazoa; phylum Arthropoda; class Malacostraca; order Decapoda; family Cambaridae; genus Procambarus; species Procambarus virginalis. Next base: position 67,908 of record WNGS01003394.1, on the reverse strand, counting down.
ATTAGACTGTAAACAATTCCGTAAGTATGGTCTTGTTAACGGTCAAAATTACAGTAAAAGGGTTTCTAACTATGTCATTGTGTAGTTAGTCCAGCCGCTGCCCTGATTGGTCCATTGGTGGACTGGGTACAGTCCACCAATAGACACTAATCACAATGGACACTAATCACGTGACCATTCCATGCTTGCGTGTGACGAATAGTTAACTGCTTAGCCGACGGACGGTGGGATTCGAACCCCGGTTGCAAATCTGGCGGGAAAAGTCTGATTTCACAGGCAAAAAAGACTTGGCCTCAAATAGCCTAGTTGTAACACCTGGTCTTGGCTTAGTGGTCGACTTAGTAGCTCAGCTCTGTTCTGTCCTACGGGCTCACCATAGCCCGTGCTACTTGGAACTTTTGTTCCAGGTAGCGAAACTTGAATAACAATCTGTTCTGTCCATTCATTCTCCTCTTGATAGTTATTCATTCTTACTCATCGGTTTGAAGGACTAATGAGTAAGCTGGTTAAATATATAATTGTGGGTTACACCACATTCCTCCTACTATGGGAGCACCCATGTACACCACCCATGTTCAACACCCATGTACAACACCCACGTACACAACAAGAAGTAGTGAGAGGGGGGGGGGTAAGAGATAAGGGGCAGGGGGGTGGGAGGGATGGGTAGAGATTAGGGTAAAGGCAGGATGAGGGGTGATACTTTACCCTCATTTCCCATCACTTCAGTATCTTAATTCTTGACCCTATGGAATTGTTTGCCAGTCTCTTTCTCTCCAACCACTTCGGGTGGATGGTAGAGCGGCGGTCTCGCTTCATGCAGGTCGGCGTTCAATCCCCGACCGTCCATATAGTCGTAATGGCTTGGCGCTTTCCCTGATAATACTGGTTCAGGTTCACCACTTGGTAACGGTCGCGTCCGTTTCGTACGGTGTAGACTAAAATATGCGTACGAAGCCGCCCTCAGTTAGCCTATTTGTTTCTCCTGCTCTACCGTCCACAGTGATCAGAGGTAAACTCGGTGTACCAAGCTGATTAGAAGATAAACTCGTTGGTCCAAGCTGATTATCTATATCCCCTTCCCTTTCTCTCAATGCTGCCTCATTTCTTTCTACCTTATCTCTCACTTCTCACAATATCTCTTCATCCCCCTCACAACCTCGCTACCTCCCTACCTCATCCCTCGCCACTAAGTAATTACTCTGGCAATTGTTTACGTTCGAGGTAATTAGGGCTGGTGTTCCTGTAAGCGGAGGAATGTGGCGCCCCCTACCAGGCGTCGAGGCTCTCAGACCCTCCACCGGATTCGGGCGGATTCCGGCTCAGCTGCGCTCTCGCGAACGTCAACAGCATCGACTAGGGACGGATTCATGCCCGATATACAACTCCGAACACCATGCTGGGAGAAAACGGGAACCCATGGATGATTTCTCGTCTGGATGATGTATGGATTGCGGCCCGAGGGAGGGGGGGGGGGGGGGAGGGTTGTTTGGTCGGATTCATAGCTGGATGCGTTGCTGTGAACGACACTGTTTGGGAATCCTGTTATACAGAGGCGGATTCACAACTGACTTGTGGGAGGCACAAACGTTGCAGAAAGCACGACAGTGCATTTTTTTTTATAGTCGCGCGCGCCTGCACACACACACACACACACACACACACACACACACACACACACACACACACACACACACACACACACACACACACACACACACACACACATACATTTAGGAAGTGATGTGGAGGCTGAGTCCATACACAGTTTCAAGTGTAGATATGATAGAGCCCAATAGGCTCAGGAACCTGTACATTAGTTGATTGTTAGTTGAAAGGTGGGACCAAAGAGCCAGAGCTCATCCCCCGCAAGCACAACTAGGTAAGTAACTAGGTAACTAGGTAAGTATACTCACACACTAACCTATTCCAGAGGGTATAGACTCATTCCACTCAGTGTTTGCTGATGATGCCAAAATTATGAGAAGAATTAAGGATTAAGACAGGAGGACAGCTTGAGGCTTCAAGAAGACCTGGACAAACTGAAGGAATGATCCAACAAAAAGTTGTTAGAGTTTAACCCGATCACGTGTAGTGTAATTAAGATAAGTGTAGGGATCAGGAAGCCAGATACAAGGTATCATTTGGGAGATGAAATTTTTGAAGAATCAGCGAGAAAGACCTGGAGGTTGATATCACGCCAGACCTGTCCCCTGAAGCCCATATCAAGGGGATAACAGCGGCATATGCCAGGTTGACCAACATAAAAACGGCCTTTAGAAACTTGTGTAAAGAATCATTCAGAACCTTTTGTGTCAGACCAATTCTGGAGCATGCAGGCGGAATGGGAAGACATGGATGGACTGCATCTTCTTGGATTGCCAGAAGGCACGTGATACAGTTCCCTACGTTAGACTCGTATAGAAACTTGAGGACCAAACAGGTGTACAAAAGGGACTTGAACTAGGCTCTAATTCATAATTCTAATTCAGACTGCGGGCAGGGACGTCTGAAAGCCTAGTTCACTAGACCAACATCCAGGAGGCCTGGTCAGAGACTGGGCCGTGGGGATACTGGTCCTAGGAACCACCTCAAAGTCAAGACACGATAAGAGAGGGGTAGAGGAGACGTATCAAGGGGGGGGGGAGGTGTAACATTATAACCACCAGAAGAGTGTTATAATGTACCGAAAACCCACCAATATACTGAATATGTCCAGGATGGAAATGACCGCAGTCATTTCAGTCCATCTTGAATATAACGAATCAAGATGGATTGAGATCCTAAGTAACCAACTTGAGAGAGAGAGAGATTGTAGAGAGAGAGAGAGAGAGAGAGAGAGAGAGAGAGAGAGAGAGAGAGAGAGAGAGAGAGAGAGAGAGAGATAGAGAGAGAGAGAGAGAGAGGAGATAGGGGTAGCAGGAGAGAGGTAATAAGAATGTAGAGGAGAAGAGAGTAGTGGTAGAGAATAGAGCGTTTCCACTACCAACAAAACCCACACACCATGCCGCCACCACCCTGAGATTCCCGCCTTTCATCCCACGATATCCTGACGCGGGAACCTTGACCACGGGAAATAACAAATCCACAAGGGCCGTGACGAGGATTCGAACCTGCGTCCGAGATCATGCCAGGCGCTGCCTTAATCGACTGAGCTACGACATGGTATAAGAATTTGATCTTGTCGTAGCTCAATCGTTTAAGGCAGCGTCTAGGATACTCTCGAACGCTTGTCCTAAAACCACCGTCAGTTTGACGTTTTGGACGCAGGTATTGTCAACCAGTGACTCGGGTTGGTTCACTGTGGGATGAGGTTGGTGACTTACGATGTGTAGTAGAAGGTGAAGGGACGACGACGTTTCGGTCCGTCCTGGACCATTCTCAAGTCGAGGTCCAGGACGGACCGAAACGTCGTCGTCCCTTCACCTTCTAGTGTGTGGTCTGGTCAACATACTTCAGCCACGTTATTGTGACTCATCGCCTGCATGTCTAGTAGAATGTGGGATGAGGTTGATGAATTACGATGTCTTGGAGAATGTAGGATGAGGTTGATGAATTACGATGTCTTGGAGAATGTAGGATGAGGTTGATGAATTACGATGTCTTGGAGAATGTGGGATAAGGCTGATGACTTACGATGTCTCGTAGAATGTAGGATGAGGTTGAAAGAACAAAGAACAGTTGTTCAGTGTGAAGAATGACAGAACAAAGAACAGTTGTTCAGTGTGAAGAATGACAGAACAAAGAACAGTTGTTCAGTGTGAAGAATGACAGAACAAAGAACAGTTGTTCAGTGTTAAGAATGACAGAACAAAGAACAGTTGTTCAGTGTGAAGAATGACAGAACAAAGAACAGTTGTTCAGTGTGAAGAATGACAGAACAAAGAACAGTTGTTCAGTGTGAAGAATGACAGAACAAAGAACAGTTGTTCAGTGTGAAGAATGACAGAACAAAGAACAGTTGTTCAGTGTGAAGAATGACAGAACAAAGAACAAGAATGTGTAAGAATTAAGAAGGTTGGGAGAGACTACAATAGACAGCCGGTTAAGGCGGTGCTCAGGAGCTAGCACCCAACTCTTCCAGAACATTTAGGTGATTGACTTTAGACAAGAAGAGTAAGAGCGTTTGAGTATCCCGTAATGATAGCGAGAACACCTCTACTGTAATGGTACGATAGCGAGAACACCTCTACTGTAATGGTACGATAGCGAGAACACCTCTACTGTAATGGTACGATAGCCAGAACACCGCTAGAGTAACTCACATGATAGCCAGTACTGTAACTTATGTGGTATAGAGTTGTGTGTTTGTTGGCTGAGTTTATGTCAATGATTGTCTTTGTTAAGTTCGAGCTTAAGTTAAGTTCTTTGTTAAATTCAAGCATAAGTTCTTTGTTAAGTTCAAGCATAAGTTCTTTGTTAAGGTCAAGTTTAAGTTCTTTGTTAAGTTCAAGCATAAGCTCTTTGTTAAGTTCAAGCTTAAGTTCAAGCTTAAGTTCTTTGTTCAGATCAAGTATTCCAGATTATTTCTTTCACGGTAAACAATGAAGTTAGAGTGCAGGTGTTTGTTTGTTATAATGCTGGGAAGAATAGGGAGTGGCGGTATTAGGGAAAAGTGTCTATCCCGCGCCAAAGACACGGTCTAGCCACAGGAGTGTGGTTAGACCGTTGTGATAGGATCTTCCGCTCGCTCCTGTGGTTATTGTGCCGGAGGCTGGCTGGTTCCGCAGTCCTGTTGCTCGCCCAATCTCACTCTTCTTCAGGCAATTACGTTTACATGGTGACCGAACCGTTTGAAAAGATGAAATGGTTCTGTAGTTGGTCCATGTGTTCCTCGTGGCCGGTGTTCCTGCGCAGAGATCATCTATACGGAGACGCCAAAGCAGCTCATCACAACAAACTACCATTAAAACTAGCCGTCATGCTAACAGCCCAATCAAACCGCGGCGTATAATGCAGCCAATAAGCAAGAATCCCCATAACAGGGAAATTGCTCAGACATTTTTTTCCCAAGAGGGTTTGGAGCCAACTGGCGGAACTAATGGCAGCGGGAAGACCGAATATCGTTGTGTATGATTGTGGACGGCAGTTAAGGTGAATAAACCAGTGAATCACTTGACCATTCGAGGTGTCCGGGGTAATGAGTAGTGTAGTTGTTAGCGGGAGGCATTTGTCTTGGCACGATGATATGTCTTGCAAGAATTCCCAGTTTACCAAGATTATATATATATATATATATATATATATATATATATATATATATATTTATATATATATATATATTTATATATATAATGACATTATATAATATATAATGATTATATATATATATAATTATATATATATATATATATATATATATATATATATATATATATATATATATATATTAGGGGGGTACCACCTCTGGTGCAATTATAGGGACCCACAGCCTCAGAGAAGGGAACACAGAGCATTCAGGGAAAAACTTGCCATTTAACTCTGAATACATGAGGGTGTTCGCTTCTCCTACCACCCCCTTTTTTTATGGTGTACACTTTATTAAGCAAGGTTATACAGTTACATATCTGATTGTATACAAAAAATGAGCATTAAGAGGACACAAAAATAGTTCGCTTCCTAGAGGCTGTAGATTTCCTCGAACTCCTCCGACGTTGGGCAGGAATCGAGGATGCAGCGAGCATTCCCCCTCTGGATCGCGACACTGAGGCGCTGAAAGAGAAAACTTGCCGCTCTAGGGTCTCTTGTGGTGTCAATGAGCTTGGAACCAAGATCCTTAAGAAACCTTCTTGCACTCTCTCCCCATGGGCCTAGGGTCTCAGACCCTATTGGAACGAAGTTGTACCGATGATCTAATTGCCTATACTTGGCTGACTTGTCTCTTTCTCTGTGTGTCGCCGTGGCTCCTGCTGTGCCGGCAGAGAGGTTGATGTATGTGGCTGCCAGGGTGGATACGCAAGTATAGTCCCATGCCAACTGTCTGCCACCCTTCCACGGACGCAGTGTGATTCCGTCTGGTCGGCCGGCAAAGCTAACAGCGTCACGGTTCAGAAGGTTGCGGGGCTCTCTCTCCGCTGGACACTGGGCAGAGGCAAGGCTTCTTTTAATGATGTCGTTTACTTCGTCGTGTCTAGTGTGCCAACCACCAGATTTTCCACAGTGCAGGCCATGCAATCCATATTCGTCAGCATCTGCCTCGCCGCAAATACTCCTATGAACAGTGTGGATAGGGGCAGCAAGACGGAGAGCGACTGCAATACGGAGCTCCTGCGGATCAAGACGTGTGCCTGTCGCAGACATAGGGACTGCCAAAAGGAAGTCCCCTGCATGGGGAGCCTGCACAGCTGTGAGGCGTGCACGATCACTGGGGGTTGTTGCTGCCCCCAGGAAAGCTGTGGCTTCTTTGTCTGCAATGGGGCTGTCCCAACTGGATTGTTTCTTGGCTTTCGGCATGGCTGGTCTGAGTGCTGGGTCTGCCATGGCACCCCATTTCGTGTCGCATTCCGTGTAGTGGGGGTCCTGTATCCCCGCTACATCACTGAGGGTGTCAGGTAGAATTTCCTTAACCAGGTCATCTGATGCTGAGGAGGAAGACAGGAAGGCTGGGACAGCAATTTGGGTGGCGGTGCGGACACCCAAGCCACCGAGCCTAACAGGAAGAGTGGCTTGTTTCCACTGGCACTCGTTGAGGGAGAGATTAACAACTTTTTCATATATATATTATATATAATATATATATAATATATAATGACAGTGTCAGAACACGGAGGAAGAATTGATACAGGAATTTCCTTCAGAAAATGTATTAATATACGAAAGTACTTAAGAAAATTCCTGTTTCAAATCTTCCTTCGTGGTCTGACACTCATATATATATATATATATATATATATATATATATATATATATATATATATATATATATATATTGGTAACAGTCATTCTTGTAAACATATGTTGTTGAATATGACCGAAAGAGTAAGTTTAATGATTCTAACACGAATTTTCTTATTATTTCTCATATTTTTCTTCACTGTCTAGGGAAGTTGAAAAATTAACTCTCCAAAGTTCATTTTCGCAATTAATATAGTCTGACGCCTAGGGATGCGTTTCGCAAGGCACTCCTTACATTTTCAAAGACAAAATTACAATATGTTAGCAAGAGCTTATATTCTCTTGGGGTGAGGTAGTACAGGACGTGATTGAGATGAACAATAGGATGAAACATAATGGATATTAATAAGCTATTATTAATAGCCTATGTTCTTCTGATACAGTTGAAACTGTCTCTGTGTTGGCTCGGGGGTCTTGAAGTGCGTAGAATGTAAGAATGTGTTAACTGGTTGTTGATTGTTGGTTTTGAGTTTTTGATGTGTAGTGCCTCGCAGATGTCGAGTCTTCTGTTGTCGTTATACCTGTTGATTATTTCAGTGTTGCTTGTTAAGATGTCTCTGGTGATGGTCTGGTTGTGTGAGGAGATTATATGCTCCTTGATGGAGCCCTGTTGCTTGTGCATTGTTAATCGCCTAGAGACATTGTTGTCTTACCTATATATTGAGATCTTTGGGGCTGACAGTCCCCAAGTGGGCATGTGAAGGCAAATTATTGCCTGCCATATTGCAGACATAAATATTGTATTTCTAACATAGGAAACAAGCACATTTCCCCGCCCCTAAAAATAGAGTCGCCGAAAGGTCAACTGTACAGCATGTCTCTCATCCATTACAGTGTGCTGCTACTCCCACAATAACACGACACACCTCCACCATTTACACCGCCAAAACGTATTCATTGCCAACACGGCCGGAACACGGAGTTACTCCCTCCCACCGCCAACACGGCCGGAACACGGAGTTACTCCCTCCCACCGCCAACACGGCCGGAACACGGAGTTACTCCCTCCCACCGCCAACACGGCCGGAACACGGAGTTACTCCCTCCCACCGCCAACACGGCCGGAACACGGAGTTACACCCTCCCACCGCCAACACGGACCAGTAACTAGTTTGTCAAAAACCGAAAGGAAATCCAGCGTGGACACGAGAGTGAAACAAAATGTCATGTTAGCAAAATTAACCAAAGCAAACTAAACAAAGAGAATGAAAGACAATTTTTCGCAAGTTGCACCTCAGGGTTGTTGATTGCTTGTTTGATTGATTGTTGATTGGATTGTTGCAATTGAGAACCCAGAGGGAGGGGGGGCTGGTAGACCACCCCGTTCTCCTAATAGAACGTCGCATTTTGACGTAGAATCTACCTAAGGGCAAATTTTTGTACCAGAAAATGGCAGCAGCTCGCGAAATTGACATATAAAATCCCGTTTTCTGTTTTGGGTCCTCTGGTAGGTTAGGATAAGGGCACTTTAGTACGACAGTTTCTTGACGTTGGAGCTGAGGAGGACGGACCGCTGCTCTTGGACGCTGGGCCGGTAGTAGCAGTGATCTGTATATTATCTGACCCGGCGTCCGCTCTCTCTCTGTCGAGGGCGTGACGTGATGAATGGGTGTCCCTGGGTGTCCCTGGGTGTCCCTGGGTGTCCCTGGGTGTCTCTGGGTGTCCCTGGGTGTCTCTGGGTGTTCCTGGGTGTCCCTGGGTGTTCCTGGGTGTCTCTGGGTGTCCCTGGGTGTCTCTGGGTGTCCCTGGGTGTTCCTGGGTGTCTCTGGGTGTCTCTGGGTGTCCCTGGATGTCCCTGGGTGTCCCTGGGTGTCTCTGGGTGTCCTGGGTGTCCCTGGGTGTCTCTGGGTGTGTCTGGGTGTCTCTAGGTGTCCCTGGGTGTCCTTGGGTGTCTCTGGGTGTCTCTGGGTGTCCCTGGGTGTCTCTAGGTGTCCCTGGGTGTCTCTGGGTGTCTCTGGGTGTCCCTGGGTGTCTCTGGGTGTCCTGGGTGTCTCTGGGTGTCTCTAGGTGTCCCTGGGTGTCCCTGGGTGTCTCTGGGTGTCCTGGGTGTCCCTGGGTGTCTCTGGGTGTGTCTGGGTGTCTCTAGGTGTCCCTGGGTGTCCCTGGGTGTCTCTGGGTGTCCTGGGTGTCCCTGGGTGTCTCTGGGTGTCTCTGGGTGTCTCTGGGTGTCTCTAGGTGTCTCTAGGTGTCCCTGGGTGTCTCTGGGTGTCCCTGGGTGTCTCTGGGTGTCCCTGGGTGTCTCTGGGTGTCCCTGGGTGTCTCTGGGTGTCCCTGGGTGTCACTGGGTGTCCCTGGGTGTCTCTGGGTGTCCCTGGGTGTCTTTGGGTGTCTCTGGGTGTCTCTAGGTGTCCCTGGGTGTCTCTGGGTGTCACTGGGTGTCCCTGGGTGTCTCTGGGTGTCTCTGGGTGTCCCTGGGTGTCTCTGGGTGTCCCTGGGTGTCCCTGGGTGTCCCTGGGTGTCTCTGGGTGTCCCTGGGTGTCTCTGGGTGTCCCTGGGTGTCTCTGGGTGTCCCTGGGTGTCTCTGGGTGTCCCTGGGTGTCCCTGGGTGTCTCTGGGTGTCCCTGGGTGTCTCTGGGTGTCCCTGGGTGTCTCTGGGTGTCCCTGGGTGTCTCTGGGTGTCCCTGGGTGTCCCTGGGTGTCTCTGGGTGTCCCTGGGTGTCTCTGGGTGTCTCTGGGTGTTCCCTGGGTGTTTCTGGGTGTCCCTGGGTGTCCCTGGGTGTTCCTTGGGTGTCCCTGGGTGTCCCTGGGTGTCTCTGGGTGTCCCTGGGTGTCTCTGGGTGTCCCTGGGTGTCTCTGGGTGTTCCTTGGGTGTCCCTGGGTGTTCCTTGGGTGTCCCTGGGTGTCCCTGGGTGTCCCTGGGTGTCCCAACATCCGGCCTGGTAATGTTGACCCGTGAACGAGCATATCAATAACACAGTTGTGGGGACCCACAACTGTGATCAATATTAACTACTCCACAGTTGATGATTGCAAGAGAACACAACACTTTCTGGAGTGTTATTTTAGCCAGTTGTTGAGAGGAATGGGGGAATGGGAGGGATAAAGGGAAGGGGGGGGGGAATGGGATTAGCAAGTCATCGATCGTGTCAATGTGCAACATTGCAGTGACTGGCAGTGACAGCGTTAGGGGGGGGAGGGGGGATTATTGACAGTGAGTAGTATATTTCTCCTTCCGGGTAGGGCTAATGGGGGCAGGTATGTTAGGGCGTACCTAGCATACCCCCCCCCCCACACACACACACACACACACACACACACACGCACACGCACAAAGGCCCTAGAATGGGTGAAGAACTACCTAACAGGAAGGAGCCAGAGAGTAAGGGTAAGGGGCGAGAAGTCGGACTGGCGAACAGTAACAAGTGGAGTACCTCAAGGATCGGTGCTGGGACCAATTCTATTTCTAATTTACGTAAATGACATGTTTACAGGAGTGAAATCCTACATGTCAATGTTCGCGGATGACGCAAAATTAATGAGAAGAGTTGTGACAGATGAAGATTGTAGCATCCTCCAAGAGGATCCTAAGAGGCTCGTCCCAGAGTTACGAGTGATGGGATATGAAGAACGCCTGAAGGAACTGAATCTTACGACACTAGACAAAAGAAGGGAGAGAGGGGATATGATAGGAACGTATAAAATACTCAGGGGAACTGACAAAGTGGAAATAGACGAAATGCTCACACGGAATAGTAACAGAACGAGGGGACATGGATGGAAGCTGGAAACTCAGATGAGTCACAGGGATGTTAGGAAGTTTTCTTTTAGCGTGAGAGTAGTGGAAAAATGGAATGCACTTAAGGAACAGGTTGTGGAAGCAAATACTATTCATAATTTTAAAACTAGATATGATAAGGCAATGGGACAGGAGTCATTGCTGTAAACAACCGATGGCTAGAAAAGCGGGATCCAAGAGTCAATGCTCGATCCTGCAGGCACAAATAGATGAGTACAACTAGGGGAGTCCACAATGAGAGACTGTCCACCTTCCCGCTGTTAGCCACAAGTGTAGTGTGATTAATGGTGTTCCGACCGTCAACAATCTGACGTAATTACCACTCCCTTGGTTTATTAAATAAATTTGGCAAGTGAGAATATATATTTTTGTCATTTAATGAACTTAAGATTAGATATTTTGTTTACGAAACGATTGGTTTGTTTTCTACAAGATTGTATTATGGCATTAATTGTGGTGCATGAGAGAGTAAGAATGTCAAAATGGTTGTAATTTTCCCTATTTTCGATCTTGCATTGACGATGTTAAATGGGGATTCGCCAACATTATGGTAAATATTGGTGAGGCACACGTCTGGAAGGTTTACAAAATTGCCTGCAAATGGGCACTAGACTTTAAGAGCTACACGGTTAGATNCACCACCACCACCAACACCATCACCACCACCACCACCACTACCACCACTACCACCACTACCACCACCACCACTACTACCACCACCACCACCAACACCATCACCACCACCACCACCACCACCATACTCCTCTACCACCACCACCACCACCACCACACTAATCTACCACCACCACCACCACCATACTAATCTACCACCACCACCACACTAATCTACCACCACCACCATACTAATCTACCACCACCACCACACTAATCTACCACCACCACCACCATACTAATCTACCACCACCACCACCATACTAATCTACCACCACCACCACCACACTAATCTACCACCACACTAATCTACCACCACCACCACCATACTAATCTACCACCACCACCACCATACTAATCTACCACCACAACCACCACTACCCACCAACCACTAGCCACCAACCACTAGCCACCAACCACTACCCACCAACCACTAGCCACCAACCACTACCCACCAACCACTACCCACCAACCACTACCCACCAACCACTACCCACCAACCACTAACAATCTAACCATCAAAGGATCCTGACTACCGCCAGTGTTGCCAGCAGTGTTGCCAGCAGTGTTACCAGCAGTGTTGCCAGCAGTGTTGCCACCAGTGTTGCCACCAGTGTTGCCACCAGTGTTGCCACCAGTTGCCACCAGTGTTGCCAGCAGTGTTACCAGCAGTGTTGCCAGCAGTGTTGCCACCAGTGTTGCCAGCAGTGTTGCCACCAGTGTTGCCAGCAGTGTTGCCAGCAGTGTTGCCAGCAGTGTTGCCACCAGTGTTGCCAGCAGTGTTGCCAGCAGTGTTGCCACCAGTGTTGCCAGCAGTGTTGCCACCAGTTGCCACCAGTGTTGCCAGCAGTGTTGCCACCAGTTGCCACTAGTGTTGTCAGCAGTGTTGCCAGCAGTGTTGCCACACAGGGCTCTGAAGGGTTCCCTCTACCATCACCTGAGCCTCGCTCATCTGGCAACACATTTGATATATTTTGTTTGTATTTATATATTTATATTTATTGATATATTTGATACATAATTATTACCTGGCTATTATTCCTCGTAGGTAGTGAAGGATGCTTGTGTTTGGGTGTGTCTGTCTTCTAAACAATTGGGCAGCGTGTGTCCGACTTCATGATAATATTAGTTCCTTTGTTGAGTGCTTCAGAGCCTGTGCTTGGGTTCGAATCCACCTCGCGGCTCCTACTGGTTCTTATACGTACTGATGTCTTGCCATACCGGCTTAGGCCTATATTTATAATTTCCTTTCTTTGGTTGTTACACATGGATAATAACTAGGATAAAATTAGTTGGAGCCGTGTGGAGGATTCGAACCATGCGTACTCCAGGCGCACGCCTTAAACCACTGAGCCATGATATGCTATAAGTAATGCAACCTTACCTTGAGGTGGTTCCGGGGCTCAGCGTCCCCGCGGCCCGGTCGTCGACCAGGCCTCAAGATATATTCTGCTGAATCCATTGAGTCGTAAAAGATATAATAAAGTGACGTCATCGTCAGTGTCATCAACAATTGTTCCAATGAACAAGTTGTCTACCATACATTATTGCACAACTTTAAATGAAAATTGAATTGGAAAACGAAATTCGTTTCACTAATGGTTCAAAAGGCGGGGCTTAAGAGCTGTTGCTCTACTGTGCAAGTACATTTAGGTGAGTACACACAAAATAGACCTGGGGGGGGGGGGGTGTAGGGGGGCGCTAGCATCGTCGTCAAGATATTGGTGTCGGAGAGGCTGCATCTTGGAGAAGCTGTAACTATTGCCATTAATGAGTCGCAGAGAAATAGTTGGCATCACAGTGCCAGGCAGATTACTGCCGGATATTGGGGGGGGGATCCTTCCTCCCCCCCCCCCCTTCCGATGATTGTGGTGATGTTGTCTGACTGTTGTTGTTGCACTCACCTTAGTTATGCTTGCGGGGGTTGAGCTCTGGCTCTTTGGTCCCGCCTCTCAACCGTCAATCAACTGGTGTACAGGTTCCTGAGCCTACTGGGCTCTATCATATCTACACTTGAAACTGTGTATGGAGTCAGCCTCCACCACATCACTGCCTAATGCATTCCATCTGTTAACTACTCTGACACTGAAAAAGTTCCTTCTAACGTCTCTGTGGCTCATGTGGGTACTCAGTTTCCACCTGTGTCCCCTTGTTCGCGTCCCACCAGTGTTGAATAGTTTATCCTTGTTTACCCAGTCGATTCCTCTGAGGATTTTGTAGGTTGTGATCATATCTCCCCTTACTCTTCTGTCTTCCAGTGTCGTAAGGTGCATTTCCCGCAGCCTTTCCTCGTAACTCATGCCTCTTAGTTCTGGGACTAGTCTAATGGCATCCCTTTGGACTTTTTCCAGCTTCGTCTTGTGCTTGACAAGGTACGGGCTCCATGCTGGGGCCGCATACTCCAGGATTGGTCTTACATATGTGGTGTACAAGATTCTGAATGATTCGTTACACAGGTTCCTGAACGCTGTTCTGATGTTAGCCAGCCTCGATATGCCGCAGACGTTATTCTTTTTATGTGGGCTTCAGGAGACAGGTTTTGGTGTGATATCAACTCCTAGATCTTTCTCTCTGTTCGTTTCATTAAGTACTTCATCTCCTATTCTGTATCCTGTGTCTGGCCTCCTATTTCCACTGCCTAGTTTCATTACTTTGCATTTACTCGGGTTGAACTTCAACAGCTATTTGTTGAACCATTAACTCAGTCTGTCTAGGTCATCTTGTAGCCTCCTACTATCGTCCTCAGTTTCAATCCTCCTCATAATTTTTGCATCATCGGCAAACATTGAGAGAAACGATTCTATACCCTCTGGGAGATCATTTACATATATCAGAAACAGTATAGGTTCAAGGACTGACCCCTGCGGGACTCCACTCGTAACGTCTCGCCACTCTGAGACCTCACCCCTCTCACTGACTCGTTGTCTCCTGTTGCTTAGGTACTCCTTTATCCAATGGAGTACCTTCCCTTTCACTCCAGCCTGCATCTCCAGCTTTTTCACTAGCCTCTTGTGTGGCACTGTATCAAAGGCTTTTTGGCAACCCAAAAATATGCAGTCTGCCCACCCTTCTCTTTCTTGCCTTATTTTTGTTGCCTGGTCGTAGAATTCAAGTAACCCTGTGAGGCAGGACCTGCCATTCCTGAACCCATGTTGATGCTGTGTTACAAAGTTCTTTCGCTCCAGGTGCTCCACTAGCTTTCTTCGCACAATCTTCACCATCGGCTTGCATGGTATACAGGTTAGGGACACTGGCCTGTAGTTCAGTGCCTCCTGTCTATCGCCTTTCTTGTATATCGGGACTACGTTAGCTGCTTTCCAAATTTCTAGCAGTTCCCCTGTTGCCAGTGATTTGTTATTTGCTCCCCTGTTGTTATGTGATTTGTTATGTTAGTGCCTACCACACTATGGAGAGTGGTAGGCACACTTCTTCTGCTCCTTCCTTTAGTATCCAAGGGGAGATTCCATCTGGGCCTATAGCCTTTGTCACATCCAACTCTAGTAAACACTTTCTTACTTCCCCACTGGTAATCTCAAACTCTTCTAGTGGTTCCTGGTTAACTATTCCCTCTCTTATCTTTGGAATCTCTCCTTGCTCTAAGGTGAAGACTTCCTGGAATTTCTTATTTAGTTCCTCACACATTCCTTGTCGTTTGTAGTGAATCCTTCTGCCCCTATCCTTATATTCATTACCTGTTCCTTTACTGTTGTTTTTCTCCTGATGTGGCTGTGCAACAATTTAAGCTGAGTCTTTGCCTTGCTTGTGATGTCATTTTCGTATTGTCTTTCCGCCTCTCTTCTCTTCCTGACATATTCATAGTTTCTCCATGCCCTTTTACTTTGCTGCTTAGCTAGCCTACATCTCTGATTAAACCATGGGTTTCTCATCTTCATTTCATTGTCTTCCTTTTGGACTGGGACAAACTTGTTTGCTGCGTCCTTGTACTTCTGTGTGATGTAGTCCATCATGTCTTGGGCCGTCTTTTCCCTGAGCTCTGTTTCCCATGCTATATCTGTTAGGAATTTTCTTATCTCCTCATAGTTTCCCTTTCGGTATGCTAACCTTTTGGTTTCGGTATCCCTCCTCGAGTTCAATAACCCTTCTTCAATCAGGTACTCAAACACCAATACACTGTGGTCGCTCATCTCTACTGGGGCCTCAAAACCAATTTCTCTTATGTCGCGTGTGTGTGTGTGTGTGTGTAATTACCTAAGTGTAATTACCTAAGTGTAGTTACAGGATAAGAGCTGCGCTCGTGGTGTCCCGTCTTCCCAGTACTCTTTGTCATATAATGCTTTGAAACTACTGACGGTCTTGGCCTCCACCACCTTCTCACCTAACTTGTTCCAACCGTCTACCACTCTATTTGCGAAAGTGAATTTTCTTATATTTCTTCGGCATCTGTGTTTAGCTAGTTTAAATCTATGACCTCTTGTTCTTAAAGTTCCAGGTCTCAGGAAATCTTCCCTATTGATTTTATCAATTCCTGTTACTATTTTGTATGTAGTGATCATATCACCTCTTTTTCTTCTGTCTTCTAGTTTTGGCATATTTAATGTCTCTAACCTCTCCTCGTAGCTCTTGCCCTTCAGTTCTGGGAACCACAGGTGTGTGGCTCCCAGAACTTGTTTTTGTGTGTGAACAAAATTAGTTAGTGATTAGTAATAGTTGATTAGCCATTGATCACCGGCGCCGGGAATCGAACCCCGGACCTCAGGATTACGTGTCCAACGTGCTGTCCACTCAGCCACAGGTGCCCCAAGTGTGGATGTTGTGGTGATGTTGCATGACTGTTGTAGTTGTGTGGATGTTGTGGTGATCCACACTGTCAACCTCACTCTACGACTGTTTTACGTCGTTGTCATGTTTCCTCTAAGCTGTGTGGCTCATGTCTTCTATTTATGTATTTCAGAGACAGAGCGAGAGCCGCTCCCCCGGGCCTACTGGATGTTGAAGGTAAGGTGATAAGGTGTCAGGTGAGCCAGATAAGGTGTCAGATGAGCCAGGTAAGGTGTCAGGTGAGCCTGATAATGTGTCAGGTGAGCCTGATAATGTGTCAGGTGAGCCTGATAATGTGTCAGGTGAGCCTGATAAGGTGCCAGGTGACCCTAATTAGGGGATTCACATGTTGCAAATGAATTATGAACAAATTGTTACGTAAATATATATCTTTACCTGGCGTAATTAGCGTGTGGTGAACGTTCACAAGCCCACAAGGTCGGGACCAAAGAGCCAAAGCTCAACCCCCGCAAGCACAATTAGGTGAGTACTACTAGTGTCACCGGACTCCACACACAGGCATGAAGGACAAGGCAAGATTACACAAGCCTAATTACCGTTTTGTATAATTGCACTCATTATTAGACTGTAAACAATTTCGTAAGTATGGTCTTGTTAACGGTCAAAATTACAGTAAAAGGGTTTATAACTATGTCATTGTGTAGTTAGTCCAGCCGCTGCCCTGATTGGTCCATTGGTGGACTGGGTACAGTCCACAAGTAGACTCTAATCACGTGACCATTCCATGCTTGCGTGTGACGAATAGTTAACTGCTTAGCCGACGGACGGTGGGATTCGAACCCCGGTTGCAAATCTGGCGGGAAAAGTCTGATTTCACAGGCAAAAAAGACTTGGCCTCAAATAGCCTAGTTGTAACACCTGGTCTTGGCTTAGTGGTCGACTTAGTAGCTCAGCTCTGTTCTGTCCTACGGGCTCACCATAGCCCGTGCTACTTGGAACTTTTGTTCCAGGTAGCGAAACTTGAATAACAATCTGTTCTGTCCATTCATTCTCCTCTTGATAGTTATTCATTCTTACTCATCGGTTTGAAGGACTAATGAGTAAGCTGGTTAAATATATAATTGTGGGTTACACCACATTCCTCCTACTATGGGAGCACCCATGTACACCACCCATGTTCAACACCCATGTACAACACCCACGTACACAACAAGAAGTAGTGAGAGGGGGGGGGGTAAGAGATAAGGGGCAGGGGGGTGGGAGGGATGGGTAGAGATTAGGGTAAAGGCAGGATGAGGGGTGATACTTTACCCTCATTTCCCATCACTTCAGTATCTTAATTCTTGACCCTATGGAATTGTTTGCCAGTCTCTTTCTCTCCAACCACTTCGGGTGGATGGTAGAGCGGCGGTCTCGCTTCATGCAGGTCGGCGTTCAATCCCCGACCGTCCATATAGTCGTAATGGCTTGGCGCTTTCCCTGATAATACTGGTTCAGGTTCACCACTTGGTAACGGTCGCGTCCGTTTCGTACGGTGTAGACTAAAATATGCGTACGAAGCCGCCCTCAGTTAGCCTATTTGTTTCTCCTGCTCTACCGTCCACAGTGATCAGAGGTAAACTCGGTGTACCAAGCTGATTAGAAGATAAACTCGTTGGTCCAAGCTGATTATCTATATCCCCTTCCCTTTCTCTCAATGCTGCCTCATTTCTTTCTACCTTATCTCTCACTTCTCACAATATCTCTTCATCCCCCTCACAACCTCGCTACCTCCCTACCTCATCCCTCGCCACTAAGTAATTACTCTGGCAATTGTTTACGTTCGAGGTAATTAGGGCTGGTGTTCCTGTAAGCGGAGGAATGTGGCGCCCCCTACCAGGCGTCGAGGCTCTCAGACCCTCCACCGGATTCGGGCGGATTCCGGCTCAGCTGCGCTCTCGCGAACGTCAACAGCATCGACTAGGGACGGATTCAGAACTCCCAGAACCCCATCAACCAGGTATCAAGCAAGCACTGTAAACTATAACACTGTAAACTATAACACTGTAAACTATAACACTGTAAACTATAACACTATAAACTATAACACTATAAACTATTAAACTGTAAACTATAACACTGTAACTATAACACTGTAAAATATAACACTGTAAACTATAACACTGTAAACTAAAACACTGTAAACTATAACAATGTAAACTATAACACTGTAAACTATAACACTGTAAACTATAACACTGTAAACTATAACTGTAAACTATAACTGTAAACTATAACACTAAACTATAACACTGTAAACTATAAACTGTAAACTATAACACTGTAAACTATAACACTGTAAACTATAACACTGTAAACTATAACACTGTAAACTATAACACTGTAAACTATAACACTGTAAACTATAACACTATAAACTTTAACACTGTAAACTTTAACACTGTAAACTATAACACTGTAAACTATAACACTGTAAACTATAATTGAAAGATTATAAAACTGTAACACTGTAAACTATAACAATTACCCTCAAACTTGTACGTTGTATAACCTTAGCTTTTCAACCTTGAGACACAGAACCTATAATGACACCTTTTTAAAACTATTACTTTCATGGGTAATAAAGATTTTATTTCTGTTATATAATTGTTAATGAAGGAAACTTAAATAGGAAGGAAGGGGGTATGTCCATTTATATTTGCCCCTGAGGATACTAAGGTGTACTTTAGCCAAACGCGTCCTTAAGCAACCTGCGTCTAATGTAACTTTGAGTTAATTTTTACAACGTTCTTTATCAAGTAAAGATTATGAGAAATTTAGAGAAGATTCGTGCTAGAATCATTGATCTAACAGTTTCGATGATATTTAATATCACACCCAGTTTCAAATGTTTTCACCACAGAAGTGACTCGAACCCATACTGCCAGAAGCACTGAATCTGGTGTCCAGGACACCTTAACCACTCGACCAACACGACAGGACTTTGAGTCACTTCTGGGGTGTGAGTTTTCAGTGGCATATATATGCCTAGAGACCGTTCAGGCTTGTTCGCATTTGTGTTCCTCACGTGTGCCCCAAAGAATGAGGTGATTTGATAAAATACCATGACCATGATTACCAACCGAGTGCCGGCGGGGGGATGGAAATAGCCTCGGCTACCATCCTCTTTGTCCGGTCGTGTTGGTCGAGTGGTTAAGGTCTCCTGTAGGCCAGATGCAGTGCTCCTGGCAGTATGGGTTCAAGTCACTTCTGGGGTTTGAGTTTTCAGTGATAAATATATATATAAAGGCACAGAAATGCAGTAGATAATACGTTTAGGCACTCGCTATAAGCATGAACAGCACGTCCCAAAGTGGCGGAAAACTGTGTAGTGGCACTCCACCGCTGCCCCCTTCAATATATAACTCATTTGATGAAGGTTCAATTCAAGAGGAACGCAACACTACCCCCCCCCCCAACCTCCCTCCCCCCCACTCCCCCCACTCCCCATCCCCCCCCCCCCCAGCTAGTATGTGTCTTTCCCTGGCCGCCATTGTAGCAAGTTAGCCTCAGTCAAGATATGCACAGAATTTAATTAAAGTTTGTCAGTGGTGCGACCGCCTGCGTTGCTTTGTTTATAATTAGCTTGCTACGATTCTGGTTTGGCACGAC
>WNGS01003394.1:23047-35260 GCA_020271785.1 Procambarus virginalis | reverse complement strand
GGCTCCCTATCCTCCCGAGGGCTCCCTATCACCCTGAGGGCTCCCTATCACCCTGAGGGCTCCCTATCACACCTGAGGGCTCTCTATCCTCCGAGGGCTCCCTATCCTGAGGGATCTCTATCCTCCCGAGGGCTCCCTATCCTGAGGGATCTCTATCCTCCGAGGCTCCCTATCCTGAGGGCTCCCTATCACCCTGAGGGCTCTCTATCCTCCCGAGGGCTCCCTATCTCCCCCGGGACTCCCTATCCCCCACGAGAACTCCCTATCCCCCTGAGGGCTCCCTATTCTCCTGGGGGCTCCCTATCCTGAGGGTTCCGTATCCTGAGGGCTCGCTATCCTCCCTCGTGACCTCTTGGATGGTGGACACAAGTCTGAAGGTGGCGGTTTGTGCCCCTATTTCCCGGACTGGCCTCGCCGGATTATCTTTAAAGTGTGTAATTACCTAAGTGTAGTTACCTAAGTGTAGTTACAGGATGAGAGCTACGCTCGTGGTGTCCCGTCTTCCCAGTACTCTTTGTCGTATAATACTTTGACACTACTGACGGTTTTGGCCTCCACCACCACCTTCTCACTTGTTCCAACCGTCTACCACTTTGTTGTGAAAGAACTTTCTAATATTTTTTCGGCACCTTTGTTTCCTTTGCTCGAAATGTGTCCTCTTGTTCGTGAAGTTGCTGGTTTCAGCCATTCCTTTGTCAAATAGGAATTAACAAAGTGTGTGTGTGTGTGTACTCACCTATTTGTGCTTGCGGGGGTTGAGCTCTGGGTCTTTGGTCCCGCCTCTCAACTGTCAATCAACAGGTGTACAGATTCCTGAGCCTAATGGGCTCTATCATATCTACATTTGAAACTGTGTATGGAGTCAGCCTCCACCACATCACTGCCTAATGCATTCCACTTGTTAACTACTCTGACACTGAACAAGTTCTTTCTAACGTCCCTGTGGCTCATGTGGGTACTCAGTTTCCTCCTGTGTCCCCTTGTTCGCGTACCACCCATGTTGAATAGTTTATCCTTGTCTACCCTGTCAATTCCCCTGAGGATTTTGTAGGTAGTGATCATGTCTCTCCTCACTTTTCTGTCTTCCAGTATCGTAAGGTGCATTTCCCGCAGCCTTTCCTCGTAACTCATGCCTCTTAGTTCTGGAACTAGTCTAGTGGCATACCTCTGAACTTTTTCCAGCTTCGTCTTGTGCTTGACAAGGTACGGGCTCCATGCTGGGGCCGCATACTCCTGGATTGGTTTTACGTATGTGGTGTACAAGATTCTGACTGATTCCTTACACAGGTTCCTGAAGGCAGTTCTGATATTAGCCAGCCTCGCATATGCCGCAGACGTTATTCTCTTTATGTGGGCTTCAGGAGACATGTTTGGTGTGATATCAACTCCTAGATCTATCTCTCTTTCCGTTTCATTAAGTACTTCATCTCCTATTCTGTATCCTGTGTCTGGCCTCCTGTTTCCACTGCCTAGTTTCATTACTATGCATTTACTCGGGTTAAACTTTAGCAGCCATTTGTTGGACCATTCATTCAGTATGTCTAGGTCGTCCTGTAGCCTCTATCATCCTCTGTTTCAATCCTCCTCATAATTTTAGCATCATCAGCAAACATTGAGAGAAACGATTCTATACCCTCTGGGAGATCATTTACATATACCAGAAACAGTATAGGTCCAAGGACTGACCCCTGCGGGACTCCACTTGTGACGTCTCGCCAATCCGAGACCTCACCCTTCACACTGACTCGTTGTCTCCTGTTACTTAGGTACTCCTTTATCCAATGGAGTACCTTCCCTTTCACTCCAGCCTGCATCTCCAGCTTTTCCACTATTCTCTCGTATATGTGTACTCACCTATATGTACTCACCTATATGTGTCTGCAGGATCGAGCATTGACTCTTGGATCCCGCCTTTCGAGCATCAGTTGTTTACAGCAATGACTCCTATCCCATTTCCCTATCATACCTGGTTTTAAAATTATGAATAGTATTGGCTTCCACAACCTGTTCCTTAAGTGCATTCCATTTTCCCACTACTCTCACGCTAAAAGAAAACTTCCTAACATCTCTGTGACTCATCTGAGTTTCTAACTTCCATCCATGTCCCCTCGTTCTGTTACTATTCCGTGTGAACATTTCGTCTATGTCCACTCTGTCAATCCCTCTGAGTATTTTATACGTTCCTATCATGTCCCCTCTCTCCCTTCTTCTTTCCAGTGTCGTAAGGCATAGTTCCCCCAGGCGCTCCTCATACCCCATCCCTCGTAGCTCTGGGACGAGTGTGTGTGTGTGTGTGTGTGTGTGTGTGTGTGTTTACACATCACAATGTACATATTTAATGTGCTGTAGAGGTCGAGTCCTAACTACTGACCCCCACCTTACTAATTCTTCGTTATCTAATACAGTAGACCCCCAACCCTCTTGCTTCGTATCGTAGTTGTTGTTGAAACTACTGTATTATATACGCCTGTATCTCTAGAACATGCCATGTGATCTTCATATTCACACTCATCATTTTAATTTCTAACATCTATCGCTCGTCTAAATCACATGTCCTCAACCAGTCCTCATTACATTGCATTTCTGGATTGAGTACCAGTAGCCATTTTTGTTTAACTCATCCTACATATATTTTCTGTTCTGACTTAGATTAAAAAACAACTGGCTGTCATAAGCAAGTATTCAGATGAAGGCATCATGTAATTGTAGATTATCTCTGTATATCTGGAGCAGTATGGGGCCTGTTACTGAGTCCTGTGGTGCTCGACAGGATCTGTCTCAGATGCCTTTCTGGAACTTCAGGAAGATACACACCTTCTATTGTTCTAGTTTCTGTTTTATGGAGGTTGGCTTGGCCTGAACCTCCAGTTGGTTCGTTAAACAGGACTTTAACCTCCAGTTAAACAGGACTTTAACCTCCAGTTAAACAGGTCTTCAACCTCCAGTTAAACAGGTCTTCAACCTCCAGTTAAACAGGTCTTTAACCTCCAGTTAAACAGGACTTTAACCTCCAGTTAAACAGGACTTTAACCTCCAGTTAAACAGGTCTTTAACCTCCACTTAAACAGGTCTTTAACCTCCAGTTAAACAGGACTTTAACCTCCAGTTAAACAGGACTTTAACCTCCAGTTAAACAGGTCTTTAACCTCCACTTAAACAGGACTTTAGCCTCCAGTTAAACAGGACTTTAACCTCCACTTAAACAGGTCTTTAACCTCCAGTTAAACAGGACTTGAACCTCCAGTTAAACAGGACTTTAACCTCCAGTTAAACAGGACTTTCTCGGAACCATCTTGGTGTTTCGAGCCAGGGGTTTGTATTCTCTACCTGATTCAAAATGCATGTGTGACACTGGTCTGTTGTGTATGGACTCATGTCTCACCCCTCCCTAACCCCCCCCCTCTTTATTATGAGTACAATCAACCTATCTCAGATTCCTGAGCCTATTGGGTTCTATCATATTTACTTATGAAACTGTGTTTAGAATCAGCCTTTACCACATCACTGCCTAATGCATTTTGTTAACTACTCACACTAAAAATATTCTTTCTAATATCTCTGTGGCTCATCTGGGTACTCAGTTTCCACCTGTGTCCCCTAGTGCGTGTGCCCCTTGTGTTAAATATCCTGTCTTTATCTATCCTATTAATTACTCAGATTTTTGTTTATGTGGTGATCATGTCTACCCTAACTTCTGTCTTCCAGCGACGTGAGGTATAGTTCTTGTAGTCTCTCCTCGTAGCTCATACCTCTCAGCTCGGGTACTAGTCTGGTGGCATAACTCTGAACCTTCTCCAATTTAGTTTTATGCTTGACGAGATATGGACTCCATGCTGGAGCTGCATACTCCAGGATTGGTCTGACATATGTGGAATACAAGGTTTTGAATGATTCCTAACACAAGTTTCTAAAGGCCGGTTTTATGCTGGCCAATATGGCATATGCCGCTGATGTTATCCTCTTGATGTGGGCATCGGGGAACAGGTCTGGCGTGATATCAGCCCCCAGGTCTTTCTCTGATTGTAGAAGAATTTCATCTTCCAAATGATGCCTTGTATCTGGTCTCCTGCTCCCCTATCTTCATTACATTACATTTGACGGGTTAAACTCTAACAGCCATTTGTTCGATCATTCTTTCAGTTTGTCCAGGAATTCTTGAAGCCTCATGTTATCCTCCTCTGACTTAATTCTTCTCATAATTTTGGCGTAGTCAGCAAACTTTAAGAGGAATGAGTCTATACCCTCTGGGAGATCATTTACGTATATCAGAAACAAGATAGGAAAGTGTACAGAGCCCTGTGGGACTCCACTGGTGACTTCACGCCAATCGGAGGTCTCACCCCTTACCGTAACTCTCTGCTTCCTATTGCTTAGGTACTCCCTTATCCACTGGAGCGCCCTACCTGTTACACCTGCCTGTCTCTCCAACTTATGTACCAGCCTCTTATGGGGGAATGTTTCAAACGCTTTCCGACAGTCCAAGAAAATGCAGTCCGCCCAACCTTCTCTTTCATGCTTAATCTTTGTCACCTGGTCGTAGAATTCTATTAAACCCGTGAGGCAAAATTTACCATCTCTGAACCCATGTTGATGGGTTGTCACGAAGTCTCTTCTCTCCAGATGTGTTACTAGGTTTTTTCTCACAATCTTCTCCATCACCTTGCATGGTATACAAGTTAAGGACACTGGCCTGTAGTTCAGTGCCTCTTGTCTGTCACCCTTTTTGTATATTGGTACTACATTAGCAGTCTTCCATATTTCTGGTAGGTCCCCCGTTTCCAGTGACTTACTATACACTATGGAGAGTGGTAAGCAAATTGCTTCTGCACACACTCTTTCAATACCCACGGTGAGATTCCGTTCGGACCAATAGCCTTTCTTACCTCCAGATGTCTCTTGACCTCTTCTCTGGTAATTTCGAACCCTTCCAAGGTCGCCTGATTTACTGCCACCTCTCCTAGCGCAGTGACCTAACCTCGTTCTGTTGTGAAGACCTCCTGGAACCTCTTGTTGAGTTCTTCAAACAATTCTTTGTCATTCTCTATATACCTGTCCTCACCCATTTTAAGTTTCATTACCTGTTCTTTCACTGTTGTTTTCCTCCTGATGTGACTGTGGAACAGTTCTGGTTCGGTCTTAGCTTTATTTACTCTATCATTGTCATACTGTCTCTCAGCTTCTCTTCTCACACTGACATACTCATTCCTGGTTCTCTGGTATATCTCTGCTTTCTGCTGTTCTGTTATTTCGGAAATTCCTCCGCGCCCTTTGGTTCCTTACCTTGGCTTCCATACATGTCCTATTAAACCATGGATTCTTGTTTTTCTTCTCGGTTTTTACCTTTCGGGTCGGGATAAACCTGTTTACCGCCTCCTAACACTTTTGGGTGACATAGTCCATCATGTCTTGTACGGTCTGAGTTCTGAGTTCTATGACCTATGGCATATCCCTTAGGAATTTTCTCATCTCCTAATTTCTCTTTCGATATGCCAGCCCCTTGTTTTCTAATTCTGTTTTGGGGAGATACATCCTTGCACAATCAGGTGCTCAAAGATCAATACACTATGATCACTCATTCCCAAGGAAGCTTCCGACTTAACTTCCCTTATATCCGACTAATTTAGGGTAAATATTAGATCAAGCAAGGCTGGTTCATCCTCTTCTCTCATTCTTGTCGGTCTCTTGATATGTTAGCTTAGAAAGTTTCTTGTTGCCACATCCAGCAGCTTAGCTCTCCATGTATCAGGTCCTCCATGTTGGTCTGTGTTCTCCCAATCTATCTTCCCGTGATTGAAGTCTCCCAAGATTAGTAGTCCGGATCCGTTCCTGCTAGCAACAGAAGCAGCTCTATTATGTTAATGGTGGCCATGTTGTTTCTATCATATTCCTGTCTGGGTCTTCTGTCATTATGTGGTGGGTTATATGTGACTATGACTAAAAAATTTTGTCCTCCAATTGTTATGGTACTTGTTATGTAGTCACTGACACCCACACAGCCTTTGATAACCATCTCTTCAAAACTCCAGTCTCTTATCACCAGAGCTACTCCACCTTCACCTCTTTATACCCTCTCTTTCCTCACTACATAGTATTCCTGCAGAAACACTGCATTTGTTATGGTTTTTGTTAGCTTTGTTTCTGTGAGTGCTATTATGTCTAGAAAGTGTGTGTGTGTGTGTTTGTGTGTGTGTGTGTGTGTGTGTGTGTGTGTGTGTGTGTGTGTGTGTGTGTGTGTGAGTGTGTGTGTGTGTGTGTGTGTGTGTGTGTGTGTGTGTGTGTGAGTGTGTGTGTGTGTGTTTGTGTGTGTGTGTGTGAGTGTGTGTGTGTGTACTCACCTAATTGTACTCACCTAATTGTGCTTGCGGGGGTTGAGCTTTGGCTCTTTGGTCCCGCCTCTCAACTGTCAATCAACAGGTGTACAGATTCCTGAGCCTACTGGGCTCTATCATATCTACACTTGAAACTGTGTATGGAGTCAGCCTCCACCACATCACTTCCTAGTGCATTCCATTTATTAACTACTCTGACACTGAAAAAATTCTTTCTAACGTCCCTGTGGCTCATGTGGGTACTCAGTCTCCACCTGTGTCCCCTTGTTCGCGTTTATTCACCTAGTTGTATTCACCTAGTGTGCTTGCGGGGGTTGAGCTCTGCTCTATCGGCCCGCCTCTCAACTGTCAATCAACTGTTACTAACTACTAACTAATTTTTTCCCCCACACACACCAACAGGAAGCAGCTCCGTAACAGCTGTCTAGTTCCCAGTTACCAATTTACTGCTAGGTATTCAGGGTGAAAGAAACTTTGCCATTTATTTCAGTCTGGTCCGGGAATCGAACCCGGGCCACAGAATTACGAGTCCTGCGGGCTGTCCAGTGAGCTACCAGACCTTTTATGCTATTATGTCTGGAAAGCGTGCGTGCGTGTGCATGTGTGTATGTGTGTGTGCGCGCGCGCGCGTGCGTGCGTTTGTGTGTGTGTGTGAAAGAGAGAGAATGAATCTGGGGCCGCCACTAAGAAATACAGGAAGATCCAAAAAGAGTTGCCTGGTCAGAGGCCGGAAATACTGGTGTTTGGTTTAGCTTCCAAAAAATGTTATAAGAATATTCTCTGTTTTACATGTGGAGAGAGAGGGAGAGAGAGAGAGACAGACAGAGAAGGAGGAGAGAGAGAGAGGGAGAGGGAGAGGGAGAGGGAGAGAGAGAGAGGGAGGGAGAGAGAGAGAGAGAGGGAGGGAGAGAGAGAGGGAGAGGAGAGAGAGAGAGACAGAGAGGGAGGGAGAGAGAGGGAGAGAGCGAGAGAGAGAGACAGAGAGGGAGAGAGAGGGAGGGATGGAGAGAGAGAGAGAGAGAGAGAGAGAGAGAGAGAGAGAGAGAGGGAGGATGGAGGAGAGAGAGAGGGGAGAGAGAGGAGAGAGGGAGAGAGAGGGAGGGATGGAGAGAGAGAGAGAGAGAAAGAGAGAGAGAACAAGTTTCCATTTTTAGAAAAAAGTTTACATTTTATGTAAACTTAATTATTTAAGCTAAATACATAATGTGAAAAGCTATTTTCAAATCATTTTATGCGTAGATGTTTGTGGGTCCCCAACTATACACAATAAAATATCAACATCTTGGGTAGTAAGATATGTTAGGACATGCAGAGTAGAACCAGTGTAGAGCAGAGGTGCCGTAACCACAGCCAGAGAACACTGAACACCAGAGGTCCTCGACTGTTCAACACCCTCCCAGCTAACATAATAAATATTGCCGGTACAAAATAGAAGTGTTCAAGAGAACAGGAGACACTTTTCTGCAAGAAGTGCCGGACCAACCAGACTGTAGTGGATATGTGGGCATGCGGGCCGCTCCAAGCAACAGCCTGTTGGACCAAGTTATCAAGGCGGGCTCGGGGGGAATAGAACACCTCCCAGAACACGCTCGAAGTGTACTCTAGACAGAATGGTGTTCAGAGATTCATTGGTTTCCTCCCAGCGCGATATACATTACCCAAGTTAACCAAACTTGACGAGACATGTGGCTAGGTGCATATATCTAGGGCCAGGGCTGACTAGGGCCAGGGCTGACTAGGGCCAGGGCTGACTAGGGCCAGGGCTGACTAAGGCCAGGGCTGACTAGGGCCAGGGCTGACTAAGGCCTGGGCTGACTAGGGCCAGGGCTGACTAGGGCCAGGGCTGACTAGGGCCAGGGCTGACTAAGGCCAGGGCTGACTAGGGCCAGGGCTGACTAGGGCCAGGGCTGACTAAGGCCAGGGCTGACTAGGGCCAGGGCTGACTAGGGCCAGGGCTGACTAGGGCCAGGGCTGACTAAGGCCAGGGCTGACTAGGGCCAGGGCTGACTAGGGCCAGGGCTGACTAGGGCCAGGGCTGACTAGGGCCAGGGCTGACTAAGGCCAGGGCTGACTAAGGCCAGGGCTGACTAGGGCCAGGGCTGACTAGGGCCAGGGCTGACTAAGGCCAGGGCTGACGAGGGCCAGGGCTGACTAGGGCCAGGGCTGACTAGGGCCAGGGCTGACTAGGGCCAGGGCTGACTAGGGCCAGGGCTGACTAAGGCCAGGGCTGACTAAGGCCAGGGCTGACTAGGGCCAGGGCTGACTAGGGCCAGGGCTGACTAAGGCCAGGGCTGACGAGGGCCAGGGCTGACTAGGGCCAGGGCTGACTAGGGCCAGGGCTGACTAAGGCCAGGGCTGACGAGGGCCAGGGCTGACTAAGGCCAGGGCTGACTAAGGCCAGGGCTGACGAGGGCCAGGGCTGACTAGGGCCAGGGCTGACTAAGGCCAGGGCTGACGAGGGCCAGGGCTGACTAGGGCCAGGGCTGACTAAGGCCAGGGCTGACGAGGGCCAGGGCTGACTAGGGCCAGGGCTGACTAAGGCCAGGGCTGACTAAGGCCAGGGCTGACTAGGGCCAGGGCTGACTAGGGCCAGGGCTGACTAAGGCCAGGGCTGACTAGGGTCAGGGCTGACTAGGGCCAGGGCTGACTAGGGCCAGGGCTGACTAGGGCCAGGGCTGACTAGGGCCAGGGCTGACTAGGGCCAGGGCTGACTAAGGCCAGGGCTGACTAAGGCCAGGGCTGACGAGGGCCAGGGCTGACTAGGGCCAGGGCTGACTAGGGCCAGGGCTGACTAGGGCCAGGGCTGACTAGGGCCAGGGCTGACTAAGGCCAGGGCTGACGAGGGCCAGGGCTGACTAGGGCCAGGGCTGACTAGGGTCAGGGCTGACTAAGGCCAGGGCTGACTAGGGCCAGGGCTGACGAGGGCCAGGGCTGACTAGGGCCAGGGCTGACTAGGGCCAGGGCTGACTAGGGCCAGGGCTGACTAGGGCCAGGGCTGACTAAGGCCAGGGCTGACTAAGGCCAGGGCTGACTAAGGCCAGGGCTGACTAAGGCCAGGGCTGACTAGGGTCAGGGCTGACTAGGGTCAGGGCTGACTAAGGCCTGGGCTGACTAAGGCCAGGGCTGACTAAGGCCAGGGCTGACTAAGGCCAGGGCTGACTGAGGCCAGGGCTGACTAAGGCCAGGGCTGACTAAGGCCAGGGCTGACTAGGGCCAGGGCTGACGAGGGCCAGGGCTGACTGAGGCCAGGGCTGACTAAGGCCAGGGCTGACTAGGGCCAGGGCTGACTAGGGCCAGGGCTGACTAAGGCCTAGCCCTAATCAATAGTGCCTAGCGCACATAGGCTATTCATAAACTGCTTCACCTCATTTAGATTAGAATTACTGAGACATGTCTCATTTCATAGACTAGTAAACGTGTTGAATTACTCCTTAGCACATAAGTGTTATTTTAGGAAAAATAGATTAAAAAATTCTTGCCAGCAGTTCACCTGCACACACACACACACACACACACACACACACACACACACACACACACACACACACACACACACACACACACACACACACACACACACAACAGTCGCTCACAGGATTAATATACACACACTCGGAGACATAATGTTGTGGTGTGGCCGCCATCTTGGAAAAGGGTGGTTTAAAAGCCATTTTTCACACTTAAAAACTACGTTATAAAAATATGTTTCAACCCAAAAAGTTGCTTTAACATTGTCTACATTTTTCCATAACATTTTTTTTACATAACTTGTCATTAAGCTAGAAATAAGTTTTTTTTAATTTTGAAAAATATGCCAAATCTGTACGTGGCTCTTTACCCAACCCGTGCCCCTAATAGTACGCCGTATTTTGACGTACACTCCACCTAAGACCCAAAAATAATCATACTAAAAAATAGCAGCGGCTCGCGAAATTTACATATTGTCCCGTTTTCTGTTTTGGGTCCTCTGGCAGGTTAGGATAAGGACACTTTAGTACGACAGTTTCTTGACGTTGGGGCGACCTGAGGAGGGCGGAGTGGATACACTACGAGCGTGGGGTGCGGGTGAATGAATGACGTCACATGGTGGTGGGTGGAGCCAAGGGGTGTACACACCGTAGTACACACGAGGGAAAGTGAATGGCGTCGACGAAGATGTTTCCCTCAATGGGTGTAGTGACGCACGTGTACACTCGCCGTAAACAATGCGTCGACGCCTCTCACTGTCTATGGCACGGTGCTGGCGTATTCTTGTCCTTGTTCAGTGCACTCATGATGTAATGTTACCACACTCTTGCAACACTTGACTCACTTTGTTGCATCGGAATGCAACTGTGTTTGCTGCTGCTTGTTGCTTGTTATTGCTGCTGCTGTTGCTGCTGCTGTTGTTGCTGCTGCTGTGTTGTTGCTGTTTTGCTGCTGTTGTTGCTGTTATTGCTGCTGCTGCTGCTGTTGCTGCAGCTGCTGTGCTGCAGCTGTTGTTGCTGCTGTTGTTGTTGCTGTTGTTGCTGCTGTTTGGTGATGTTGCTGCAGCTGTTGCTGTTGCTGCTGCTGTTGTTGCTGTTGTTGGCTGCTGTTGTTGCTGTTATTGCTGCTGTTGTTGCTGTATTGCTGCTGTTGTTGCTGTTATTGCTGCTGTTGTTGCTGCTGTTGTTGTTGCTGCTGCTTGCTGTTGCTGTTGTTGCTGCTGTTGTTGTTGCTGCTGCTGTTGCTGTTGTTGCTGCTGTTGTTGTTGCTGAGCCAGAGCTTAATCCGCGCAAGCACAACTAGGTGAGTACACACACATCTGGGGGACGTGATGGAGAAAGAACAGTAAAAGAACAGGTAAGGAAACTTAGAACAGGCGAGGACAGGTATACAGAGAACGACAAAGACGTGTGTGAAGAACTCAACAAGAGGGTCCAGGAGGTCTTCACAATAGAACAAGGTGAGGTCACTCAGCTAGGAGAGGGGGCAGTAAATCACGCGGCCTTGGAAGGGTTCGAAGTTACGAGAGACGACGTCAAGAGGCATCTGTTGGATCTGGATGTAAGAAAGACAGTTGGTTTGGACGGGATCTCACCATGGGTATTGAAAGAGTGTGCAGAGGCACTTCGATTGCAACTCCCTATAGTGTACAGTAGGTTACTGGAGACAGGAGACCTACCAGAAATATGGAAGACGGCTAATGTAGTCCCAGTATACAAAAAGGGTGACAGACAAGAGGCACTGAACTACAGGCAAGTGTCCTTATCTTGTATACCATGCAAGGTGATGGAGAAGATTGTAAGAAAAAATCTGGTAACACATCTGGAGAGAAGAGACTTCTCTCCCTTCTCTCACGAATCAGAAGTGAAGTGACAAATCGCCACCATGGGTTCAGGAAGGGTAAATCTTGCCTTACAGGCTTAATAAATTCTACGACCAGGTGACAAAGATTAATCAAGAAAGAGAAGGCTGGGCGAACTGCATTTTCTTGGATTGTCGGAAAGCCTTTGACACAGTACCCATAAGAGGCTGCTACATAAGCTGGAGAGACAGGCAGGAGTAACTGGTAAGGTGCTCCAGTGGATAAGGGAGTACCTAAGTAATAGGAAGCAGAGAGTTACAATGAGGGGTGAGACCTCAGATTGGCGTGAAGTCACCAGTGGAGTCCCACAGGGCTCTGTGCTTGGACCTATCCTGTTTCTGAAATACGTAAATGATCTCCCGGAGGGTATCGACTCATTTCTCTCAATGTTTGCTGACGATGCCAAAATTATGAGAAGGATTAAGACAGAGGAGGATTGCTTGAGGCTTCAAGAAGACCTAGACAAACTGAAGGAATGGTCTGAACGTGTTTCCCGAAATGCACCTTACGGATATACAGGTGGAGACTGAGTACCTACATGAGCCACAGGGACGA
>WNGS01003394.1:0-22704 GCA_020271785.1 Procambarus virginalis | reverse complement strand
GCTGTTTGTTGGTTGCTTGCGTTGGTTGTTGCTGTTTTGTGCTGCTGCTGCTGTTGCTGTTGCTGCTGCTGCTGCGTTGCTGCTGTTGCTGCTGCTGTGTGTTGCTGTGTGTTGCTGCATGCTTGCTGTTGTGCCTGCTGTGTTGCTGCTGCTGCTGCTGTTGCTGCTGACGTGTTGTTGTTGCTGCTGTTGCTGCTGCTGCTGTTGCTGCTGTTGCTGCTGCTGCTTGCTTGCTGTTGCTGCTGTTGCTGCGCTGTTGCTGCGGTTGCTGCTCTGCTGCTGTTGCTGCTGTGCTGCTGCTGCTGTTGCTGCTGTTGCTGCTGTTGTGCTGCTGTTGCTGTGTTGCTGATGCTGTTGTGCTGCTGCTTGCGTGCTGCTGCTGTTGCTGCTGAATTGCTGCTGCTTGTTCTGTTGTTGCTGCTGCTGCTGCTGTTGCTGTTTGTTGCTGTTGTTGCTGCTCGTCTGTTGTTGGCTGTATGCTTGCTGTTGTTGCTGTTGCTGTTGTTGCTGCTGTTGTTGTTGTGCTGCTGCTGTTGCTGTTGTTGCTGCTGTGTTGTTGTTGCTGCTGCTGCTGATGCTGTTGTTTTGCTGTTGGCTGTTGCTGCTGCTGTTGTTGTTTGCTGCTGTTGCTGCTGCCGCTGATGTGCTGCTGCTGTTGTTACTTGCTGCTGTGTTGCTGCTGCTGTTGCTTGCTGCTGTTGTTGCTGCTGTTGCTGCTGCTGTTGCTGCTGCTGTTTTTGCTGCTGTTGCTGCTGCTGTTGCTGCTGTTGTTTGCTGCTGTTGCTGCTGCTGTTGCTGCTGCTGTGTTTGCTGTTGCTGCTGCTGTTGCTGCTCTTGCTGCTGCTGTTGATGCTTGTTGTTGCTGTTGCTGCTGTGGTTGTTGCTGCGTTTGTTGCTGCTGTTGCTGCTGTTGTTGCTGTTCCGCTTGTTGCTTCTGCTGCTTACTGCTGCTGCTGCGTGTTCTGCTGGACGTTAGAAAGAACTTTTTCAGTGTCAGAGTGGTTGACAAATGGAATGCATTAGGCAGTAATGTGGTGGAGGCTGACTCCATACACAGTTTCAAGTGTCGATATGATAGAGCCAATAGGCTCAGGAACCTGTACACCAGTTGATTGACAGTTGAGAGGCGGGATCAAAGAGCCAGAGCTCAATCCCCGCAAGCACAACTAGGTGAGTACACAAGGTTCCCGAGACCTGATGTGTCTGCAGTACTCAGTGATAGTCGCTATCTTTTTACTGTTATTGTAACAATAAATTATATTAACCCTTGATAATTCAGAGATAAACTAAATAACACTTCCTACTGGTTGCACTTGGTAACACTTTGTAACAACTGATTGAGGTAAAACCTTGAGGAAACTGGTTATTGAAACACCGGTTGTTGTTGTTGTTTAAGATTCGCTACCTGGAACAAAACGTTCCAGGCAGCACGGGCTATGGTGAGCCCGTAGTGGACTGGAACACCGGTATTTTAGATGCAATGTACTATGAACTTAAATATGGTATACCACGGATGATTACACCCGGAACCACTGGTACCTTTCCAAGGAAAATGCGACACAGAGGAGTCTTACTAAACTAGACACCGCCACCATCCTGCCTGGTGTTTAGCTATATGAAACAATGAGGCAAGAAGCATTGATTGGCTTTGGGAGTCCTCTTCCAACTGTCATTAATTACTAACCGGATGTTAACAAAATTGAACTCAGAAGATAGGAGTTTCATTAATTGACACACACAAATGGGAAGTTTAACATTGGTTTATTTAGAACAAATTATGATATTCACCAAACTATAAGTCCCTACCCTAACACTGGCAATGGTTAAGACATCACACATGGAAAACATCAAAGACCACAAACATTACCTTTTGGGTCCTGCTCTACGATATGGGTGGATTCACCCTGTCTCCTGGTGGCCAGCTTAATGACTTGCGGCCCACACTACCTCTGCCTCCAGCACTCTCCCTTCCTAACGCCCTTACAGGGATATATATGCACACCCCCAAAGCTGCCACACCTTATATCAGCTGGAAAAAGGAGGGGGGAGGAGATATGCTGTTGCTAATCTACATTGAGGATTGTAAGTTGTCCAACCCCCCACCCCCACCCCATGTGGACACCACTCAAGAATTTACCATTATGTTGTTTGACAACCACCATACACCTCTTCAAGGAGGGGAATATTAATTATGGGATTGAGAGAGGGAAGGAACGTTTTTCTCACGAATGTTTGCACAACCAACCACTCACTGTGCAGGTGGCTGACCTCTGACCTGGCAGAAAAGGTTGGTCTCTTGGTGTTTACACATAGGTTTCTGAGAGTTGTAAATCCATCCATTAAAGTGGTTGACAAGATTATCATGATTAATATCACCTCCTTGAGACTAGGAGACTAGCTGATTAAGGCTAGCCAGGAATATTTTAATTAACTTTGCATGATGATCCAGAGATCCAGAGGTCATATGGGCTGACCTCTTGGAGAAGGCTTCCCTGGGTGTGAGCTCTTGGGGGGTGGGGGTCATGGCCCCCACCCCCATTATCACCATTATCATGGTGATAATGACCCCCATGAGCCCATGGTGGGGGGTCATTATCACAAGACAAACCTGGCCTCATACCGGTCTTTGGGGAGTATAAGAACCCCCAGAACACCCTTCAGGTATACTCTAGGTATACTCCAGGTATACTCTCGGTATTCTCTATTCTCCAGACGTCCTTGACAATTTCTAGTTGTGACCTTTCGTTATCTTGCCACGAAGACAATAGACATGTCCACGCTATCTTCCACAATATTTTACATGTTATGACTATCTTTTTTTAGGATCATATTCCTCCTCCCTGTCTGGCCCATTGTCACCGTGAGGGGGCTTGGTGGGCGGCTGCCGTAGTGTGATGCTCCATGGGTCAGTCCTCTGTCCTTTTGCAACCTTATGCTCCTGCTGCTGTCTGTACCAATTGTGCCAGACATCTTTTCCTTTTCCTCGTGTTTCATATTTCTCCCCCTCTTCTCCTGACTCCTCAAATTGTCATTTCCTGGCGACCTTCTGTCTATTTTGATAATTCTTTCAGCCTTCTTTTGTTTTGATGCCCGGGTGTTTGAGGAGGCATACTCTTGCACCCGTGGAACAGTAGTACCCAACATCTCGAGCGAGGGGAACCTTTTATTGTCAATCCTCCTTTAGTCACTGAACCCGATCTCGACAGACTGACGGTTCTTAATGTGGCATTTGTGGGGCGTATACTCACGACACACCCCTGGGGGGCCCCCGGCAAGATCAGCAATAAGTATCTTGTTGTGTGTCCTGCCTCTAATTGTGGCTCCATGGTGGGTATAGGGGCACATTCGTGAATGAAAGTCTTACCTCTCGTTTTCAGGTCGACAAATACCATTCCTCTTATGACTTCTCAGGCTCGTGGGATGGGCAACCAAGCCCCCGAGTCAGACCGTGTTGGAAGACCGGGCTCCGTAGCCTCCGCTACATTGGGCCCAGACCTAGCTCCTCCTTTGACCCTCCTGACAACTCCCCCCAGTTCCCCTCCTTCCTCTGTGGTTGGGTCGAGCCATACCCCCAGCTGTGACCACCTCGTCCCCTGGCGCGGCTCAGTCTCTCATTGTGACTACTGTACCTCTTAACCCCTCTCTCTCTGGGGGTTCTCGACGCCGTCCCCTCCACGGCCGTACTCACAAGATCCCTTCCCATACTATGGGGCCAATAGGTTCAAAAATGAAAATGGTTCGATTTCAATCAAACTTTTTTGACGAGTTGTATATGAAAAGGGTTTTATTTGGTCCAAGTCTCAGCATCGTAGCATAAATAAGAAGGGAGAACAGAAATATTGAATTATGTGTCAAAATTTTCCAAGATGGTCAAAAATGATAATGAAACACAAAAGACTGAAATCATGTCTATGATTCTCGGCTATCACAATAGCACATATTAAAAAAAAATTAATCAGTTTTACTAAAAAATTAAGTACAAAAATTGATATTTTTTCAATTTTATTTTATTTTTATTTTTTTATCTGACGATTTTTTTTATTCAATTTACATGATACACCTTATATGTAGAGTTTATGTCTCTAAAATCTGTGGCCAGCGTTTTTTTAAGTTCATTTATTGATTTTATAATAGCAATAAACATGATATATATATGCATATTTTTCTTTTGGGTGGGGGAACTTTGATTATTTGTATTAGTAAAACTACACATATTTTTGAAAATCCGCGGCATCAGATCCTTTAATATATACTAATGTGTCAGAAAGGTGTCCTAGAATGATTATATCTGAAAGGTGTGGTTGTATATACACACTTGAAAATGTGTAATATTCGTTGAAAATAAATAAATCTCCCTTTCTATTTATGCTACAGTACTGAAACTTGGAACAATTGCAGCCCTTTTCATATACAACTAGTCAAAAAATATAGGTTGACATTGAACAACTTGTAATATACAATTCTATTGCTCCTTAAACTAATACATACCAAGCCTTGTTCGGTCCTGCTTCGTGGGCTAAATACTTTGATCTCCTCCCTCTGGATTCTACACCTGACGATTTCTCACTCCATAAACACCTTGTTGATTCGGTGGATGCCTCTGTTACTTTTAACCCCACCTGTTTAGATACACATGTTGTCGCTTGCTCCTTCGGATGCAGCTACCCGCTTAGCGGCATTGGGGAGACCCCTGTTCGGGTCTCCAAAAGCGCACGGTTAAATGCCAGTGTTGGCACTGTTCTCCTCCCGAACCATATTGCAACTGGTGTTAGGGACTTAAAAGACTGCCATGTGGATATTAAACATATCCACGAAAGCCCAAGGCTATTCTGTCCTCCAGGTGGACACGTTCACTCGACTCTCTTGTGGTCGTCGCCATCAGTCCCTTTGAGTAGTGAAAATCACCTTTGATAGTAAGACCCTTCCACCCTCTAATTCTTGCTGGTGCCAGATGCTCCGTTCAGGAGTACATCCCTTCTCCTAGACTTTGGAATAAGTGCTGGAAGTTCGGGCATGGTGTCCTCAAATGCTCAAGTACTGTGTATGTATGCCCCATGTGTGGGGCTGATGATCACTCTAAGTCTAAGTGCACTTTTCCCCAGGCTCGCTGCCTAAATTGCGGTGAGGCCCACCCTACCTTCTCCCGCTTGTGTATACACTACAAACTTGAGGAAGACGTCCTCAACTTGAAACACCGGGATCGTCTGCCTTTTCCAGAAGCGAGACGCCAAGTTCGCCATCTCACCCCTTTCGCTGATGTATCCTATGCTCACGTGTTGCGTTCTACCTCTTCTCGTCCTTCCCATCTTACTCAGTCTCACTATCGTTTCCAGATCTTAGACCCGAACACACCCACCACCTCCTCCCCTGTTCATTTATGTTCTGTCCCGAAGGGGCCCTCTCCTGGTTCTCCATCTAAAGTTTCCCCCCCTTCCTACCCAGTCTGCCATGTCTCCTGTGTCTTCTTTCCCTTCTTTCCCAAATCCTTCTTACCATCCCTTCCCCCAGTCTCTTGGCCCTCCACGCTGCCTGTCTGTCCAGGCTGATGTCCATCACCCTTCCAGCAATCTTTATGTTGTTCACTTCCATTCATCTTCACCTGTTGAGACAATTGAGTTTGTTGCCCAGTACGTTGTTGCTGGAACACCTGTCTCTTTGAGTCAGAAACGTAAGCCTGGCTCCTCTCCTTTGTCCTCCCCAGCAGGTAAGAAGGCATTGCTTTCGTCCTCACCCCCCACCTCTGACACTCTAGCTCCGTCCCCTTCCATTTAGGTGGTCGGGGGCCCCCTGTCCCAGCTATGGAGGTTTCTTTAGCTCTCTCTGTGGTACTCCTGTGGCGGACCCAGTGCAGGTCATGACTGAACTGGGTTCCCACTTTTCTTCTGTTAGCTCTGGTTCTCATCTTCCTAAATCCTTCCTTCTTCGTAAGCCCGTTCTTGAATCTCATCCCTTAGATTTCCGCACTCATCTCCGCCTTCCCTATAACGATCCCTTCTCTCTCTCTCTCTCTGAACTTCAGTCTGCCCTGACCCTCTGCGGCAGCGGGCTCGGATGACATTCATTATGAGATGATTCGACATCTCCCTCCTTGCACGTCTCGGTATTTACTGAGTCTGTATAACCAGGTCTGAGAGTCGTCGTCAGTCCCTGAGGACTGGCTCAATGCCGTTATACTTCCTATTTGGAAACCAGGATCTCGGGACATCCCGTACGGACTTCCACCCTAATGCCCTCACGAGTTGTGTCTGCAAACTCTTTGAGTGTATGGTAAATGTTCGTCCGATGTGGTTCTTGGAACACCATCACCACCTCTCTCCTTTTCAATTTGGTTTTCGCAAGTGCTGCAGCACAACTGATGTCCTGGTAAACTTGGAGGTCTTTATTTTTACTGCTTTTGCTGCGAAGACCTCCGCTGTTGCTGTTCTTTTTGACCTGGAAAAGGTCAACCTGGAGATGCTATATTCTGTTCCAACTTCCTTCTTTTGGCCTTCGTGGTAATCTCCCTCTCTTCCTCCAAAGCTTTCTCTCTCCTTGTTCCTTTCGAGTCAGGCTTGGTACCACTCTCTCTGCCTCTTTTCGGCAATGCGAAGGTGTACCCCAAGGTAGTGTTCCGAGCACTACACTTTTTCTGGTTGCCCTCAATGGTCTTCTTTCCTCCCTTCCTTCTGGCATCATCTCTGCTCTTTATGCAGTATATACTAAAGAGACAAAAATAGGGATGTGCCTTAACGCTGACAGCGACTGCCTGGAGAGATACAGAGTGTTGTGAACGCTTACGTCGACCGAGCTCTTACTCACAGCTCTGGGTGGAAGCAGGTGGATGAGGAGTTATGTAGAAAAAGGCAGATTTTGGTCAACAATGTTTTCTCCAATGGTTATGTCGAAGACATTATAACAAGGAAGATGGGGAGATGTGCAACAGGCAACGGAACAACTAATACCACAATACCCGTACTTCCAATAAAATTTGTTCTACAGAAACTTCTTCTCCACGGCCTACAAAGCAGAGGAAAGAGCCCTAAGAGAGATCATTGAGAGTTGTTGTTGTTTAAGATTTGCTACCTGGAACAAAAAGCTCCAAGTAGCACAGGTTATGGTGAGCCCGTACTGGACTTCTTTTTATCATTGAGAGGAATGTTACTCCAACTGACATCACCCAAAAGATAAAACTAACAATATAAGAGTAGGAAAACCGCCAACCAGCTAATGAAGAATTCTCCCGACATCAAGAAGAACGCCTTGCAAGAGACCAACGTTGTTTACGCCTTCACGTGTCCACTTGGGGATTGTCAGCCCCAACGAACTCAGTATATAGGCAAGACAACAACGTCTCTCTAGACGTTTAACAATGCACAAACAACAGGGCTCCATCAAGGAACAGATAATCGCCACACACAACCAGACGATCACCTGGAATACTTTAACGAGCAACACCGAAATAATTGATAGATACAATGACAATAGAAGATTAGACATCAGTGAAGCGCTGCATATCAAGAAATCTAGACCAGTAATCAATAAGCTAATACACAGGTACACTCTACCCACTTCTAGACCCCGGACCAATGCAGAAGCTGGACCGAATGACCCTGCAACAGGAACGGAAGCAGCCAGAAGAACAAACTGCCAACATGTCACATTCTATGTTGATACATGTAATGCGTTATTAATATCCCCCAAGTAATGGGGAATTACTCCCCATCTTCCTTGTTATGATGTCTTCGACATAACCATTGGAGAAACCATTGTTGACCAAAATCTGCCTTATTCTACATAACTCCTCATCCACCTGCTTCCACCCAGAGCTGTGAGTAAGAGCTCGGTCGACGTAAGCGTTCACAACACTCTGTATCTCTCCAGGCAGTCGCTGTCAGCGTTAAGGCACATCCCTATGTTTGTCTCTTTAGTATATACTGCATGATGAAAGCTGCAGCTCCTTTCCATGACTGCTACATCTAAGAAGGGCAGCTTACCCCCTACTCTCCATCTCATAAGTGAAGTGTAAAACTGAGCTTTCCTCGAAAGCTTCCTTCAACTGCAACAGTCGTCCGGTATCCGGGACTTGTACAAATATGTCATCGACATACCTGCAGTATGTCTCTTCTATCATTGAAAGTGATCTTGTATACAGCTGAACGGGTATGTGAGATCTACACATCTCTTTGATGTCTGAAGGTTGGAGAGGGACGGGGGGGAGATGGTATGAAGGTTAGGAGAGAATATGGGGTAAATGGAAAAGATAAGAGTGAAGAAGGGGTTGGAGAGAAGAGGGAGGGGGGCCGAGAAAAGGGGGAAATGTGGTAGAGAATTGAAGGAAGAGGGAAGGGAAAAGAACAAGGATGGAATGACAGGTGGGGGGGGGGGGATGGACTGTCCTTTGCATTCTTGTTTGTCTATGTTACTATCTATTTTCTTACTCTGGGGATTAAGAGTAGTAGCCAAGTTACATAAATTTCTGGTAAAGAAATTCTAATAAATATTGAAGGGTATATATTATCTGCAACGTTTCGCTCCACTCTGTAACATCTTCAGGTAATAAATGAATATACAAGATTGATTGATTGATGTTTAAGCCACACAAGAGGTGGCACGGGCATGAATAACCCGTAAACAATATACAAGGTGTAAATTTATCTTAAATACACATGTGAAAGAGGTGACATTGTGTAGGGGGAAAAGGTGAAGTAATCACACATTGGTGAAGGAATAGGGGAATAATGGGGATGGAAGTCAAACACTGGGTAAGGCGGTGGGTCGGGAGAACTGGGTACAGATGAACAAATCCACAAGGGCCATGATGAGGATTCGAACCTGCGTTCGAGAGCATCCCAGACCCATTCTGAAGGTAGTGTCGTTATCCGGTGTTGTATGGTGAGGTCTGGTACTGTATGGTAAGGTCTGGTGCTGTATGGTGAGGTCTGGTGGTGTATGGTGAGGTCTGGTGCTGTATGGTGAGGTCTGGTGGTGTATGGTGAGGTCTGGTGCTGTATGGTGAGGTCTGGTGGTGTATGGTGAGGTCTGGTGGTGTATGGTGAGGTCTGGTGCTGCATGGTGAGGTCTGGTGCTGTATGGTGAGGTCTGGTGGTGTATGGTGAGGTCTGGTGGTGTATGGTGAGGTCTGGTGCTGTATGGTGAGGTCTGGTGGTGTATGGTGAGGTCTGGTGGTGTATGGTGAGGTCTGGTGGTGTATGGTGAGGTCTGGTGCTGTATGGTGAGGTCTGGTGGTGTATGGTGAGGTCTGGTGGTGTATGGTGAGGTCTGGTGAGTATGGTGAGGTCTGGTGCTGTATGGTGAGGTCTGGTGGTGTATGGTGAGGTCTGGTAGTGTATGGTGAGGTCTGGTGGTGTATGGTGAGGTCTGGTGCTGTATGGTGAGGTCTGGTGCTGTATGGTGAGGTCTGGTGGTGTATGGTGAGGTCTGGTGCTGTATGGTGAGGTTTGGTGGTGTATGGTGAGGTCTGGTGCTGCATGGTGAGGTCTGGTGCTGCATGGTGAGGTCTGGTGCTGTATGGTGAGGTCTGGTGGTGTATGGTGAGGTCTGGTGCTGTATGGTGAGGTCTGGTGGTGTATGGTGAGGTCTCGTGGTGTATGGTGAGGTCTGGTGCTGCATGGTGAGGTCTGGTGCTTTATGGTGAGGTCTGGTGGTGTATGGTGAGGTCTGGTGGTGTATGGTGAGGTCTGGTGGTGTATGGTGAGGTCTGGTGCTGTATGATGAGGTCTGGTGGTGTATGGTGAGGTCTGGTGGTGTATGGTGAGGTCTGGTGGTGTATGGTGAGGTCTGGTGCTGTATGGTGAGGTCTGGTGGTGTATGGTGAGGTCTGGTGGTGTATGGTGAGGTCTGGTGGTGTATGGTGAGGTCTGGTGCTGTATGGTGAGGTCTGGTGGTGTATGGTGAGGTCTGGTGGTGTATGGTGAGGTCTGGTGCTGCATGGTGAGGTCTGGTGCTGTATGGTGAGGTCTGGTGCTGCATGGTGAGGTCTGGTGGTGTATGGTGAGGTCTGGTGGTGTATGGTGAGGTCTGGGGCTGTATGGTGAGGTCTGGTGCTGCATGGTGAGGTCTGGTGGTGTATGGTGAGGTGTGGTGGTGTATGGTGAGGTCTGGTGCTGCATGGTGACGTATGGTGAGGTCTGGTGCTGCATGGTGAGGTCTGGTGATGTATGGTGAGGTCTGGTGCTGCATGGTGAGGTCTGGTGCTGCATGGTGAGGTCTGGTGGTGTATGGTGAGGTCTGGTGCTGCATGGTGAGGTCTGGTGCTGCATGGTGAGGTCTGGTGGTGTATGGTGAGGTCTGGTGCTGCATGGTGACGTATGGTGAGGTCTGGTACTGCATGGTGAGGTCTGGTGGTGTATGGTGAGGTCTGGTGGTGTATTGTGAGGTCTGGTGCTGCATGGTGAGGTCTGAGTCTGTATGGTGAGGTCTGGTGCTGTATGGTGAGGTCTGGTGCTGTATGGTGAGGTCTGGTGGTGTATGGTGAGGTCTGGTGCTGTATGGTGAGGTCTGGTGCTGTATGGTGAGGTCTGACTCTGTATGGTGAGGTCTGGTGCTGTATGGTGAGGTCTGAGTCTATGGTGAGGTCTGGTGCTGTATGGTGAGGTTTGGTGTTGTATGGTGAGGTCTGGTGCTGTATGGTGAGGTCTG
The DNA here is from genome assembly GCA_020271785.1 of Procambarus virginalis. Lineage (NCBI taxonomy): Eukaryota > Metazoa > Arthropoda > Malacostraca > Decapoda > Cambaridae > Procambarus > Procambarus virginalis. Next base: position 12,066 of record WNGS01003394.1, on the reverse strand, counting down.
GTGGTGTATGGTGAGGTCTGGTGGTGAATGGTGAGGTCTGGTGCTGCATGGTGAGGTCTGGTGCTGTATGGTGAGGTCTCGTGCTGTATGGTGAGGTCTCGTGCTGTATGATGAGGTCTGGTGCTGTATGGTGAGGTCTGGTGCTGTATGGTGAGGTCTGGGCCTGTATGGTGGTGTATGGTGAGGTCCGGTGCTGTATGGTGAGGTCTGGTGCTGTATGGTGAGGTCTGGTGCTGTATGGTGAGGTCTCGTGCTGTATGGTGAGGTCTCGTGCTGTATGATGAGGTCTGGTGCTGTATGGTGAGGTCTGGTGCTGTATGGTGAGGTCTGGGCCTGTATGGTGACGTATGGTGAGGTCCGGTGCTGTATGGTGAGGTCTGGTGCTGTATGGTGAGGTCTGGTGCTGTATGGTGAGGTCTGGTGCTGTATGGTGAGGTCTGGTGCTGTATGGTGAGGTCTGAGTCTGTATGGTGAGGTCTGGTGCTGCATGGTGAGGTCTGGTGCTGTATGGTGAGGTCTGGTGCTGTATGGTGAGGTCTGGTGCTGTATGGTGAGGTCTGGGCCTGTATGGTGACGTATGGTGAGGTCTGGTGCTGCATGGTGAGGTCTGGTGCTGCATGGTGAGGTCTGGTGCTGTATGGTGAGGTCTGGTGCTGTATGGTGAGGTCTGGTGCTGTATGGTGAGGTCTGGTGGTGTATGGTGAGGTCTGGTGCTGTATGGTGAGGTCTGGTGCTGTATGGTGAGGTCTGAGTCTGTATGGTGAGGTCTGGTGCTGCATGGTGAGGTCTGGTGCTGTATGGTGAGGTCTGGTGCTGTATGGTGATGGTGAGGTCTGGTGCTGTATGGTGAGGTCTGGTGATGTATGGTGAGGTCTGGTGCTGTATGGTGAGGTCTGGTGCTGTATGGTGAGGTCTGGTGGTGTATGGTGAGGTCTGGTGCTGTATGGTGAGGTCTGGTGGTGTATGGTGAGGTCTGGTGCTGTATGGTGAGGTCTGGTGGTGTATGGTGAGGTCTGGTGCTGTATGGTGAGGTCTGGTGCTGTATGGTGAGGTCTGGTGCTGTATGGTGAGGTCTGGTGCTGTATGGTGAGGTCTGGTGCTGTATGGTGAGGTCTGGTGCTGCATGGTGAGGTCTGGTGCTGCATGGTGAGGTCTGGTGCTGCATGGTGAGGTCTGGTGCTGTATGGTGAGGTCTGGTGCTGTATGGTGAGGTCTGGTGCTGTATGGTGAGGTCTGGTGCTGTATGGTGAGGTCTGGTGCTGTATGGTGAGGTCTGGTGGTGTATGGTGAGGTCTGGTGCTGTATGGTGAGGTCTGGTGCTGTATGGTGAGGTCTGGTGCTGTATGGTGAGGTCTGGTGGTGCATGGTGAGGTCTGGTGCTGTATGGTGAGGTCTGGTGCTGCATGGTGAGGTCTGGTGCTGTATGGTGAGGTCTGGTGCTGTATGGTGAGGTCTGGTGCTGTATGGTGAGGTCTGGTGCTGTATGGTGAGGTCTGGTGATGCATGGTGAGGTCTGGTGCTGTATGGTGAGGTCTGGTGATGCATGGTGAGGTCTGGTGCTGTATGGTGAGGTCCGGTGCTGTATGGTGAGGTCTGGTGCTGTATGGTGAGGTCTGAGTCTGTATGGTGAGGTCTGGTGCTGCATGGTGAGGTCTGGTGCTGTATGGTGAGGTCTGGTGCTGTATGGTGAGGTTTGGTGTTGTATGGTGAGGTCTGGTGCTGTATGGTGAGGTCTGGTGATGCATGGTGAGGTCTGGTGCTGTATGGTGAGGTCTGGTGCTGTATGGTGAGGTCTGGTGGTGTATGGTGAGGTCTGGTGCTGTATGGTGAGGTCTGGTGGTGTATGGTGAGGTCTGGTGCTGTATGGTGAGGTTTGGTGTTGTATGGTGAGGTCTGGTGCTGTATGGTGAGGTCTGGTGCTGTATGGTGAGGTCTGGTGCTGTATGGTGAGGTCTGGTGATGCATGGTGAGGTCTGGTGGTGCATGGTGAGGTCTGGTGGTGCATGGTGAGGTCTGGTGCTGCATGGTGAGGTCTGGTGCTGTATGGTGAGGTCTGGTGCTGTATGGTGAGGTCTGGTGCTGTATGGTGAGGTCTGGTGCTGTATGGTGAGGTCTGGTGGTGTATGGTGAGGTCTGGTGCTGTATGGTGAGGTCTGGTGCTGTATGGTGAGGTCTGGTGCTGTATGGTGAGGTCTGGTGGTGCATGGTGAGGTCTGGTGCTGTATGGTGAGGTCTGGTGCTGCATGGTGAGGTCTGGTGCTGTATGGTGAGGTCTGGTGCTGCATGGTGAGGTCTGGTGGTGTATGGTGAGGTCTGGTGCTGTATGGTGAGGTCTGGTGGTGTATGGTGAGGTCTGGTGGTGTATGGTGAGGTCTGGTGCTGTATGGTGAGGTCTGGGTCTGAGCGTAAGCAAGGTAGCGAAGTCGTTACTCTGTATATTTAAGCTGGTTAAGCTTTTATAAGTACATTTAAGTAATTTATAAATTATAATAATAAATACTTTTTATAAGTAAATTTAAGCTTTTATAAGTACAGCTTCCAGTATTTGCAGTCTTCTCTGGTCAGTGGTGGCTCCCAGGAGTGTTGTATTGTGTACAAGCATGTTCCCGGTGAGTGTTAGATACATCTTCCACATGGTTTCTAGGGGCACCAGCTTGTTGATGGCTGGTCAGTCTTTACGAAAACTTTGTGGTGGTTATACGTTGTTGTTTTCATGAAGGGTGGCCTTTACTAGGGGTAGTGTGGTGTGTGGATGAAAACAGAGATGCTTTAAATTGAGGGTCAATTATAATCTGATTTTTTTTATAAGACATGTTTCTATAATATCTTCAGACTATTGAGCAGTCATAGAGTATATGTAGTGTTCTGGAGGCAGTGTTGGCACTGTGGTCATGTGTTCTGGAGGCAGTGTTGGCACTGTGGTCATGTGTTCTGGTGGCAGTGTTGGCACTGTGGTCGTGTGTTCTGGTGGCAGTGTTGGCACTGGGTTCGTGTGTTCTGGAGGCAGTGTTGGCACTGTGGTCATGTGTTCTGGTGGCAGTGTTGGCACTGTGGTCGTGTGTTCTGGTGGCAGTGTTGGCACTGGGTTCGTGTGTTCTGGAGGCAGTGTTGGCACTGTGGTCATGTGTTCTGGTGGCAGTGTTGGCACTGTGGTCATGTGTTCTGGTGGCAGTGTTGGCACTGTGGTCATGTGTTCTGGTGGCAGTGTTGGCACTGTGGTCATGTGTTCTGGTGGCAGTGTTGGCACTGTGGTCATGTGTTCTGGTGGCAGTGTTGGCACTGGGGTCATGTGTTCTGGTGGCAGTGTTGGCACTGTGGTCATGTGTTCTGGTGGCAGTGTTGGCACTGTGGTCATGTGTTCTGGTGGCAGTGTTGGCACTGTGGTCATGTGTTCTGGTGGCAGTGTTGGCACTGTGGTCATGTGTTCTGGTGGCAGTGTTGGCACTGGGGTCATGTGTTCTGGTGGCAGTGTTGGCACTGTGGTCATGTGTTCTGGTGGCAGTGTTGACACTGTGGTCATGTGTTCTGGTGGCAGTGTTGGCACTGGTCATACATACCTTCTCGACGTAGTATCGACAGCAAGGGGGGGAGGGAGGGTAGGGGGGTCATGCCTGCTTAACGCAAGGTTGGCACTGGTTGGCACTGGCCTGAGTCAACCCTGGTGCAACGTGCCGAGATAACAGGCGCGTTGATCAATGTCTGGGTAAGCCAACATTTGCTTAAGATAATGAGGTGGGTGCTTGGAGAGAGAGAGAGAGAGAGAGAGAGAGAGAGAGAGAGAGAGAGAGAGAGAGAGAGAGAGAGAGAGAGCCTCCATCACACCCCAGCCTGACAGACACAAACTACCTCTTGTAATTATCATTACCAATAGTTATTAGTGCTATCACTTAGGTAATCGGGGATACGAGAGTCGGTTTTAATGTCATATAATTATCAAATCTAAGAGTATAATTAGCGTCATAAATAAAATTTGAGCCGGTCGTAAATGTAACTGAGGATGATTTCAATTATATATTGGTGTAATGGAAGCCTGTAATGACATCATTGAAAACCCTTTAGACTAATGGCAACTTTTATCACGCATTATTTCACTTTTGCAATTGAACATTTGAAAGCAATTGCAAAACTGCAATAACGTAATCAAACAAAATTAGTATTATTTTGCAAAACAATTTTTACACTAAAATAATAAAAAAGTTACAATTAACATACCAAATGAAATTGGTCACTGATGGTAATGTGTATTAAAAAATGCATAAATTTTGTTATTCATTCAAAACGCATTAATATTGGTGGGAATGAAGAATATTCAAGAAATCTTTTTCTGTTCATAACATTACGGTTGGAAGGGAAGGGAGGTATCAGGGGAAAGTGCCAAGCCATTGCGACTAGAAAGCCCTGTGATGGGGTCAGGATTATACAATGACAGCCCCTTTCAAAGCTGGAGAAATTGCTGACCTGGAGAGCGTGCAGAGATCCTTTACTGCTAGAATCCGCTCAGTAAAACATCTAAACTATTGGGACATACTAAAATGCCTAAATCTGTATTCTCTTGAGCGCAGGCGGGAGGGATACATAATAATTTACATGTAGAAAATAGTAGAGGGACTGGTCCCAAACCTGCACACAGAAATAACACCACATGAGACCAGAAGACATGGCAGGATGTGCAGAATACCCCCGTTGAAGAGCAGAGGTGCAACAGGTACTCTGAGAAGGAACTCTATCAACATCAGAGGCCCGAGACTGTTCAACACGCTTCCACTACACATAAGGGGCATAACTGGCCGACCCCTCACAGTGTTCAAGAGAGAACTATCAACATCAGAGGCCCGAGACTGTTCAACACGCTTCCACTACACATAAGGGGCATAACTGGCCGACCCCTCACAGTGTTCAAGAGAGAACTATCAACATCAGAGGCCCGAGACTGTTCAACACGCTTCCACTACACATAAGGGACATAACTGGCCGACCCCTCACAGTGTTCAAGAGAGAACTATCAACATCAGAGGCCCGAGACTGTTCAACGCGCTTCCACTACACATAAGAGACATAACTGGCCGACCCCTCACAGTGTTCATGAGGGAACTATCAACATCAGAGGCCCGAGACTGTTCAACACGCTTCCACTACATATAAGGGACATAACTGGCCGACCCCTCACAGTGTTCAAGAGAGAACTATCAGCATCAGAGGCCCGAGACTGTTCAACACGCTTCCACTACACATAAGGGGCATAACTGGCCGACCCCTCACAGTGTTCATGAGAGAACTATCAGCATCAGAGGCCCGAGACTGTTCAACACGCTTCCACTACACATAAGGGGCATAACTGGCCGACCCTTCACAGTGTTCAAGAGAGAACTCCGTCAACATCAGAGGCCCGAGACTGTTCAACACGCTTCCACTACACATAAGGGGCATAACTGGCCGACCCTTCACAGTGTTCAAGAGAGAACTCCATCAACATCAGAGGCCCGAGACTGTTCAACACGCTTCCACTACACATAAGGGACATAACTGGCCGACCCCTCACAGTGTTCAAGAGAGAACTGGATAAACACCTCCAAAGGATACCTGATCAACCAGGCTGTGACTCATACGTCAGGCTGCGAGCAGCCGCGTCCAACAGCCTGGTTGACCAGTCCAGCAACCAGGAGGCCTGGTCGAGGACCGGGCCGCGGAGACGTTAAGCCCCGAAATCATCGCAAGGTAACCGCAAGGTAGGATTAGGATTTGGGATAGGACGGTCGGGAATTGAACGCCGACCTGCATGAAGCGAGATCGTCATTCTACCGCCCAGCCCAAGTGGTTGGTCATTATGATAGGGTTATTTGGATACAATTATGGATCTAAAATTCATCTGTCAAGATTCAAGTCCATAAAATTATCGTATAACTGCAGATATAGTAATTCACAACATTGTCATTGATCTAATACAGATTGGAACACGCACGCACGCACGCACGCACGCACGCACGCACACACACACACACACACACACACACACACACACACACACACACACACACACACACACACAACACACACACACAGCGTCAGCGACCAGCGATAATACCAATCATGAGCCAGTCGTCGATCAAGGAGGACTGGATCTCGCTAAACTGTCTGTGACCTGGAAGATACGAACACACGTAATGATCTACGGGCTCACCATAGCCCGTGCTACTTGGAACTTTGTTCCAGGTAGCGAATCTTTAACAACAACGTAATGATCGTAGACCAGCAAAGAGTCGAACTTGCCCATTCGAATAAGCCTCGCAGATGATCATTGATGATAATAACAATGGAACACTATGTGCCTCTATTTGTAAATTATGTTGGGACGTAAATGTGTGTCTTGTTATGCTGGAGGTGATAGAGTTCGAGCGTGTGTCAGGCCAAGCTGTATCCTGAGGGTGAGCTTTGGTGAGGATGGGACAGGAATGGGTGAGGATAGAAGGGGATAGAAGGGAGAGGAATGGGTGAGAAAGGGAGGGAGAGGAATGGGTGAGAAAGGGAGGGAGAGGAATGGGTGAGAAAGGGAGGGAGAGGAATGGGTGAGATAAAAAAAATCACCTATCTTCACAGCTGAATTATCTGACACCAATTGACTGAATTGGCCTGACACCAGACACACGTAACAATGACCACACTAAGGCTGGCACAAACCATCAGCACCCGGCTGTAAACACAGGACATATAAGCTTATATATAACATATATAAGCTTATATATAACATATATAAGCTTTTGCATCCAGTGCCAAGTTGCAGAGGCAGTAGAGCATTACCTCCTTCATTGTAGCTCAAGCTATTCTCGCCCCGTACTGAACGGGGTGAGAATAGCTTTAGTTACCTCATACCTGTGTGTTTGTCCCGAGACATTTCCTTCATTGCTTCAGGCATCATGGCGCCTGAACGATGGTTGAACGTGGACTTGACGTGCTGAGGATAAGTCACAATAACGAGGCTGAAGATGCTGCGACCAAACCACACATAAGAAGACAAGGAGACCACGACGTTTCGGTCCGTCCTGGACCATTATCAAGTCATTATCACATACAACTTGATAACGGTCCAGGACGGACCGAAACGTCGTGGTCTCCTCATCTCCTGGTGTGTGGTCTGGTCACCTTTTACTTCACCCCCAGAGAGCCCCAGAGACCCCCAGAGAGCCCCAGAGACCCCAGAGAGCCCCAGAGAGCCCCAGAGAGCCCCAGAGAGCCCCAGAGACCCCCAGAGACCCCCAGAGAGCCCCAGAGAGCCCCAGAGAGCCCCAGAGAGCCCCAGAGAGCCCATTAACGTCGAGCATATAATAAGGGAGAGCCGGGGGGGGGGGTTAATCACCCACTTTATATTAAATATCAAGTAGTCAAGACATTCCCTAAATATGGTCAGAATTAGAATTAAATTATGATTTAATGACCAATTATGACCTTTATGTCATATTAAGATAAATCTATAAATAATTTATTAATGATAAATAATGATAAATAATGATAAATATATCATTATGATATATTATGACCAAAGAATTAGGCCACATCTAACTTACTGATACAACACAAACGACTGCAATTAACACACATTCGATCGTCAGAGTAGTTCAGTTGTTAGGCAACAGATGCAACAAGACTGCTAGGCGGGGGACCAGGAGCTGGATCTCACTCCCCCCGTAGTCACTGTTAGGTATGCAAGCACACGTACGCAGGAAGCAGCTGTCTAACTCCCTGGTACCTATTTACCGCTAGGTGAGCAGGGGCATCAGGTGAATGATACTCTGCCCATTTGTTTCTGCTCCCGCCGGGAATCGAACCCGGGGCCCTTAGGACTACGTCCCCAGAGCGCTGGCCACTCCGCCGCCTCTGTGCGTGTGCGTGTGTGTGTGTGTGTGTGTGTGTGTGTGTGTGTGTGTGTGTGTGTGTGTGTGTGTGTGTGTGTGTGTGTGTGTGTGTGTGCGCGCGCGCGCGCGCGTTTGAGAATATGCTTCAAAGCTAAATATAAATGCGTTGATAAGGCGCGATAGTTGCGAGTGACACACCTGTCTTCCCACACCTGCTGGAGGCAGGTGTGGCAAGCCCAACAAGTGTGTAAGGAAATGCTGGTATTCAAAGCGAGCCCAGCACCTGTACAGGGAATATTGGCATTCAGAGAGTAATCACACTTGATGCATCAATGTCAAAATCCCAAGGACCCGTGGTGAGGATTCGAACCCATGTATCTGGGGAACACCCAGCGCATAGGTTCGAATTCTCATCACGGTTCCGACGGACTTCCCCAATATTGGTATTGATAACCCGTTATACTGGGAGAGTCAAGAGTTTACTCTCCTCTCATGGGCTCGGCGTGTAAGTGTACATGTATGTATGACTTAACACAACAAAATAAAGAAAACAATAGGCCAAGGTCACTATACACCTTGAACCATCACTAAGGCACGGGGGAGCAGTCATGCCACACATGTAAACTGTAACATTGTAAACTATAACATTGTAAACTATAACATTGTAAACTATAACATTGTAAACTATAACATTGTAAATTATAACATTGTAAACTATAACATTGTAAACTATAACATTGTAAATTATAACATTGTAAACTATAACATTGTAAACTATAACATTGTAAATTATAACATTGTAAATTATAACATTGTAAACTATAACACTGTAAACTATAACACTGTAAACTATAACACTGTAAACTATAACATTGTAAACTATAACACTGTAAACTATAACACTGTAAATTATAACATTGTAAACTATAACACTGTAAATTATAACATTGTAAACTATAACACTGTAAACTATAACATTGTAAACTATAACACTGTAAACTATAACACTGTAAATTATAACATTGTAAACTATAACACTGTAAACTATAACATTGTAAACTATAACACTGTAAACTATAACAGTAGGACGCTGGATACTCAATTTCCTGTCGAACAGAACACAAAGAGTAACAGTCAATCAAATAAAATAGAGTCCGAGCGCAGTTAAAAGCTCTGTACCTCAAGGTACAGTCCTTGCACCGCTACTGTTCCTTATTCTCATATCAGATATAGATAAAAATACACGTCACAGCTTTGTGTCGTCCTTTGCAGATGACACAAAAAATCAGCATGAAAATTACCTCTGCTGAAGACTTTGAAAAACTACAAGCAGATGTCAACAAAGTTTTCGATTGGGCAGCAGAAAATAACATGATGTTCAACAGTGATAAATTTCAGGTACTCAGGTACGGCAAAAATGAGGATCTGAAACATAATACAGGGTACAAAACACAATCGAATCTTCCCATAGTAGGAAAACAGCATGTCAAGGATTTGGGAATAATGATGTCAGACGATCTAACGTTTAGGGAGCATAACCAAGCAAATATCGCATCAGCCAGAAAAATGATAGGATGGATTACGAGAACTTTCAAATCCAGGGATCCCATCACAATGGTTGTACTCTTCAAGTCACTTGTGTTGTCCCGTCTTGAGTACTGCTCAGTACTCACTTCCCCCTTCAGAGCAGGAGAGATTGCTGTAATAGAGGGAATACAGAGAACATATACGGCACGCATAGACGCGATAAAACACCTAAATTATTGGGATCGTCTCAAAGCTCTCCAAATGTACTCTCTAGAAAGGAGACGAGAGAGATACCAAATAATATACACGTGGAAAATACTGGAGGGCCAGGTCCCAAATCTACACAGTAAAATAACAACGTACTGGAGTGAACGATATGGAAGAAAATGCAGAATAGAACCAGTGAAGAGCAGAGGTGCCATAGGCACAATCAGAGAGCACTGTATAAACATCAGAGGTCCGCGGTTGTTCAACGTCCTCCCAGCGACTATAAGAAATATTGCCGGAACAACCGTGGACATCTTCAAGAGAAAACTGGACTGTTTTCTAAGAGAAGTTCCGGACCAGCCGGGCTGTGGTGGGTATGTGGCCCTGCGGGCCGCTCCAAGCAACAGCCTGGTGGACCAAACTCTCACAAGTCGAGCCTGGCCTCGGGCCGGGCTTGGGGAGTAGAAGAACTCCCAGAACCCCATCAACCAGGTATCAAGCAAGCACTGTAAACTATAACACTGTAAACTATAACACTGTAAACTATAACACTGTAAACTATAACACTATAAACTATAACACTGTAAACTATTAAACTGTAAACTATAACACTGTAAACTATAACACTGTAAAATATAACACTGTAAACTATAACACTGTAAACTATAACACTGTAAACTATAACAATGTAAACTATAACACTGTAAACTATAACACTGTAAACTATAACACTGTAAACTATAACTGTAAACTATAACTGTAAACTATAACACTAAACTATAACACTGTAAACTATAAAACTGTAAACTATAACACTGTAAACTATAACACTGTAAACTATAACACTGTAAACTATAACACTGTAAACTATAACACTGTAAACTATAACACTGTAAACTATAACACTATAAACTTTAACACTGTAAACTTTAACACTGTAAACTATAACACTGTAAACTATAACACTGTAAACTATAATTGAAAGATTATAAAACTGTAACACTGTAAACTATAACAATTACCCTCAAACTTGTACGTTGTATAACCTTAGCTTTTCAACCTTGAGACACAGAACCTATAATGACACCTTTTTAAAACTATTACTTTCATGGGTAATAAAGATTTTATTTCTGTTATATAATTGTTAATGAAGGAAACTTAAATAGGAAGGAAGGGGGTATGTCCATTTATATTTGCCCCTGAGGATACTAAGGTGTACTTTAGCCAAACGCGTCCTTAAGCAACCTGCGTCTAATGTAACTTTGAGTTAATTTTTACAACGTTCTTTATCAAGTAAAGATTATGAGAAATTTAGAGAAGATTCGTGCTAGAATCATTGATCTAACAGTTTCGATGATATTTAATATCACACCCAGTTTCAAATGTTTTCACCACAGAAGTGACTCGAACCCATACTGCCAGAAGCACTGAATCTGGTGTCCAGGACACCTTAACCACTCGACCAACACGACAGGACTTTGAGTCACTTCTGGGGTGTGAGTTTTCAGTGGCATATATATGCCTAGAGACCGTTCAGGCTTGTTCGCATTTGTGTTCCTCACGTGTGCCCCAAAGAATGAGGTGATTTGATAAAATACCATGACCATGATTACCAACCGAGTGCCGGCGGGGGGGATGGAAATAGCCTCGGCTACCATCCTCTTTTGTCCGGTCGTGTTGGTCGAGTGGTTAAGGTCTCCTGTACGCCAGATGCAGTGCTCTGGCAGTATGGGTTCAAGTCACTTCTGGGGTTTGAGTTTTCAGTGATAAATATATATATAAAAGGCAAGAAATGCAGTAGATAATACGTTTAGGCACTCGCTATAAGCATGAATAGCACGTCCCAAAGTGGCGGAAAACTGTGTAGTGGCACTCCACCGCTGCCCCCTTCAATATATAACTCATTTGATGAAGGTTCAATTCAAGAGGAACGCAACACTACCCCCCAACCTCCCTCCCCCACTACCCCCCCCCCAACCTCCCCCCCCCCACCCCCCCCCCTCCCCTCCCCCCCCCCCAGCTAGTATGTGTCTTTCCCGGCCGCCATTGTAGCAAGTTAGCCTCAGTCAAGATATGCACAGAATTTAATTAAAGTTTGTCAGTGGTGCGACCGCCTGCGTTGCTTTGTTTATAATTAGCTTGCTACGATTCTGGTTGGCACGACGCTCGCTGATTGGTCCGCTTGTGGCGAGGATTGGAATAGTGGGGGGTGGGGGGGCGAGTGATTGCATGGGGGGGGGGGTTGAGATGGGGGGGCGTGAAAGGGTGTAGTGGGGGAGATGATTGCGTGAAGGCTTAAAAGAGGAATAGTATTGGGAGACGGAAGGGAAGGAAGAGAGAGAATAGAATAAAGTAGCGTTAAAGGGAAGAGTGAGGAGAGACAGAGAGAGCAGGAAGTGAAGGGGGAGATAAAGAAGAGGGAAGGATTAAGGGCACGTGAAGTAACAAGGAAACAAGAGAGAGAGGAACAGGTAAACTGGTCAGA
>WNGS01003393.1:59579-69935 GCA_020271785.1 Procambarus virginalis | reverse complement strand
TTATTCACTCTCGTATTCTTGAAGATATCTCACAGTGTACCCAAAATTTGCCAGTGCAGGCTATTAAACATATGGCCCTGTATGACTAACCATCCTGCGAGATGGTGACCTTTATTACCACTGCTACCTTATTCACTCTTGTGTTGATGATATCCTCAAAATGCTTCCGAAGTCTGCCAGTATAGACTGCTTATCACATGCCCCTGTATGACTCTCCATCCTGCCTCATGTATGGCTCAGTGCCTCACACCACCTCTTAACACACACCAGCAACCCTCTATATCGTCTAAGGAAACTGTATAAATGCACGTGCATTAAAAAGTGTGTTAAAAATAGTGAAACAAATTGGAAATGTGTTAAACTCACAAACTGGAAGCGACCCCCCAGGGCCTTCTTGTACCCTGGGGGAGCTGCAGCTACCCCCAGGGCCTTCTTGTACCCTGGGGAGCTGTAGCTACCCCCAGGGCCTTCCTGTACCCTGGGGGAGCTGTAGCTACCCCCAGGGCCTTCCTGTACCCTGGGGGAGCTGTAGCGACCCCCAGGGCCTTCCTGTACCCTGGGGGAGCTGTAGCGACCCCAGGCCTTCCTGTACCCTGGGGGAGCTGTAGCTACCCCCAGGGCCTTCCTGTACCCTGGGGGAGCTGTAGCGACCCCCAGAGCCTTCTTGTACCCTGGGGAGCTGTAGCTACCCCCAGGGCCTTCCTGTACCCTGGGGGAGCTGTAGCTACCCCAGGGCCTTCTTGTACCCTGGGGGAGCTGTAGCTACCCCCAGGGCCTTCCTGTACCCTGGGGGAGCTGTAGCTACCCCCAGGGCCTTCCTGTACCCTGGGGGAGCTGTAGCGACCCCAGAGCCTTCTTGTACCCTGGGGGAGCTGTAGCTACCCCCAGGCCTTCCTGTACCCTGAGGGAGCTGTAGCTACCCCCAGGGCCTTCTTGTACCCTGGGGGAGCTGTAGCTACCCCCAGGGCCTTCCTGTACCCTGGGGGAGCTGTAGCTACCCCCAGGGCCTTCCTGTACCCTGGGGGAGCTGTAGCTACCCCCAGGGCCTTCCTGTACCCTGGGGGAGCTGTAGCTACCCCCAGGGCCTTCTTGTACCCTAGGGGAGCTGTAGCTATCCCCAGGGTCTTCCTGTACCCTATGGGAGCTGAAGCTACCCCCAGGGTCTTCCTGTACCCTATGGGAGCTGAAGCTACCCCCAGGGTCTTCCTGTACCCTATGGGAGCTGAAGCTACCCCCAGGGTCTTCCTGTACCCTATGGGAGCTGTAGCTATCCCAGGGCCTTCCTGTACCCTGGGGGAGCTGGTAGCGCCCCGTCAGCTCCCCGTTGCCACCAATTTCTCATTGTCACCCCCACCCCACAAGCTCCCCCACCCCATATACCCGGATCATGGGGCAAGTAGAATGGGGGGGGGGTTAGGCCACTCACCCCCCCCCCTCTCCTCCTCCTCACCCATGAACTCTGTCCCTGTGCCCTCCCTCCCCCCCCCCCCTCATTGAACCCACCGGGTCGCGGAGGGGCATTATATTCTCTACTTCACATTCAGAGGTCCTTAGCCCCTGAACCTTACGGAATAGTCGCTCTTTAGCGAGAGAGCCAGGGTGGGGAGCTCTTTAGTGAGAGTGCCAGGGTGGGGAGCTCTTTAGTGAGAGTGCCAGGGTGGGGAGCTCTTTAGTGAGAGTGCCAGGGTGGGGAGCTCTTTAGCGAGAGAGCCAGGGTGGGGAGCTCTTTAGTGAGAGTGCCAGGGTGGGGAGCTCTTTAGTGAGAGTGCCAGGGTGGGGAGCTCTTTAGCGAGAGTGCCAGGGTGGGGAGCTCTTTAGCGAGAGAGCCAGGGTGGGGAGCTCTTTAGTGATAAATAGCAGAGACCAGGACAATAAATTTCCACATAATAAAGCGGCGGAAAAAGAAGGAAGAGAAAGATGAGGAGGGAGAGGAGGAGGAGGAAGGAGAAGAGCAGAGGAGGAGAAGGAGGCGGAGGAGGAAGGTGAAGAGGAGAAGAGGAGGAGGAAGGAGAGGAGGAGGATGATGTGGAGGAAGGAGAAGAGGAGAGGAGGTGGGAGAGGAGGAGGAGGAGGAAGGGGAAGAAGGAGAAGAAGTCAGGAGACAAGGAGGCGCCACAAAGCTCCTACAACAAGCGGAAGCACAGCACGACCATCGTCTTTGCAAGCGTACCACTTACCTCTGCGTACCCTGGCGTACCCCCTCGAGGGGTACGCCAGGGTGGGCGCTGCTGCTTCCTCTCACCCCCGCCCCCCTACCCCATCCTTCCCATCTCCACCCATTCCTACCCTCTCACACCCACTCCTCTACCCCCCCTTACCTAGTCCCTCTCACTCACCCAATTTTTGCTCTACAAAGTCACATAAATAACGACACTGAATCAATATTGTGGCTATATGATGGGATCGCTCCCTCGTCCCTGATCACCTCAGGCACACACACTATCAGCTGGACCATGATTGTGATTTTCATTGTGTATTGTGTCCTAACCCGTTCATTTTCCACTCGTTTTAACTTTCCTATCACTTGAACCAGATGTAGAATATAGATTTTGAATCTAGACTAGTGATGGGTAATTACTCTTCGAATATATTAAAATAGAATTATGGAGGAATGTCATCAGTAAGTGTACAATGTCCCCGTTGGTGTCATTGTGGTCATTGTCAGGTGGAAGACGGCGGTGTGTGGTTGTAAGAGACAGGCTGCAACCACTCTCCTGTCAGCGTCACGTCAACCAACTTTCTCCCACCATAAATTAATGTAAGAATTCAACATCACTTCACAAATTCTACATTTGTGTATTAATTATACACAATGCTATGAGCATTCGACCTGCAGTGTATATACATATATTTATGTGTTATGTGTGGTTTTCTCCAAGGCTAAGGGTCCCCTTCTTGGGGCCAGAGGTGGTACTCCCTTCCCTTTTTTATTTATAATATATATATATATATATATATATATATATATATATATATATATATATATATATATATATATATATATATATATATATATATAAACATATGTCGTACCTAATAGCCAGAATGCATTACTCGGCCTAATATGCAAAGCCCAATTTGCCTAATAGGCAGAGTAATTTTCGTTATTTTCCAAAAATTGTTTCCAATTGGTTTATTTGAAATATTATTATTAATATATTATATTAAGAACATGAATTACTGACTTAGTGATGCTAGTTTATGTTAGGATAAGATAGGTTAGGTTAGGTTAAATATGCTAGGTTAGGGTTGGTCATATTTCTACGTTAGTTTTAACTCAAAACAAAAACAATCATATATTATGCAATGGAAAGCTTGATCATTTCATAAGAAAACTAATTTTTAAAATATATAACTTCTGGGAAACGTGGTTTATTAGGCAAATCAGGCCTTGCATAGTAGGCCAAATTGTGCGTTCTGGCTATTAGGTACAATATATATATATATATATATATATATATATATATATATATATATATATATATATATATATGTAATATGTTGTTGAATATGACCGAAAGGGTAAGATTAATGATTCTAAGACGAATGTTCTCAATATTTGTTACGCTTTTCTTCACTGTCGAGGGAAGTTGAAAAATTAACTCTCCAAAGTTCATTTTCAAAATTTACTATGGTCTGACGACTAGGGATGCATTTCGCAAGGCGCTCCTTACATTTTCAAAGATAAATTTGGATGGGCTTTTTAAACAAGGGTAAGGCAATGGGGGTCGAAGGTCAACTGTCGTCGCCTGTCACTCTCCTTCATCATCTCTGCCTTCCGAAGACAAAGAAACAGACGGTGGCGATGATGGATGTATGACACAGTACACTTGTTGCTGTGAACAATTTATCGCCTATGTGTTCACGTGTTTATAGAGTAAACATTTTTGTAAGAAACGTTCGACAAGTGCGGACATTAACCTCCCAAACTGCATAAACATCCTAACCCTTCTGCCTCTTTAATGAGATGGACAAATGTGGTTAGATCGGGAAAATTATTATTGGCAAGACTATGGTAAAGATCCTTGCCATAGTGTTGGTCTGATACACACTGATCCTTGCCATAGTGTTGGTCTGATACACACTGATCCTTGCCATAGTGTTGGTCTGTTACACACTGATCCTTGCCATAGTGTTGGTCTGATACACACTGATCCTTGCCATAGTGTTGGTCTGTTACACACTGATCCTTGCCATAGTGTTGGTCTGATACACACTGATCCTTGCCATAGTGTTGGTCTGATACACACTGATCCTTGCCATAGTGTTGGTCTGTTACACACTGATCCTTGCCATAGTGTTGGTCTGTTACACACTGATCCTTGCCATAGTGTTGGTCTGATACACACTGATCCTTGCCATAGTGTTGGTCTGTTACACACTGATCCTTGCCATAGTGTTGGTCTATTACACACTGATCCTTGCCATAGTGTTGGTCTATTACACACTGATCCTTGCCATAGTGTTGGTCTGTTACACACTGATCCTTGCCATAGTGTTGGTCTGTTACACACTGATCCTTGCCATAGTGTTGGTCTATTACACACTGATCCTTGCCATAGTGTTGGTCTATTACACACTGATCCTTGCCATAGTGTTGGTCTGTTACACACTGATCCTTGCCATAGTGTTGGTCTGTTACACACTGATCCTTGCCATAGTGTTGGTCTGTTACACACTGATCCTTGCCATAGTGTTGGTCTATTACACACTGATCCTTGCCATAGTGTTGGTCTATTACACACTGATCCTTGCCATAGTGTTGGTCTGTTACACACTGATCCTTGCCATAGTGTTGGTCTGTTACACACTGATCCTTGCCATAGTGTTGGTCTGTTACACACTGATCCTTACCATAGTGTTGGTCTGTTACACACTGATCCTTGCCATAGTGTTGGTCTGTTACACACTGATCCTTACCATAGTGTTGGTCTGTTACACACTGATCCTTGCCATAGTGTTGGTCTGTTACACACTGATCCTTGCCATAGTGTTGGTCTGTTACACACTGATCCTTGCCATAGTGTTGGTCTGTTACACACTGATCCTTGCCATAGTGTTGGTCTGTTACACACTGATCCTTGCCATAGTGTTGGTCTGTTACACACTGATCCTTGCCATAGTGTTGGTCTGATACACACTGATCCTTGCCATAGTGTTGGTCTGTAATATTTCCTAAATAGTCCATTTTATATTATGAAAATCCAAATAGTACACTCATATATTGCTTCACTTGACTAGCAAACTTGGGTACCATCTCACTTTATTTTTTTATTAATACATGAGGTACATCTGCATTAGTGCAGCTGCCCTAGATTATATGAAGTGGAGTACAGTGTGTCAAAAAGGCTAGCTACGTGATGCTAGAAAAATCCCCATCACACAGGATGGTTAGTCATACAGAGGCGTGTGATAGGCAGTCTGCACTGGCAGACTCCGGATGCATTTTGAGGATATCATCAACACAAGAGTGAATAAGGTAGCCATCTCACTTTAACAGGTGCATCAGTCAGCAACTCTCCGGCGCCAACAACCCATCCCTCAACCATCACATTACCTCTGGATTTACACCAAAGTAGAGGAAGTTGTGAAACACCTTGGACATGACCTGACTGTCACCAACACACACCAGCCACCCTCATCCTCTGACATGAGTAACACTGACGTGAGTAACACTGACATGAGTAACACTGACGTGAGTAACATGACGTGAGTAACACTGACATGAGTAACACTGACATGAGTAACACTGACATGAGTAACACTGACATGAGTAACACTGACGTGAGTAACACTGACACGTTAGTAACACGCAGCTAAGCTATAGTCAGAGACTTAAGACTCGCTCCTCAGCGACATCATGTCTACGCCACCAGCAACCCCTACATGAGAGTAGTGGTACAAGGCAGATGGTTGGGGGAAATAGGGAAAAATGGGACGTCAGATGAGAGGAGAGGGCAGATGGTAGGGGAAGGGAGGGCAGGGGGGGGGAGGAGAGGGAGGGCAGATGTGAGGGGGGAGGGGAGGGCAGGTGGTGGTGGTGGTGCGGGTTGTGCACTACCCATCCGCTCCAAGGAATTGAGGGTAATTATTGATACGGTGGTGAACTCACTTCCCTTACATCCCTCCTTTCCTACCTACCCAGTCTCTCCCTCACTCTCCCGCCACTCTCTCCTTTCTACCTCTCCAAATTTATCTTTTTTTACCAATTCCCCGGATTTTTTGGGGGGGTAATTACTTCTGCTTATACAAGTCGGTAGAGTGACGTTCTCTTATCCCAACTCCTTGTTCTCTTATCTCCTTGTTCTCTTATCCCAGCTCCTTGTTCTCTTATCTCCTTGTTCTCTTATCCCAACTCCTTGTTCTCTTATCCCAGCTCCTTGTTCTCGTATCCCAGCTCCTTGTTCTCGTATCCCAGCTCCTTGTTCTCGTATCCCAGCTCCTTGTTCTCTTATCCCAGCTCCTTGTTCTCTTATCCCAGCTCCTTGTTCTCGTATCCCAGCTCCTTGTTCTCGTATCCCAGCTCCTTTTCTCGTATCCCAGCTCTTTGTTCTCGTATCCCAGCTCCTTGTTCTCGTATCCCAGCTCCTTGTTCTCGTATCCCAGCTCCTTGTTCTCTTATCCCAGCTCCTTGTTCTCGTATCCCAGTTCTTCGTCTCGGGTGCCACTTTAGCATGCAGGTGTTAGGTGATGCTCGTCCTGATCATATAACCACTATATCGTGGATGATAACAGTTATCTCATCTGGACGCCTACATGCCAACGTAACACCCCACGGGAAGGCCTAAAGTTTCAGTGGGGCAGCAGATAGGTGCCTCTGGAAGCCTTCATTTTAAATGGATTTTGGAGGTATGGGAGCTGAGGAGAGAGGAAAGACTAAGATTAGGTAACAGAACCTCCCGACCCTGGGATAAGGAAGGAATATGGTGGACATGATAACGATATGAAAGATTCTGAGGGAATTAACCAAGTAGACCAATGTTAACGGCAGAACGAGATAAGATAAGATCAAACAAGAGACAATTGGCTTAGATATTTTAAATGTAAATATGAAAGAATAACGGAAAGAAAATCATTACATTACACTGCTAAAGGGGGGGCTCAAGAGCTAAGACACAACCCTGCTAAGCAGACCTGAGTTAGTACAGACTCGAACAAATACAACAAATACACACAGCTCAGAGCAGTGGGGACTTTCACTTGTTTTTGTGGAGTGGAGAATTTTACCGCCAGGGTCAACAATTACGGCCGCAGTAAGGTCACTTGTCAGCGGTGTCCTCGTCTGTCGTATGGGCCAGTTTGTCTAATGGGAAGGCTTGTAGCATTATTTTTTTAGTGGAGGGGGAGAGGCTAAGGGGGTTTTGTTTAATGGGAAGCCAGGCTAGTGGGATTTTGTTTAGTAGGGAGGCTAGCGTAATTTTCCTTAATGGGCGAGAAGCTAGTGGGATTTCGTTTAATGGGGGTAGAGGGTAGTGGGATAGGGTCTTGCTGGATGAAACCTAGATGGATGAAGCCAGGGTGAAGGAACCCTTCCTGGATTAATCCAATGCTGGTTGAGCATCCAGGGCAACTTAGAATGCGTGTGGTATTCATGTTAGAAGGTATTCACGGCATTCATGTGGATGGGTAAGAGGGAGTGGTGGGGATGGGTAAGAGGGAGTGGTGGGGATGGGTAAGAGGGAGTGGTGGGGATGGGTAAGAGGGTGGTGGGGATGGGTAAGAGGGATACGGTGCTGTGTGTCGCCGGCACCCTTCAGAATCCCTCTCGCATTTTCTGCTCAAAGATCACTGCTTGTGTAGCATTGACATCCCTTTATTGATGGTGGTGGTGGTGGTGGTTTTACCGGTGGTGGTGGTGGTGGTGGTGGTGGTGGTGGCGGCGGTGGTAGTGGTGGTGGTGGTGTGGTGGTGGCGGTGGTGGTGGCGGCGGTGGTGGTGGTGGTGGTGGCGGCGGCGGTGGTGGTGGCGGTGGTGGTGGCGGCGGCGGTGGTAGTGGTGGTGGTGGTGGTGGCGGCGGCGGTGGTGGTGGTGGGTTTACCGGTGGTGTTGGTGGTGGCGGTGTAGGTAGTGGCGGCGGTGGACTCCCACCGCCGCCACTACCACTGAACTCCCTTACCAGTTCAGTAGTTTGCCAGTTATCCCAGCTTGCTTCTCCATCACCCTTTCCAGTCATTGAACTTCATCCTGTCATAAGAGCTGAGCAAGTTCATCAGGCACGACTTTGCCGTTTTAAATCCATGTTGTGCTGTTCTTACAAGCTTCATCCTCTCCAGGCGCTTCACTGTGCTCCACCAGATTGTTGTCGTTGGTACTTTACACAGAATACTTGTCAGTGACACTCATCTGTAACTTAATGCCTCTTCTTTGTTCATATTGTTTCGTTGCGTCTAATTCCTTCATTTTTTTTAACCTCTTCCTCAGTGACTACTTTGTCATCCATTGTTTCCTCTGGCCTTTAATCTCGCAACTCTGGTCTCCCACGTTGGTTTCTTTATAAAGACCTCAAGTCTTTTGTCGGATGACACTCATTGTCGTGTTCGTTAAGAATTAGCCATTGTCTCTTCAAGCAGATCACATGGTCTCTAACTGTTGTTTTCCTCCTTATGTGAGGAAGCGCTATGGTTGATCCTTAGCTTTGGCCGCAGTGTCGTTCTCAGATTTCCTCTCAGTTTCCCTCTTGAGTCAGATGTATTAAATTCTGGCTCTCTTTGGTGCATCTCTTTGTTCTCTCTTGCTAGTGCTCTACATTCTTAATGTTCTTTTGGTCCTCTCCAAAAAGGAGGAGGATGGGAGTGAAATGGTTGGAGTAGGAGGAGTAGGAAAGGGGAAGGAGGAGGTAGTGGGTGGCGGTGGGCAGCGAGCGGAGCGGTAAGTACTTTCCACGTTCATGGGCGGTCAGTTATTACTGCCCCGAGCAGTAGTTGCCTGCGGATATCCTGACGGCTGCATGTTCCTCCGTAGCTGGGGAGGAGGGGTTGGTGCTGGGGAGGAGGGGTGGTGCTGGGGTGTGGGCTCTGTGTGTGGGCGTGCTGTGTGTGGGCGTTGCTGGTTGTGGGCTTGGTCGTAGGGCGGCTGTCTGGGCGTGCTGTGTGGGTGGGCGTGGCTGTGTGTGGGCGTGCTGTGTGTCGGGCGGTGCTGGTGTGGGGCGTGCTGTGTGAGTGCGTGGCTGTGGTCGTGTCGGGTGCCGTGCTGTGTGTGGGCGGCTGCCTGCGTGCGGTATGTGGGCGTCTTGGGGCTGCTCGCTGTGTGGGCTCATTGTGTGGGGATGCTGTGTGTGGGCGTGCTATTGGCTGGTGCGTGATGCTGTGTGGGGCGTGTCTGTGTGTGGGCTGTGCGGTGTGTGGGGCGTGCTGTGTGTGGGCGTGCGTTGGGCGCGTGCGTGCTGGTGGGCGTGCGTGTGTGGGTGCGAGTGGTGCGTCATGGCTGCTGGGGCGGCTGCATGTGGTGGGCGTGGCCTGTGTGTGGGCGTGCTGTCTGGGCGTGCTGTGTGGGCGTGCGTGTGCTGGGCGTGCTGTATGGGCGTGCTGTGTGTGGGCGTGCTGTCTGGGCGTGCTGTGTGTGCGTGCTGTGTGCGTATGCTGGGTGTGCTGGGAGTGCCTGCACTGGTGCGGCTCGTGTGTGTGTGGGTCCCGAGTGTGTGGGTGGCTAGTGCGGTGTCTGTGGGGGGCGGTTGCTGTGTGTGGGCGTCCTGTGTATGGGCCGTGGCTGTCTGGGCGTGCTGTGGTGTGGGCCCGTGCTGTGTGGGCGTGCTGTCTGTGGGTGCTGTGTGTGGGCGTGCCTGCTGTGGGCCTAGTGCGTGCTTCTAGTGGCGGCTGTCTGGGCTGCTCTGGGCTGGTGCTGGTGTGTGGGCGTGCTGGGCGTGTGCTGTGCTGTGGTGTGGGCGTGCTGTCTGGGCGTGCTGTGTGTGGGCGGTGGGGCTGCTGGACTGCGTGCTGTGGGCGTGCCTGCCCCCGTGCGCGTGCGGTATGTGGGCGTGCTGTGTGGGCGTGCCCGGTGTGTGGGGCCGTCCTCTGTCGTATGGGTCGTGCTGTCGTGTGCGGTGCTGTGCTGTGTGTGGGCGTGCTGCCGTCGGGACGTGCGTCTGTGGTGCGTGCGTGTAGGCTGTGTGTGGGTGGGTGCTGTCTGGGCGTGCTGTCTGGGCGTGGCGGGTATGTGAGGGCGGTGACATATCGCTGGGTACGGCTCGTCTTGTGTGGGCTTCCTGTAGTGTGTGTTAGGGCTGTGCTGCGTGAGAGCTGATGCGCCTGTGTGGACCGTATCTGGGATACACTGTACACCGTATGCAGGGGATATGGTTACTCAGACCCCCTTATACTTGTGCAAAGCCTGCCCTAATGTTAATGATGTAGTGAGAAT
>WNGS01003393.1:45456-55461 GCA_020271785.1 Procambarus virginalis | reverse complement strand
TGATGAGATGAGAGACGCCACTAGTAAAGAGGGCGACAGCTTCCCGAGTGAGAGAAAGGTAGGTATCTGGGAGTATATATAACCCCTTTAATGACACCCGAGCCACACATTAATCAAATAATATCAGCGGCATGCGCACACAGCCAGACCTTCCGATAACCTTTAGGTACTTTACAAAAATAGCCTTCATGACAATGTATACAACCTACGTAATACACACCATCGAGTATGCAGCTGTGATCTGATATCCACACCTGAAATAGCACAAGATGAAACTGGAAAAAATCAACAAATATGCAACTAAGCTTGTACAGGAGCTGAGGGGACTCAACCTCACCTCATATAAGGAACGAACGAACAAGGAAGAGAGGATAACGTGTAAGATAACGAGAGAACTTGACAATCCTCAAAGAGGTCATGGGTTAAATTGAGATATAGAACAACTTGACGGGGGATAGCAGATTGAAACGAGTGAGCGAGAGAGATGCATCTGGAAAAGCTTGTTTAGCGTGACGGTCACGCACAAATAACATGATTAATGAGAAGATATCGTAGATGCTAATCGATAAGAAGCTTCAAATTAAAACAGGACGATAATCCTTACGAATGACCGTCATTGCATTAATTGACCAGTAGCTGGAAGGATCGGAATTTGGCGATAATGTTGGACCATACAAGTGTGTCTAGACGAGTACACATAAGAGTCATAGTTCGAGCCTGCAGGCACACATAGGTGAGCCATCCGCTCACGCACACAATCGCTAGAAGTTTGGGTCTTTAATGATAGTTTCATCTCGTATCCAACCTGACCGAAAATACCCGGGGCCCAAGAGCTGGAGCTAATTTTACTGATTTATCTAGGGTCCTTGGGAAAACCCAACGGTTCCGTTCCATATTGGAACGCCTACGTCATATTTCGTAGTCAAATGTGGAGGGGTGTTCCCATAGAGTTTTATGGTTGTATATGTTATATTTACGATCTCTGAACAAATCATAGCTTCAGAGATCGTAAATATAACAGATCCGAAACCTACATCTATGGGCAGCACAAAACGTCCACTAGACTGTGCGACACAGTGGTTGCAAGGATCAGGTTGGGTTACCGTTACCTGTGGCAGGTGGCTGCAGGTGACGGATCTCCCAATCCTGAGCACTCCAGTTGCAAACTCTGTGAGCAGGAACTACGGCACGATCTCCCGCACTACATCACTGAATGCCCAGTTATTAGACCTTTCAGACCAGTTGGCATGAGGTACCTGGAGCTTTGCAATTACTTTATTCACTCTCGTATTCTTGAAGATATCCTCACAGTGTACCCAAAATTTGCCAGTGCAGGCTACTAAACATATGGCCCTGTATGACTAACCATCCTGCGAGATGGGGACCTTTATTACCACTGCTACCTTATTCAATCTTGTGTTGATGATATCCTCAAAATGCATCTGGAATCTGCCAGTGCAGACTGCTTATCACATGCCTCTGTATGACTAACCATCCTGTGTGATGGGGATTTTCTAGCATCAACTAGTTAGCTTTTTTGACACACTGTACTCCCTTTCATATAGTCCAGGACAGCTGCTGTACAAATGCAGATGTACCTAATGTATTAATAATAATAAAAAAAAACAATATTCTCGAAGAATTCTATTTTGCCACTTTACTAGAGAGGCAGAGAGAATCATGCATGTCAAAATGTCTTTTTACCTTTACGTCCTGAGAGACGTAACCTCCACCATTGTTCAGACACAAAGTATTTTGTTCCCTAAGTACACCAGCAGTTGGTACTAACGCACCAGCTCACACTGTACTCACTGTGTATGGTCAACGGTCTAGTGTAACCGTCCGAAATCCGGTCATTAGATCCCTCACACCTGCCGGTAAGAGGGTACCTGGAGGTTTACAATTACCTCCGTCTTGTTGAGGAGAACCTCGTGGTACAGCCCCTGTATGACTCTCCATCCTGCCTCATGTATGGCTCAGTGCCTCACACCACCTCTTAACACACACCAGGCAACCCTCTATATGGTCTAAGGAAACTGTATAAATGTACGTGCATTAAAAAGTGTTAAAAATATTTAAACAAATTGGAAATGTGTTAAACTCACAAACTGGTAGCGACCCCCAGGGCCTTCCTGTACCCTGGGGGGAGCTGTAGCTACCCCCAGGGCCTTCCTGTACCCTGGGGGGAGCTGAAGCTACCCCCAGGGCCTTCTTGTACCCTGGGGGGAGCTGAAGCTACCCCCAGGGCCTTCCTGTACCCTGGGGGAGCTGAAGCTACCCCCAGGGCCTTCCTGTACCCTGGGGGAGCTGAAGCTACCCCCAGGGCCTTCCTGTACCCTAGGGGAGCTGAAGCTACCCCCAGGGCCTTCCTGTACCCTGGGGGAGCTGTAGCGACCCCCAGGGCCTTCCTGTACCCTGGGGGAGCTGTAGCGACCCCCCAGGGCCTTCCTTTACCCTGGGGGAAGCTGGTAGCGCCCCGTCAGCTCCCAAGTTGCCACCAATTTCTCATTGTCACCCCCCACCCCACAAGCTCCCCCACCCCTTATACCCGGATCATGGGGCAAGTAGAATGGGGGGGGGGTCGCGGCCACTCACCCCCCCCTCCTCCTCCTCACCCATGAACTCTGTCCCTGTGCCCTCCCTTCCCCCCTCCCCCCCCCCCCTCATTGAACCCACCGGGTCGCGGAAGGGCATTATATTTCTCTACCTCACAATTCAGAGGTCCTTAGCCCCTTAACCTTACGGAATAGTCGCTCTTTAGCGAGAGAGCCAGGGTGGGGAGCTCTTTAGCGAGAGTGCCAGGGTGGGGAGCTCTTTAATGAGAGAGCCAGGGTGGGGAGCTCTTTAGCGAGAGAGCCAGGGTGGGGAGCTCTTTAGCGAGAGTGCCAGGGTGGGGAGCTCTTTAGCGAGAGTGCCAGGGTGGGGAGCTCTTTAGTGAGAGAGCCAGGGTGGGGAGCTCTTTAGCGAGAGAGCCAGGGTGGGGAGCTCTTTAGCGAGAGAGCCAGGGTGGGGAGCTCTTTAGTGAGAGAGCCAGGGTGGGGAGCTCTTTAGCGAGAGTGCCAGGGTGGGGAGCTCTTTAGTGAGAGTGCCAGGGTGGGGAGCTCTTTAGCGAGAGTGCCAGGGTGGGGAGCTCTTTAGTGAGAGTGCCAGGGTGGGGAGCTCTTTAGCGAGAGTGCCAGGGTGGGGAGCTCTTTAGCGAGAGAGCCAGGGTGGGGAGCTCTTTAGCGAGAGAGCCAGGGTGGGGAGCTCTTTAGTGAGAGTGCCAGGGTGGGGAGCTCTTTAGCGAGAGTGCCAGGGTGGGGAGCTCTTTAGCGAGAGTGCCAGGGTGGGGAGCTCTTTAGCGAGAGTGCCAGGGTGGGGAGCTCTTTAGTGAGAGAGCCAGAGTGGGGAGCTCTTTAGCGAGAGTGCCAGGGTGGGGAGCTCTTTAGCGAGAGAGCCAGGGTGGGGAGCTCTTTAGTGAGAGTGCCAGGGTGGGGAGCTCTTTAGCGAGAGAGCCAGGGTGGGGAGCTCTTTAGCGAGAGTGCCAGGGTGGGGAGCTCTTTAGCGAGAGTGCCAGGGTGGGGAGCTCTTTAGCGAGAGAGCCAGGGTGGGGAGCTCTTTAGCGAGAGTGCCAGGGTGGGGAGCTCTTTAGCGAGAGTGCCAGGGTGGGGAGCTCTTTAGCGAGAGTGCCAGGGTGGGGAGCTCTTTAGCGAGAGTGCCAGGGTGGGGAGCTCTTTAGCGAGAGTGCCAGGGTGGGGAGCTCTTTAATGAGAGTGCCAGGGTGGGGAGCTCTTTAATGAGAGTTCCAGGGTGGGGAGCTCTTTAGTGATAAATAGCAGAGACCAGGACAATAAATTTTCCACATAATAAAGCGGCGGAAAAAGAAGGAAGAGAAAGATGAGGAGGGAGAGGAGAAGGAGGAAGGAGAAGAGCAGAGGAGGAGAAGGAGGCGGAGGAGGAAGGTGAAGAGGAGAGGAGGAGGAGGAGGAAGGGGAAGAAGGAGAAGAAGTCAGGAGACAAGGAGGCGCCACAAAGCTCCTACAACAAGCGGAAGCACAGCACGACCATCGTCTTTGCAAGCGTACCACTTACCTCTGCGTACCCTGGCGTACCCCCTCGAGGGGTACGCCAGGGTGGGCGCTGCTGCTTCCTCTCAACCCCCCCCCACCCCCACCCTTACCATCTCCACCCATTCCTACCCTCTCACACCCACTCCTCTACCCCCCTTACCTAGTCCCTCTCACTCCCCCAATTTTTGCTCTACAAAGTCACATAAATAACGACACTGAATCAATATTGTGGCTATATGATGGGATCGCTCCCTCGTCCCTGATCACCTCAGGCACACGCACTATCAGCTGGACCATGATTGTGATTTTCATTGTGTATTGTGTCCTAACCCGTTCATTTTCCACTCGTTTTAACTTTCCTATCACTCGAAGCAGATGTAGAATATAGATTTTGAATCTAGACTAGTGATGGGTTATTACTCTTCGAATATATTAAATAGAATTATGGAGGAATGTCAACAGTAAGTGTACAATGTCCCCGTTGGTGTCATTGTGGTCATTGTCAGGTGGAAGACGGCGGTGTGTGGTTGTAAGAGACAGGCTGCAACCACTCTCCTGTCAGCGTCAGGTCAACCAACTTTCTCCCACCATAAATTAATGTAAGAATTCAACATCACTTCACAAATTCTACATTTGTGTATTAATTATACACAATGCTATGAGCATTCGACCTGCAGTGTATATACATATATTTATGTGTTATGTGTGGTTTTCTCCAAGGCTAAGGGTCCCCTTCTTGCGGCCAGAGGTGGTACTCCCTTCCCTTTTTTATTTATAATATATATATATATATATATATATATATATATATATATATTATATATATATATATATATATATATATGTAATATGGTGTTGAATATGACCGAAAGGGTAAGATTAATGATTCTAAGACGAATGTTCTCAATATTTGTTACGCTTTTCTTCACTGTCGAGGGAAGTTGAAAAATTAACTCTCCAAATTTCATTTTCAAAATTTACTATGGTCTGACGACTAGGGATGCATTTCGCAAGGCGCTCCTTACATTTTCAAAGATAAATTTGGATGGGCTTTTTAAACAAGGGTAAGGCAATGGGGGGTCGAAGGTCAACTGTCGTCGCCTGTCACTCTCCTTCATCATCTCTGCCTTCCGAAGACAAAGAAACAGACGGTGGCGATGATGGATGTATGACACAGTACACTTGTTGCTGTGAACAATTTATCGCCTATGTGTTCACGTGTTTATAGAGTAAACATTTTTGTAAGAAACGTTCGACAAGTGCGGACATTAACCTCCCAAACTGCATAAACATCCTAACCCTTCTGCCTCTTTAAGGAGATGGACAAATGTGGTTAGATCGGGAAAATTATTATTGGCAACACTATGGTAATGATCCTTGCCATAGTGTTGGTCTGATACACACTGATCCTTGCCATAGTGTTGGTCTGATACACACTGATCCTTGCCATAGTGTTGGTCTGTTACACACTGATCCTTGCCATAGTGTTGGTCTGATACACACTGATCCTTGCCATAGTGTTGGTCTGTTACACACTGATCCTTGCCATAGTGTTGGTCTGTTACACACTGATCCTTGCCATAGTGTTGGTCTGTTACACACTGATCCTTGCCATAGTGTTGGTCTGATACACACTGATCCTTGCCATAGTGTTGGTCTGATACACACTGATCCTTGCCATAGTGTTGGTCTGTTACACACTGATCATTGCCATAGTGTTGGTCTGATACACACTGATCCTTGCCATAGTGTTGGTCTGATACACACTGATCCTTGCCATAGTGTTGGTCTGTTACACACTGATCATTGCCATAGTGTTGGTCTGATACACACTGATCCTTGCCATAGTGTTGGTCTGATACACACTGATCCTTGCCATAGTGTTGGTCTGTTACACACTGATCATTGCCATAGTGTTGGTCTGTTACACACTGATCCTTGCCATAGTGTTGGTCTGATACACACTGATCCTTGCCATAGTGTTGGTCTGATACACACTGATTCTTGCCATAGTGTTGGTCTGTTACACACTGATCCTTGCCATAGTGTTGGTCTGTTACACACTGATCCTTGCCATAGTGTTGGTCTGTTACACACTGATCCTTGCCATAGTGTTGGTCTGTTACACACTGATCCTTGCCATAGTGTTGGTCTGTTACACACTGATCCTTGCCATAGTGTTGGTCTGTTACACACTGATCCTTACCATAGTGTTGGTCTGTTACACACTGATCCTTGCCATAGTGTTGGTCTGTTACACACTGATCCTTGCCATAGTGTTGGTCTGTTACACACTGATCCTTGCCATAGTGTTGGTCTGTTACACACTGATCCTTGCCATAGTGTTGGTCTGTAATATTTCCTAAATAGTCCATTTTATATTATGAAAATCCAAATAGTACACTCATATATTGCTTCACTTGACTAGCAAACTTGGGTACCATCTCACTTTATTTTTTTTATTAATACATGAGGTACATCTGCATTAGTGCAGCTGCCCTAGATTATATGAAGTGGAGTACAGTGTGTCAAAAAGGCTAGCTACGTGATGCTAGAAAAAATCCCCATCACACAGGATGGTTAGTCATACAGAGGCGTGTGATAGGCAGTCTGCACTGGCAGACTCCGGATGCATTTTGAGGATATCATCAACACAAGAGTGAATAAGATAGCCATCTCACTTCAACAGGTGCATCAGTCAGCAACTCTCCGGCGCCAACAACCATCCCTCAACCATCACATTACCTCTGGATTTACACCAAAGTAGAGGAAGTTGTGAAACACCTTGGACATGACCTGACTGTCACCAACACACACCAGCCACCCTCATCCTCTGACATGAGTAACACTGACGTGAGTAACACTGACATGAGTAACACTGACATGAGTAATACTGACGTGAGTAACACTGACATTAGTAACACTGACTTGAGTAACACTGACATAATTAACACTGACGTGTTAGTAACACGCAGCTAAGCTATAGTCAGAGTCTTTAGACTCGCTTCTCAACGACATCATGTCTACGCCACCAGCAACCCCTACATGAGAGTAGTGGTACAAGGCAGATGGTTGGGGGAAATAGGGAAAAATGGGACGTCAGATGGGGGGAGGAGAGGGCAGATGGTAGGGGAAGGGAGGGCAGGGGTGGGGGGGAGGAGAGGGGAGGGCAGATGGTGAGGGGGGAGGGGAGGGCAGGTGGTGGTGGTGGTGCGGGTTGTGCACTATACCATCCGCTCCAAGGAAATTGAGGGTATTATTGATACGGTGGTGAACCCACTTCCCTACATCCCTCTCTTTCCTACCTACCAGTCTCTCCCTCACTCTCCCGCCACTCTCTCCTTTCTACCTCTCCAAATTTATCTTTTTTTACCAATTCCCCGGATTTTTTGGGGGGGTAATTACTTCTGCTTATACAAGTCGGTAGAGTGACGTTCTCTTATCCCAACTCCTTGTTCTCTTATCTCCTTGTTCTCTTATCCCAGCTCCTTGTTCTCTTATCTCCTTGTTCTCTTATCCCAACTCCTTGTTCTCTTATCCCAGCTCCTTGTTCTCGTATCCCAGCTCCTTGTTCTCGTATCCCAGCTCCTTGTTCTCGTATCCCAGCTCCTTGTTCTCTTATCCCAGCTCCTTGTTCTCTTATCCCAGCTCCTTGTTCTCGTATCCCAGCTCCTTGTTCTCGTATCCCAGCTCCTTGTTCTCGTATCCCGCTCTTTGTTCTCGTATCCCAGCTCCTTGTTCTCGTATCCCAGCTCCTTGTTCTCGTATCCCAGCTCCTTGTTCTCTTATCCCAGCTCCTTGTTCTCGTATCCCAGTTCTTCGTCTCGGGTGCCACTTTAGCATGCAGGTGTTAGGTGATGCTCGTCCTGATCATATAACCACTATATCGTGGATGATAACAGTTATCTCATCTGGACGCCTACATGCCAACGTAACACCCCACGGGAGGCCTAAAGTTTCAGTGGGGCAGCAGATAGGTGCCTCTGGAAGCCTTCATTTTAAATGGATTTTGGAGGTATGGGAGCTGAGGAGAGAGGAAGACTAAGATTAGGTAACAGAACCTCCCGACCCTGGGATAAGGAAGGAATATGGTGGACATGATAACGATATGAAAGATTCTGAGGGCAATTAACCAAGTAGACCACCATGTTAACGGCAGAACGAGATAAGATAAGATCAAACAAGAGACAATTGGCTTAGATATTTTAAATGAAATATGAAAGAATAACGGAAAGAAAATCATTACATTACACTGCTAAAGGCGGGGGCTCAAGAGCTAAGACACAACCCTGCTAAGCAGACCTGAGTTAGTACAGACTCGAACAAATACAACAAATACACACAGCTCAGAGCAGTGGGGACTTTCACTTGTTTTTGTGGAGTGGAGAATTTTACCGCCAGGTCAACAATTACGGCCGCAGTAAGGTCACTTGTCAGCGGTGTCCTCGTCTGTCGTTGGGCCAGTTTGTCTAATGGGAAGGCTTGTAGCATTATTTTTTTAGTGGAGGGGGAGAGGCTAAGGGGGTTTTGTTTATGGGAGCCAGGCTAGTGGGATTTTTTTAGTAGGGAGGCTAGCGTAATTTTCCTTAATGGGCGAGAAGCTAGTGGGATTTCGTTTAATGGGGGTAGAGGGTAGTGGGATAGGGTCTTGCTGGATGAAACCTAGATGGATGAAGCCAGGGTGAAGGAACCCTTCCTGGATTAATCCAATGCTGGTTCAGCATCCAAGGGCAACTTAGAATGCGTGTGGTATTCATGTTAGAAGGTATTCACGGCATTCATGTGGGATGGGTAAGAGGGAGTGGTGGGGATGGGTAAGAGGGAGTGGTGGGGATGGGTAAGAGGGAGTGGTGGGGATGGTAAGAGGGATACGGTGCTGTGTGTCGCCGGCACCCTTCAGAATCCCTCTCGCATTTCTGCTCAAAGATCACTGCTTGGTAGCATTGACATCCCTTTATTGATGGTGGTGGTGGTGGTGGTTTTACCGGTGGTGGTGGTGGTGGTGGTGGTGGTGGTGGCGGCGGTGGTAGTGGTGGTGTGGTGGGTGGTGTGGCGGTGGTGGTGGCGGCGGTGGGGGTGGTGGTGGTGGCGGCGGCGGTGGTGTGGCGGTGGTGGTGGCGGCGGCGTGTTAGTGGTGGGTGGTGGTGGCGGCGGCGGTGGTGGTGGTGGTTTACCGGTGGTGTGTGGTGGTGGCGGTGAGGGTAGTGGCGGCGGTGGACTCCCACCGCCGCCACTACCACTGAACTCCCTTACCAGTTCAGTAGTTTGCCAGTTATCCCAGCTTGCTTCTCCATCACCCTTTCCAGTCATTGAACTTCATCCTGTCATAAGAGCTGAGCAAGTTCATCAGGCACGACTTTGCCGTTTTAAATCCATGTTTGTGCTGTTCTTACAAGCTTCATCCTCTCCAGGCGCTTCACTGTGCTCCACAGATTGTTGTCGTTGGTACTTTACACAGAATACTTGTCAGTGACACTCATCTGTAACTTAATGCCTCTTCTTTGTTCATATTGTTTCGTTGCGTCTAATTCCTTCATTTTTTTAATCTTCCTCAGTGACTACTTTGTCATCCATTGTTTCCTCTGGCCTTTAATCTCGCAACTCTGCTCCCACGTTGGTTTCTTTATAAAGACCTCAAGTCTTTTGTCGGATGACACTCATTGTCGTGTTCGTTAAGAATAGCCATTGTCTCTTCAAGCAGATCACATGGTCTCTAACTGTTGTTTTCCTCCTTATGTGAGGAAGCGCTATGGTTGATCCTTAGCTTTGGCCCGCAGTGTCGTTCTCAGATTTCCTCTCAGTTTCCCTCTGAGTCAGATGTATTAATTTCTGGCTCTCTTTGGTGCATCTCTTTTTTCTCTCTTGCTATGCTCTACATTCTTTAATGTTTCTTTGGTCCTCTCCAAAAAGGAGGAGGATAGGGAGTGAATGGTTGGAGTAGGAGGAGTAGGAAGGG
>WNGS01003390.1:16681-27481 GCA_020271785.1 Procambarus virginalis | reverse complement strand
AAAAGCCCAGCTTAGGTAAGAAATTACTTAACAGGACGGAGCCAGAAAGTAACAGTCAGGGGCGAGAAGTCAGACCGGGAACCATAACGAGTGGCGTACCTCAAGGATCGGTGCTGGGACCAGTTCTATTTCTAATATACGTGAACGACATGTCTACAGCAGTCGAGTCCTATATGTTGATGTTCGGGATGACGTGAAATTAAGGAGACGAGTTGTGACAGATGAGGATTGTAGGATACTCCAAGATAACTTGAACAAGCTGCAGAGATGGTCAGAGATATGGCTATTGGAGTTCAACATGAGCAAGTGTAAAGTTATGGAAATAGGGCTAGGTGAGAGGAGACCAAAGGGTCAGTACACATTGAAGGGGAACTAGCTTGATGATTCGAGAAAGAGACCTGGGCGTGGATGTAACACCAAATCTAACTCCTGAGCACATATAAATCGGATAAGGGCAGCAGCGTACTCTATGCTAGCAAATGCTATAACGTCATTCAGAAACCTAAGTAAGGTGACATTCAGAGCACTTTACACCACCTACGTGAGATCAGTCTTATAGTATGCAGCCTCATCATGGAGCCCCCAATCTAAAGAAAAACACATTAGGAAATTGGAAAATGTGCAGAAATTTGAGGACGAGGCTCGTCCACAGTTGCCATGGGATGGGGTTATGAAGAGACGACGAAGGAACTGAATATAATAACGAAGTTAGAAAAAAAGGAGGGTAGCGGGGAGAGATGTGATACGCAAAATATAAATACTTAGAGGGCATAACAGATGTACGCGAAATGGACTTATATCTTCAGCACTGACCTACCAACAGAAACAAGGAGGACATTGGGTAGACACTGACTGGAAAATCTACTGATGATATCTAGAGATGTAAGAGTTCACTTTCGTGTCAGAGCTAGTCGGGAAATTGGAACTAAACTAAGGTGCACATTGTGCGGCAACACTATTCAACGGTGTAAAACTGGGCTATCTGTAGCAGCAGAAGGAGTGGAGTCATTGCTTTTAACAACCGATGGCTAGAAATGAGGGATCCAACACCCAACGCTCGATCCTGCAGGCACAAATACGTGAGTAGAAATAGGTAAGTACATACATGCACACGCATGCAAGCATGCAGACACGCACACACACACACGCACAATGTGCACCACAAAGGAGAGAAACAATAAGCAGCCTTCAAGGTGAGCGGATAGCAGCAAAAGAGGAGATAAGCCTCAAAGATAATCCAACTCTGGATCAGCATCAAATAATCCTCTCAAAAGAAGATGGAAACATACCAATGGAAGGGACTGCTATAGTTTATGCCACATTTGCAGAAAAGCTAAGAAAGAGCTCAGAAGCAATGTCCACAGTGAAGGAAGTAGCCATGAAAGCAGCTCCCTCACAGGAAGCAGCAAGGTGCAGTAGTCAGCTGCTGGAAACAAAAAGCTCTATGTAGCAGTGGGCATTAGAGAACAAGAAGGCTCCAGTAAGACAGAATGGAAAGCTAAGGACAGAGTGGTAGTGAGAGGGATCCTAAAGGGGCTACAGATGGAGTGGGCTGAACAAAGCAGAGAATCAGTTTTTCAGGCTAGGCTGGTACAACAAGAACAAAGGTCGACCGATAAAGAGAGTGTCGATCTTTCGACACTATCCTAATCTCCAGTGGATTAGAGAGTACCTAAGCAATGGGAAGCGGAGAGTTACTGTGAGGGGGCGAGACCTCAGAATGTCGAGATGTCACCAGCGGAGTCCCACAGGGTTCTGTACTCGGATCTATCCTGTTTCTGATATACGTAAATGATCATCAAGAAGGTAGAGACTCACTCCTCTCAATGTTTGCTGATAATGTCAAAATTATGAGAAGGATTAAGACAGAGAAGGACAGCTTGAGGCTTCAAGATGATTTGGACAAGCTGCAGGAATGATCCAACAAATGGCTGTAGAATTTAACCCGAGTAAATGTAAAGTATTGAAGATAGGTGTAGGGAGAAGGAGACCAGATACAAGGTACCATTTGGAAGATGACATTCTTCAAGAATCAGAGACAGAGAAAAACCTGGGGGATGATATCACGCCAGACCTGTCCCCTGAAGCCCACACCAAAATGATATCATCAGCGGCACATGGCAGATTGGCCAACATAAAAACTGCCGTTAGAAACTCGTGTAAGGAATCATTCAGAACCTTGTTACTACATATGTCAGACCAATCCTGGAGTACGCAGCTCCAGCATGGAGTCTGTATCTCTTTAAACACAAGACTAATTTGGACAAGGTTCAGAGGTATGCCACCAGACTGGTACCCGAGCAGAGGAGTATGAGCTACGAGGAGAGACTACGGGAACTAAACCTCATGTCACTGGAAGACAGAAGAGTTAGAGGAGACATGATCACCACATTCAAGAATCTCAGAGGAATTAATAAAGTAGATAAAGATCATGTATGTAACACAGGAGGCACACGAACAAGGGGACACAGGTGGAAACTGAGTACCCAAATGAGCCACAGAGACGTTAGAAAGAACTTTTTCAGTGTCAGAGTAGTTAACAGGTGGAACGCTTTAGGCAGTGATGTGGTGGAGGCTGACTTCATACACTGTTTCAAGTGTAGATATAATAGAGCCCAATAGGCTCAGGAACCTGTACATCAGCTGACAGTTGAAAGGCAAGACTAAAGGGCAGACGTCGACCACCACAAGCACAACTAGCCGAGTACAGTGTAGGGAAGTAACCACCTACGGACCTCCTGCATAAGAAATGAAACCTATTCCATCTGTCAACAAGTCGAATGGAAATTTTTGCTAAACGTCGCTGTACGGTAGAGAGCTGGTGAAGGTCAAGAGGACAGCAGAGGACTGCACAAGGCTCCAGGAAGCCCAGGGCAGCCCAGAGACGAGGTCTGAAGAATGGTTATTGGATTTTTTTTGAGGCATGTGAGAGGCGTGAGATTGGTAAGTAGGGAGAGGTGACCTCACGAAGGCTCGCGCTAACAGGATAACCTCGGCACCAAGATGAACCCGGCGAAAATTGGAAATAGTCATCGTAACTTTCACCTGTACAAAGTTAGAGATGTATTTCTCCAGAGCGATATGACTAGGGAAGATATTCAGCACACGGGACCACCGGATTACTGGGTAATATTCAGCACACGGGACCACCGGATTACTGTGTAATATTCAGCACAGGGACCACCGGATTACGGGTAATATTCAGCACACGGGACCACCGGATTACTGGGTAATATTCAGCACACGGGGACCACCGGATTACTGGGTAATATTCAGCACACGGGACCACCGATTACTGGGTAATATTCAGCACACGGGACCACCGGATTACTGGGTAATATTCAGCACACGGGACCACCGGATTACTGGGTAATATTCAGCACACGGGACCACCGGATTACTGGGTAATATTCAGCACACGGGACCACCGGATTACCGGGTAATATTCAGCACACGGGACCACCGGATTACCGGGTAATATTCAGCACACGGGACCACCGGATTACTGGGTAATATTCAGCACACGGGACCACCGGATTACTGGGTGATATACAGCACACGGGACCACCGGATTACTGGTATATACAGCACACGGGACCACCGGATTACTGGGTAATATTCAGCACACGGGACCACCGGATTACTGGGTAATATTCAGCACACGGGACCACCGGATTACTGGATAATATTCAGCACACGGGACCACCGGATTACTGGATGATATTCTGCACACGGGACCACCGGATTACCGGCGAATATTCAGCACACGGGACCACCGGATTACTGGGTAATATTCAGCACACGGGACCACCGGATTACTGGGTAATATTCAGCACACGGGACCACGGATTACGGGTAATATTCAGCACACGGGACCACCGGATTACTGGGTAATATTCAGCACACGGGACCACCGGATTACTGGGTAATATTCAGCACACGGGACCACCGGATTACTGGGTAATATTCAGCACACGGGACCACCGGATTACCGGTAATATTCAGCACACGGGACCACTGGATTACTGGGTAATATTCAGCACACGGGACCACCGGATTACCGGATAATATTCAGCACACGGGACCACCGGATTACTGGGTAATATTCAGCACACGGGACCACCGGATTACCGGGTAATATTCAGCACACGGGACCACTGGATTACTGGGTAATATTCAGCACACGGGACCACCGGATTACCGGGTAATATTCAGCACACGGGACCACCGGATTACTGGGTAATATTCAGCACACGGGACCACCGGATTACTGGGTAATATTCAGCACACGGGACCACCGGATTACCGGAATATTCAGCACACGGGACCACGGATTACTGGGTAATATTCAGCACACGGGACCACCGGATTACCGGGTAATATTCAGCACACGGGACCACCGGATTACTGGGTAATATTCAGCACACGGGACCACCGGATTACCGGGTAATATTCAGCACACGGGACCACCGGATTACTGGGTAATATTCAGCACACGGGACCACCGGATTACCGGGTAATATTCAGCACACGGGACCACCGGATTACTGGGTAATATTCAGCACACGGGACCACCGGATTACCGGGTAATATTCAGCACACGGGACCACCGGATTACTGGGTGATATTCAGCACACGGGACCACCGGATTACTGGGTAATATTCAGCACACGGGACCACCGGATTACTGGATGATATACTGCACACGGGACCACCGGATTACTGGATGATATACTGCACACGGGACCACCGGATTACTGCACACGGGACCACCGGATTACTGGGTAATATTCAGCACACGGGACCACCGGATTACTGGGTAATATTCAGCACACGGGACCACCGGATTACTGGATGATATATTGCACACGGGACCACCGGATTACTGGGAATATTCAGCACACGGGACCACCGGATTACCGGGAATATTCAGCACACGGGACCACCGGATTACTGGGTAATATTCAGCACACGGGACCACCGGATTACTGGGTAATATTCAGCACACGGGACCACCGGATTACTGGGTAATATTCAGCACACGGGACCACCGGATTACTGGGTAATATTCAGCACACGGGACCACCGGATTACTGGGTAATATTCAGCACACGGGACCACCGGATTACTGGGTAATATTCAGCACACGGGACCACCGGATTACTGGGTAATATTCAGCACACGGGACCACCGGATTACTGGGTAATATTCAGCACACGGGACCACCGGATTACCGGGTAATATTCAGCACACGGGACCACCGGATTACCGGGTAATATTCAGCACACGGGACCACCGGATTACCGGGTAATATTCAGCACACGGGACCACCGGATTACCGGGTAATATTCAGCACACGGGACCACCGGATTACCGGGTAATATTCAGCACACGGGACCACCGGATTACCGGGTAATATTCAGCACACGGGACCACCGGATTACCGGGTAATATTCAGCACACGGGACCACCGGATTACCGGGTAATATTCAGCACACGGGACCACCGGATTACCGGGTAATATTCAGCACACGGGACCACCGGATTACCGGGTAATATTCAGCACACGGGACCACCGGATTACTGGGTAATATTCAGCACACGGGACCACCGGATTACTGGGTAATATTCAGCACACGGGACCACCGGATTACTGGATGATATACTGCACACGGGACCACCGGATTACTGGATGATATACTGCACACGGGACCACCGGATTACTGGGTAATATTCAGCACACGGGACCACCGGATTACTGGGTAATATTCAGCACACGGGACCACCGGATTACTGGATGATATACAGCACACGGGACCACCGGATTACTGGATGATATACTGCACACGGGACCACCGGATTACCGGCGAATATTCAGCACATGGGACCACCGGATTACTGGGTAATATTCAGCACACGGGACCACCGGATTACTGGGTAATATTCAGCACACGGGACCACCGGATTACTGGGTAATATTCAGCACACGGGACCACCGGATTACTGGGTAATATTCAGCACACGGGACCACCGGATTACTGGGTAATATTCAGCACACGGGACCACCGGATTACTGGGTAATATTCAGCACACGGGACCACCGGATTACTGGGTAATATTCAGCACACGGGACCACCGGATTACTGGGTAATATTCAGCACACGGGACCACCGGATTACTGGGTAATATTCAGCACACGGGACCACCGGATTACTGGGTAATATTCAGCACACGGGACCACCGGATTACCGGGTAATATTCAGCACACGGGACCACCGGATTACTGGGTAATATTCAGCACACGGGACCACCGGATTACCGGGTAATATTCAGCACACGGGACCACCGGATTACCGGGTAATATTCAGCACACGGGACCACCGGATTACTGGGTAATATTCAGCACACGGGACCACCGGATTACGGGTAATATTCAGCACACGGGACCACCGGATTACTGGGTAATATTCAGCACACGGGACCACCGGATTACCGGGTAATATTCAGCACACGGGACCACCGGATTACTGGGTAATATTCAGCACACGGGACCACCGGATTACCGGGTAATATTCAGCACACGGGACCACCGGATTACCGGGTAATATTCAGCACACGGGACCACCGGATTACGGGTAATATTCAGCACACGGGACCACCGGATTACCGGGTAATATTCAGCACACGGGACCACCGGATTACTGGGTAATATTCAGCACACGGGACCACCGGATTACTGGGTAATATTCAGCACACGGGACCACCGGATTACTGGGTAATATTCAGCACACGGGACCACCGGATTACTGGATGATATACTGCACACGGGACCACCGGATTACTGGATTATATACTGCACACGGGACCACCGGATTACTGGGTAATATTCAGCACACGGGACCACCGGATTACTGGGTAATATTCAGCACACGGGACCACCGGATTACTGGATGATATACTGCACACGGGACCACCGGATTACTGGATGATATACTGCACACGGGACCACCGGATTACCGGCGAATATTCAGCACATGGGACCACCGGATTACTGGGTAATATTCAGCACACGGGACCACCGGATTACTGGGTAATATTCAGCACACGGGACCACCGGATTACTGGGTAATATTCAGCACACGGGACCACCGGATTACTGGGTAATATTCAGCACACGGGACCACCGGATTACTGGGTAATATTCAGCACACGGGACCACCGGATTACTGGGTAATATTCAGCACACGGGACCACCGGATTACTGGGTAATATTCAGCACACGGGACCACCGGATTACTGGGTAATATTCAGCACACGGGACCACCGGATTACTGGGTAATATTCAGCACACGGGACCACCGGATTACTGGGTAATATTCAGCACACGGGACCACCGGATTACTGGGTAATATTCAGCACACGGGACCACCGGATTACTGGGTAATATTCAGCACACGGGACCACCGGATTACTGGGTAATATTCAGCACACGGGACCACCGGATTACCGGGTAATATTCAGCACACGGGACCACCGGATTACTGGGTAATATTCAGCACACGGGACCACCGGATTACCGGGTAATATTCAGCACACGGGACCACCGGATTACTGGGTAATATTCAGCACACGGGACCACCGGATTACCGGGTAATATTCAGCACACGGGACCACCGGATTACTGGGTAATATTCAGCACACGGGACCACCGGATTACCGGGTAATATTCAGCACACGGGACCACCGGATTACCGGGTGATATTCAGCACACGGGACCACCGGATTACCGGGTAATATTCAGCACACGGGACCACCGGATTACCGGGTAATATTCAGCACACGGGACCACCGGATTACTGGGTAATATTCAGCACACGGGACCACCGGATTACTGGGTAATATTCAGCACACGGGACCACCGGATTACCGGGTAATATTCAGCACACGGGACCACCGGATTACCGGGTAATATTAGCACACGGGACCACCGGATTACCGGGTAATATTCAGCACACGGGACCACCGGATTACTGGGTAATATTCAGCACACGGGACCACCGGGTAATATTCAGCACACGGGACCACCGGATTACTGTGATATTCAGCACACGGGACCACCGGATTACCGGGTAATATTCAGCACACGGGACCACCGGATTACTGGGATATTCAGCACACGGGACCACCGGATTACTGGGTAATATTCAGCACACGGGACCACCGGATTACTGTAATATTCTGCACACGGGACCACCGGATTACCGGGTAATATTCAGCACACGGGACCACCGGATTACTGGGTAATATTCAGCACACGGGACCACCGGATTACTGGGTAATATTCAGCACACGGGACCACCGGATTACTGGGTAATATTCAGCACACGGGACCACCGGATTACTGGGTGATATTCAGCACACGGGACCACCGGATTACTGGATGATATACTGCACACGGGACCACCGGATTACTGCACACGGGACCACCGGATTACTGGGTAATATTCAGCACACGGGACCACCGGATTACTGGGTAATATTCAGCACACGGGACCACCGGATTACTGGATGATATACTGCACACGGGACCACCGGATTACTGGATGATATACTGCACACGGGACCACCGGATTACCGGGAATATTCAGCACACGGGACCACCGGATTACTGGGTAATATTCAGCACACGGGACCACCGGATTACTGGGTAATATTCAGCACACGGGACCACCGGATTACTGGGTAATATTCAGCACACGGGACCACCGGATTACTGGGTAATATTCAGCACACGGGACCACCGGATTACTGGGTAATATTCAGCACACGGGACCACCGAATTACTGGGTAATATTCAGCACACGGGACCACCGGATTACTGGGTAATATTCAGCACACGGGACCACCGGATTACCGGGTAATATTCAGCACACGGGACCACCGGATTACGGGTAATATTCAGCACACGGGACCACCGGATTACTGGGTAATATTCAGCACACGGGACCACCGGATTACGGGTAATATTCAGCACACGGGACCACCGGATTACCGGGTAATATTCAGCACACGGGACCACCGGATTACCGGGTAATATTCAGCACACGGGACCACCGGATTACCGGGTAATATTCAGCACACGGGACCACCGGATTACCGGGTAATATTCAGCACACGGGACCACCGGGTAATATTCAGCACACGGGACCACCGGATTACCGGGTAATATTCAGCACACGGGACCACCGGATTACTGGGTAATATTCAGCACACGGGACCACCGGATTACTGGGTAATATTCAGCACACGGGACCACCGGATTACTGGGTAATATTCAGCACACGGGACCACCGGATTACTGTGATATACTGCACACGGGACCACCGGATTACTGGATGATATTCAGCACACGGGACCACCGGATTACTGGGTAATATTCAGCACACGGGACCACCGGATTACTGGGTAATATTCAGCACACGGGACCACCGGATTACTGGATAATATTCAGCACACGGGACCACCGGATTACTGGATGATATACTGCACACGGGACCACCGGATTACCGGGAATATTCAGCACACGGGACCACCGGATTACTGGGTAATATTCAGCACACGGGACCACCGGATTACTGGGTAATATTCAGCACACGGGACCACCGATTACTGGGTAATATTCAGCACACGGGACCACCGGATTACTGGGTAATATTCAGCACACGGGACCACCGGATTACTGGGTAATATTCAGCACACGGGACCACCGGATTACTGGGTAATATTCAGCACACGGGACCACCGGATTACTGGGTAATATTCAGCACACGGGACCACCGGATTACTGGGTAATATTCAGCACACGGGACCACCGGATTACTGGGTAATATTCAGCACACGGGACCACCGGATTACCGGGTAATATTCAGCACACGGGACCACTGGATTACTGGGTAATATTCAGCACACGGGACCACCGGATTACTGGGTAATATTCAGCACACGGGACCACCGGATTACCGGGTAATATTCAGCACACGGGACCACTGGATTACTGGGTAATATTCAGCACACGGGACCACCGGATTACCGGGTAATATTCAGCACACGGGACCACCGGATTACCGGGTGATATTCAGCACACGGGACCACCCTGATTACCGGGTAATATTCAGCACACGGGACCACCGGATTACTGGGTAATATTCAGCACACGGGACCACCGGATTACCGGGTAATATTCAGCACACGGGACCACCGGATTACCGGTAATATTCAGCACACGGGACCACCGGATTACCGGGTAATATTCAGCACACGGGACCACCGGATTACCGTGTAATATTCAGCACACGGGACCACCGGATTACTGGGTAATATTCAGCACACGGGACCACCGGATTACTGGGTAATATTCAGCACACGGGACCACCGGATTACTGGGTAATATTCAGCACACGGGACCACCGGATTACTGGGTAATATTCAGCACACGGGACCACCGGATTAACCAAAAAAACACGGCCACCCTACTCATGAAAACTCCCAGACACCAAGCAGAATGCCTTGAAGGAAACCACCACATGTCTATGCCTTCAAATACCCACTTGGGACTGTAGCGCCCAAAGAACTCAGTACTATATGGCAAGACAACAACGTCTCTTTCCAGCGATTAACAATGCATAAAGAATAGGGCTCCACCAAGGAACATATCCATCTCTTCTCACAACCAGACCATCACCAGAGAAATCTTAACAAACAACACGGAAAACATCGATAGAGCAGCGAAGCAGGAGGCTC
>WNGS01003389.1:57699-73724 GCA_020271785.1 Procambarus virginalis | reverse complement strand
GCAGTACTCTGGGAGTACAGTGACAAG
This sequence comes from Procambarus virginalis, assembly GCA_020271785.1. Classification (NCBI taxonomy): domain Eukaryota; kingdom Metazoa; phylum Arthropoda; class Malacostraca; order Decapoda; family Cambaridae; genus Procambarus; species Procambarus virginalis. The sequence continues at coordinate 73,697 of WNGS01003389.1, read as the reverse complement.
AACTAATTGGGAACGTACGACGACCGCCGAGACGTAGGCTGGCTGCCGTAGTTGGGAAGAAAGTTGACGGCCAGAGACCGACTTCAACCCTGCGACGTACTGTAGAGGAAGGAGCACGGACCTGCAGTGTACAGAAGCGGCGAGACGCGACATCCTAAGGCGTGGGGCTTGTGTTTCTGGATGGTGAACGAGGCGAGAGCCTGGACCAGGAGCTACAACCCAACTGTCATCCTAGGATAGGTGAAGTAGGTGTTTACAGTTACTCCCATTTCCCCTTTATAGTTACTATATATATTTCTTGTCAGGATATTTTATATGTCGTGAGCAAGTCTCACTTGAGTTTAAGTCACAGAGAGCACAGTATGTGGTGAGGCTGCCCAGAGCGCTACAGTATCAGTTTAATATATATCTATGTGTGGGTGTGTGCAAGCACCCAGATTCATCATCAGAGAATTTACTGTGACTATTATTAATCTCCAGTGAGTATATATTTTATATATATATTGGTAGTAAACCAGATATTGGTGTGTGATCTCTATGATTCTATTGATATAAATGCCTGTGGATTGATCTCTATAATCTATTGATATAAGTGCCCTGTGTTGATCTCTATAATCTATCGATATAAATGCCGTGTGTTGATCTCTATGATCTATTGATATAAATGCCTGTGTATTGATCTTCATGATGTATATATATATATGCCTGAAATTTGATTACTGATTTATATATGACATGACTGTGTACTGAATAATTTCATATACGTGAAGTGATTGCCAGTGATATCTCTGTGAGAGAAAGTATAGATATAAAGAAAAGTTCAGTGATCAAGTGAGTGCATTCACAGTAAATATTATTAAGAATAGAGTAATCTTTTGGTACGGTGAAAAGCCACTGTGAGAGTATTGTGAATAAGATGTTGATCGTGAGGCCAGTGAAATCATAAGTAAGCCATGTGAATGTTGAATAGTGTTTTGGAAAAAGTTAAATAAACGGGGATCGTGACAGATTTAAAACAAGTACTAGTCTGTTCCACGATCGCGAGGGGCCGGTCAGCTGACATTCTGACAGGTGACACGTGCCGATGTTACCATATCGGTGCGCTTCAGATTATTATGCTATGAATGGAGCAATTGTCATATATTATTCCTGATACATTGATGCATATATATATTACTCATTGTCTTTTAAGTAAAATACCAAACTCTTTGGTGTTTGATATCATCCCCTCCATTTATCTTGTGACCGTGTAATGATGTAAAACAGAGTGACCTGCCTGATACTATATTACTGGAATTTGCTCTTGCCACAATTACACCTGACCACTGCAGTGTTACTGGACACCTAAAAAAACCAGTTGGCGACCTTGAAGGCTGTGTAAGAGTTCGGTGTTGGGGCGGGCCACAGATTGAGGGAACGATCTGTGCCCCCACTCATCTTACAATTTAAAGGCCGGTTGTGAGACCGACTGGGGTTACTCTCCGAGGCCAGCAGTGGAGCCTAGAGGATTGAGGGAAGACCCGCCGAACGACGGTGAGTAAGGGTTATTGTTGGAGCAACCACCTGGAAAGGAGATCCAGGCTACTGTTGCTTTAACCCTTCACTAACGAGAACACCGTGAAACCCCGACAATATATATATATATATATATATATATATATATATATATATATATATATATATATATATATATATATATATATATATATATATATATATATATATATATATATATATATATATATATATATATATATATATATATATATATATATATATATATATATATATATATATTATATATTTTTATGCACCTGTGGGTGACAAATGCTAATTAGCCCTGAGCAACACTCATTTAAGTTAAGGTGGCATTTGTGGGGAGTATATTCAAGACTCACTCCTGGGAGGCCCCGGCAAGACCAGCAACATGTCTCTTGATGGATGTCTAGTCCTTTAATTGTGGCTCCGTGGTGGGTGTGGGGGGGGGGGCACATTTGTGAATGAAAGTTTTCCCCCTCATTTCCATGCCTGTTCCTCTTTTGACTTCTCAGGCTTGTAGGATGGGCGACCAGGCTTAAGAGTCAGACTGTGTTGGAAGACTGGGCTATGTAGTTCCTGCTAAATTGGGCCCAGACCTAGCTCCTCCTCTGGCCCACCTAACTACTCCCCTAGGCTCCCCCTCCCTCCTCTGTGGTTGGGTCGAGCCCCAAGCCCCCAGAGGTGACCACCTCGTCCCCTGGCCCGGCTCCTTCTCAAATTGTAACTTCTGCGCCTTTTCACCCCTCTCTCTCTGGGGGTTCTCGATGCTGTCCCAGCTGCGGCTGCACTCTCACGGTCTCTTCTCGTACTAGTTTGTACCACGCCTTGTTTGATCCTGCTTCGTGGACTAAGTACTTTGATCTCCATCATTTAGATTCTACGCCTCCTGATGATTTTTCCCTCTATGGGCACCTTGTTGATTCCGTGGATGCCTCTGTTACTTTCAACTCCACCCGTCTCGGAACATGTGTCGTTGCTGTTCCTTCTCAGGATGCAGCTACCCACTTAGCCGCCTTTTCCTGCATTGGCAAGACCCCCTGTTCGGGTCTCCAAGAACACTCCAAGAGTTAGGTAACATAGGGGACATCAACCTAGCAGTACAATCTTTTCTTCAAAAAACTCTAAGCCTTTATAACACCCACTGTCCTATGCTTACAAAACAAGTCACTACCAAAAGGCTTAACAATCCCTGGCTTACAAAGGGAATACTTAAATCCATTAATAAAAAACATGACCTTGAGAAGAAGTATAGGCTAGGAACCGTCTCCAAAGAATTCTCAAAAAATTACTCTTTACTGCTATCTAAGATAATTAGACGAGCCAAAGCTAAATACTACGAAGATAAATTTACCCAAATAAAGAGCAACATTAAAAAACTTGGAGCACAATTTCTCAAATCTTGGGATCAAAGAAGACTTTAAACAACAAACCAACACTCCTGTCTAATAACGATGGTCAGCTTTCAGCCTCTGATTCTGCTATTGAGTTCAATAGGTTCTTCTCTTCCATTGGGTCATCCCTTGCAAATGATATTCCATCTTCCAGTACTGAGGTTAAGGACTACCTTACAGGTAACTATCCACAGTCTCTGTACCTAAAGCCTACTAATTCCACTGAAGTCAATGAGATAATCCTTTCCCTCAAAACCAAGTCTAGTGCCCTTGAGGAGATTCCGACATTAATTTACAAAAAAGCCTCCAGATCCTTAGCCCCTGCAATTGCATTGCTCTTCAACAAGTCACTTGAACTCCAAACCTTTCCAGATATTCTAAAAAAAGCGAGAGTAACCCCTGTCCACAAATGTGGTGATCCCACAGATGTTAACAACTACAGACCTATTTCAATCCTGCCTAACTTATCAAAAATTTTTGAAAAACTAATCTACAAGCAGCTCTACTCTTATCTAGCCAAGCACAATATACTTAGCTCTTGCCAATATGGCTTCAGACCTAAAAAAAGCACTAACGATGCACTTATTAGTATGATTAACTTAATTCATGCAGCTCTTGATAAAAATGAGTTCCCTGTTGGGTTATTTGTGGACCTGCGTAAGGCTTTTGACACTGTCAACCACCAAAACCTTCTTCTTAAATTACATCATTATGGAGTCAGAGGACTCTCCCTGCAATACCTCAAATCTTACCTTACTGACAGACTCCAGTATGTTTCTGTGAACAATTCAATTTCTCCTACCCTACCCATCAACATTGGTGTTCCTCAGGGCAGTATACTTGGCCCTCTCCTCTTTCTCATCTACATTAATGACCTTCCAAATGCCTCCCAACACCTTAGACCAATTCTATTTGCTGACGACACAACCTTCATTTACTCCAGTCCTGACCCCCTTGCTCTAAATGCCACAGTAAATACCGAGCTTAATAAAGTCCATCTTTGGCTAACTGCCAACAAACTCACCCTTAACATTGACAAAACTTTCTATATTCTGTTTGGCAATAAATCCTCTAATCAAATAAATCTCAAGATTAACAATACCCAAATTTGTAACAAATTAGATGGCAAATTCCTTGGCGTTCTCATTGATCACAAGCTTAATTTCCAGGGTCACATTCTAAATATATCAAAAAAAGTTTCAAAAACTGTTGGCATTCTTTCTAAGATCAGATATTATGTACCCCGCCCTGCCCTGGTGACTCTCTATTACTCCCTCATCTATCCATATCTCAACTATGGTATTTGTGCTTGGGGTTCTACTACCCAAAATCATTTACGTCCTCTTATTACTCAACACAAAGCTGCTATTAGGACAATATCCAACTCTGGCCCCAGACATCACTCGGTACCCCTACTCAAATCTCTGAATATGTTAGATATTAAGTCACTGCACATTCTCTCATGTGTATTATACATATATAAAACGCTGAACTGTAATGCCAATCCTGACCTCAAAAGCTTCATTGAAAGCTGTAACAGAACCCATGAGCACCACACCAGAAATAAATACAGTTTTGATATTCCAAGAGTACGACTTAATCAAACTAGAAATGCTCTACAAATCAAGGGACCCAGAATGTGGAATGACCTTCCCAACCATGTTAAAGACTGTACCTCTCTCAACCAGTTTAAGATTAAAACTAAACACTACCTGATTAATTCCCTGTAACCTACCTTACCACTCTATTGTCAACCCATGTATGTTATTTTTTTTTTTATTCAACGCTGTTTGTCTACCTATTGTATTTGTGCTGCTTTTTCAGTCATGTTCACCCCTTTTTTTATCTTTATTTGTATCTGTTCTCAATACATTTTATTCTTTTTGCTCAATTAGTATTAAGTTTTAGATATTAATGTTTTTCTTGCCCGAAACGCATTGCGTAATAGTGGCTTTAGGCATTGTATGTACTAGCTCTATCTATAAATCCACTTATGTAAAATCACTTTATGTATGTACCCTTCCTGAATAAACATATTTATTTATTTATATATTTATTACTTGATTAAACACCAGTGTTGGCACTATTCTCCTCCCACACCATGTTGCAACTAGTGTTAGGATTCTAAAGGACTGCCACGAAGATATCAAGCATATCCTTGCAGCCCGGGGCCATTCTGTCCTCCAGGTGGACACGTTTATTCATCCCCCCTCATGGTCGTCGCCGTCACCCCCTTCGGGTTGTGAAGCTTACCTTTTATGGTCGGACCCTTCCGCCCTCTGTTATTCTTGCTGGTGCCAGATACTCCATTCAAGAGTACATTCCCTTTCCTCGACTCTGTGATAAGTGCTGGAAGCTTGGGCATGGTTCCCTCCGATGCTCCAGTACTGTCTCTCTCTGTCCCTTGTGTGGGGATGAAGGTCACTCTAAGTTGGAGTGCTCATCTTCCCAAGCTCTCTGCCTCAACTGCGGTGAGGCCCATCCTATCTTCTCCCGTGCCTGTATCCATTACAAGTAAGTAATTATCAATAGAAGGCACCAAACCGGGAAGGCTATGTAGCACCATCAAATGTGCGGGATAATCAGAGGGTGCTAAATATCACCAAGGATGCCAATATGAGAAAAAAACGCACAAGGCAAACAATATCAAAAGTATCCGAGTCGTCAAGAATTCTATCAAGGGACAAGCGACCGCCGGGGACGGTCGGAAAACAAGACACATGCTAGTCCTGGAAGTCAGGACATTCAACAATGATATGTACGACCGTAAGAGGGACAATGCAATTTGGACAATAAGGAGCAGGGCGGCGCTCCATTAAGTGACCGTGAGTTAAACGGGTATGGCCAATACGTAACCTAGCCAGAGCCGTTTCCCACCGCTGGTTATGGTGGCAGGAGGTAGCCCACTGGGACACACGACTCTTTAGAGTACGCAGTTTGTTACCAATAACAGAAGACCAACAACGCTGCCAACGGGCAAGGATGGAGGCATGAATAACTGGGTAAAAGTCGGAATAAGGAACACCTTTATGGAGATGGGACAAGTGCGGATAGCGTCCTTAGCAGCAGCAGCCGCACACTCATTTAAAGAGACACCAACATGGTTGGGAACCCAGCAAAACGCAACTGACTTAAATTTACTGGAGATAAGAAAGAGCCAGTGTTGAATCTCGATGACCACAGGGTAGACTGGATTAAAGAATCCTAAAGTCATGAGGACACTACGAGAGTCAACTACTACCACAAAGGAGGATTGCCCCCGGGAAAGCAGGAGACGATGAGCATAGAGAATAGCATAGATTTCTGCTGTGAAGATGCTAGCCTCCGGAGGAAGGCGACACATATAAGTGTGGTCAGGAAAAACAACAGAGTAGCCCACACCGTCAGCAGACTTTGACCCTTTGGTGAAGATGGAAATGGAGTGGGAGTGAGAAGAAAAGTGCTCAAGGAAGAGGCGTTTCAGAACTGTAGGAGGGGTAAAAGCTTTAGTGATGCGGGTCAAAGAAGTACAAAATTTGGGAAGGGGGACCCTCCACGGGGGCAAGGAGGGAACAATACGAGGAAAACATTAGTAAGACGAACCGAAAGAGAATCTTGTAAGCGAGACAAACGGACAGAAAGAGGAAGGTGGTGAAGAGAAACAGGAACTACAGGAGGGGTAAAAGTCAAAGCACGATAGAGGCGAGAGTGAGGATGCTGTAAGGATCGTGCTAGATAGCGAAGACTGTAGCGATCACGGCGATCCTGGAGAGACAGAAAGCCAGTGTCAGCATACAAACTAAGGGTAGGAGTGGAACGAAAAGCACCAGAGCTGAGGTGCAACCCAGTATGGGGCAAAGGATCAAGACGGCGAAGAGTAGAAGGAGAAGCAGAAGAGTATGCAGGGCAACCATAATCAAGCTTAGACAGGACAAGAGAGGACTGCAAATAGAGGAGCGTGCGCCTATCCGCTCCTCAAGAAGTATGGGACTAAACCTTAAGTAGGTTAAGGGCCTTAGAGCATTCAACACGGAGGTAAGAGACATGGGGCGACCAAGACAAACGAGTGTCAAAGAATAACTCCAAAAGCTTTGCGGAATCTTTGTACTCAAGGGGATGACCATAAAGTGACAAAGAGGGACGAAGAACGACCCGCTTCCGAGTAAAAGTCATGGCACAAGTCTTAGTAGTAGAGAACTTGAAGCCATGATTGGTGGCCCAAGATGACACGGCATCAATCGCAAGTTGAAGCTGCCGTTGAAGGAGAGGCGAATCATCACCTCGACAGCAAAGAGTAAGATCATCAACATAAAGAGCGGAGAAGATGCCAGAAGGAAGGGAGGAAAGGAGACCATTGAGGGCAACCAGAAAAAGAGTAGTACTCAGAACACTACCTTGGGGCACACCTTCACACTGCCGAAAAGAGGCAGAGAGAGTGGCACCAAGCCTGACTCGAAAGGTACGACGAGAGAGAAAGCTTTGAAGGAAGAGAGGGAGATTACCACGAAGGCCAAAAGAACGAAGTTGGGACAGAATATGGTATCTCCAAGTCGTGTCATAAGCCTTTTCCAGGTCAAAAAGGACAGCAACAACGGAGGTCTTCGCAGGAAAAGCAGTACGAATATAGACCTCCAAGGTCACCAGGACATCAGTCGTGCTGCGCCACTTGCGAAAACCAAATTGAGAAGGAGAGAGGTGGTGATGGTGTTCCAAGAACCACATCAGACGGACATTTACCATACGCTCAAACAGCTTGCAAACACAACTCGTGAGAGCAATAGGGCGGAAGTCCTTAGGGGACGTACCGAGAGACCCTGGTTTCCGAATAGGGAGTACAACGGCATCGAGCCAGTCCTCAGGAACAGACGACGACTCCCAGACCTGGTTATACAGATTCAGTAAATACTGAAACGTGCACGGAGGGAGATGGCGAAGCATCTCATAATGAACGTCATCTGAGCCCGCTGCCGTAGATCCGCAGAGGGCCAGGGCAGACTGAAGTTCAGAAAGAGAGAAAGGATCGTTATAGGGAAGGCGGAGATGAGTGTGGAAATCTAAAGAAGATTCAAGAACAGGCTTACGGAGAAGGAAGGATTGAGGAAGATGAGAACCAGAGCTAACAGAAGAAAAGTGGGAACCCAGTTCGGCCGCGACCTTCACTGGATCCGCCACAAGAGTCCCACGGAGGTGGAGAACCGGCGAGACATCTGGAACGAACTTGCCCGCAATCTTGCGGATCTTCTTCCAGATCTGCGGTAGAGGAGTATCGGACGTAATGGTGGAAACATAAGATTTCCAACTCTCACGTTTAGCAGTACGGATGGTCCTACGGGCCACCGCACTTGCCTTCCGAAACAGAATAAAAGAATCAGCCGTCTGCCGGCGGCGGTGTTTTTTCCAGGCTGCACGCTTACAGCGGACAGCCCGAGCACAGTCCGCATTCCACCAGGGAACACACTTCCGTGTGCCCCGGGAGGAAGAGCGAGGGATAGAGCTGAGGGCAGCGTTGAAGACAGTGTCATAAAAAAGGAGGAGGGCGCGAGGAAGAGGCAGAGAGGAGAGGTCAGAGAGAGTAGCACGGAGGGTGAATAGGCACCAGTCAGCCTTGGCAAACTGCCACCTAGGGAAGGAAAGGGGAGGGTGGAAAGAGAAAAAGGAAACGAGGATGGGGAAATGATCACTGTTATGGAGGTCATCAAGAACCTGCCACGTGAAATCTAAGTAGAGGGACGACGAGCAGAGAGAAAGATCAAGACAGGAAAGGGTGCGAGTTCGAGAGTCCACATGAGTGGGCTCACCAGAATTCAGAAGAGATAGAGATGAAGCGAGGACGAACGGTTCGAGAAGACGGCCTCGGGTGTTTGTCAGAACATCACCCCAGAGGGAATGTCGACAGTTGAAATCACCCAAAAGGAGCACCGGCTCTGGCAAGGAGTCCAGGAGGTGCTTAAGATCAGGAAGGGAAAGAGGGACATTTGGAGGGAGATAAATGGAACAGACTGTATACCATTTACCCACAAAAACACGGGCAGCAGAACAATGGATAGGGGACGGAAGAAGTAGGGGGACGAAGGGAATATCAGAACGAATTAAGAGAGCAGTAGAGTTATGGGCCCAGCAAGAGCTGGGGGGGGGGGGAAAAAGGAATAACCACGAAAGTGACCAGGACGAGCACCAAGCATGGGTTCCTGGAGACAAACACAAAGTGGCGTAAACTGTGTAATGAGAAGTTGGAGTTCATGGAAGTTGGCATAAAATCCACGAATATTCCACTGAAGAATAGACATTATCAAAGAGAAGGGACAGTAACAGAGAACAAGAAAGAAATAAAGGTAAAGAGGAACACAGTTTATTAAAGAATCTCAGGATCAGGGTCAGGAGCAGGGTCAGCAGCAGGGTCAGGATCAGGGTCTGGATCAGGAGCAGGGTCGGCAAAATCAGGGTTAGGGGGCATGGGTAAACTTAGTAAAGAGAGAGGGAAGGGAGCGAGAGAACAGACCAGAGGCGTACTGACGGGGTCCGGAGGAGGAGGAGACAACTGAGAGGGGCAGGCAAGGACAGTTGGAGGAGGAGGGCAGATATCAGGGAGTGCACCTCAGGAAGGGTAGCAACAGAGAGGGAATCGGGGGCGGAAGAAGCCTCCATATCAGAGATAGGGCGTTCGACTACTGAAATGGGAGGGGATGTAGTGACAGAGTCAGAGGGAGGGGGTGAGGAAGAAAGCGAAACCTTCTTACCAGCCGGAGAGGAAGAAGGAGAGGAGCCAGGCTTACGTTTCTGACTCGAAGAGACAGGCGTTCCAGTAACAACGGGCGACAGACTCAATGGTCTCAGCAGGAGAAGAGGAATGAGAGCGAACAACACGAAGATTGCTGGGAGGATGATGGATATCAGTCTGGACCGACAGGTGGCGTGGTGGGTCAAGAGACTGGGGGGAGGGTCGGGAAGAAAGAGTGGGGGGAGATGGGGAAGAAGACAAAGGAGATATGGCGGACTGGGTAGGAAGGGGGGAAATCCCAGATGGAGAACTGGGAGGGAGACCATCTGGGACAGGAGGCAAAGGAATAGGGGAGGTGGTGGTGGGTGTGGTCGGGTTTAAGGTCTGGAAACGGTTGTGAGACTGAGGAAGATGGGAAGGACGAGGAGAAGTAGAACGCAACACGTGAGCGTAGGAGACGCCCACGAAAGGGGTGAGACGACGAACTTGGCGTCGCGCTTCAGGAAAAGACAGACGATCACAGTGCTTCAAGCTGAGGATGGCTTCCTCGAGTTTGTAGTGCATACACGAGCGTGAGAAGGTAGGGTGGGCTTCACCACAATTGAGGCAGCGAGCCTGGGGAGAAGTGCACTTGGACTTAGAATGACTATCGTCCCCACACAAGGGGCACAGATACACAGTACTGGTGTATTTGAGGACACCGTGCCCGAACTTCCAACACTTATTGCATAGTCTAGGAAAGGGAATGTACTCCTGAACGGAGCATCTGGCACCAGCAAGAATAACAGAGGGCGGAAGGGCCCTACTATCAAAGATGATTTTTACAACTCGAAGAGGCTGACCGCGATGACCATGAGGGGGGTCGAGTAAACGTGTCCACCTGAAGGACAGAATGGCCTTGGGCTTCGAGGATATGTTTAATATCCTCCTGGCAATCTTTGCGGTCCCGAACACCAGTTGCAACATGGTGTGGGAGGAGAACAGTGCCAACACTGGCATTTAACTGAACGTTCTTGGAGACCCGGACAGGGGTCTCACCAATGCAGAACAAAGCAGCTAAGCGAGTAGCTGCATCCTGAGAAGGAGCAGCGACGATACGCGTACCGTAACTGGTGGAGTTAAAAGTAACAAAGGCATCTATTCAATCAACAAGGTGTTTATGGAGGGAGAAATCGTCAGGAGGAGTAGAATCCAGATGGTGGAGATCAAAGTATTTAGCCCACGTAGCGGGACCAAACAAGGTGTTGTAAGTACTATTACAGGAAGGGAGCGTGCGAGTGCGGCCGTGGTGGGAACTGCGTTGAGAACCCCCGGAGGTCACGGGGGTAAAAGGTGCAGTAGTCACAATGAGAGACGAAGCTGCGCCAGGGGACGAGGTAGTCACCACTGGGGGCCTGGGGCTCGACCCAACCACAGAGGAGGGAGGGGAGCCGAGGGGAGGAGTCAGAGAGGCCAAAGGAGGAGCAAGGTCGGGGCCCAATGCAGCGGAGGCTACAGAGCCCGGTCTTCCAACACGGACCGACTCGGGGGCTTGGTTGCCCATCCCACGAGCCTGAGAAGGTAAAGGAGAAACAGTTGAAACAGTATACATCATTGCTACGAAAAGAAACATTCATTCACTATGTGGCCCCACACCCACCATGGAGCCAAAAATTAGAGGAAGAACACCCAACAAGAAACTATCGCCGATCATGCCGGGGCCTCCCAGGGGTGCGTCGTGAGTATACGCCCCAAAAACGCCACCTTAAGAACCGACAGTCCGTCGAGATCGGGTTCAGTGACGAAAGGAGGATTGACAATAAAATGTTCCCCTCGCTCTCGATGTTGGGTACTACAGTTCTACGGGTGCAAGAGTATGCCTCCTCAAGCACCCGGGTGTCAAAATAGAAGAAGTCCAAAGGAATTACCAAAACAAGCTAAAGGTCGGCAGGAAACGGCAAGCAGATAGGAGAAGGGGGGGGGGGAGAAAAACGAAACAGAAGGAAAAGGAAAAGTTGCTCAGCACAATTGGAGAGGACAGCAGCAGGAGCACAAGGCTACAAAAGGACAGAGGACTGCCTCAAGGAGCATCACACTCCGGCAGCCACCCACTAAGCCCACCCTCACGGCAGCAACGAGCTGAGTGGGGAGGGGGGGCATCCATTACAATGTTGTTGTTAAAAATTTAGCTACTCAGGATGAAGTGTCCATGTAGCACGGGCTATGGTGAGCCCGTAAATCCTTTACAAGCTTCAGGCAGCCGTACTCAACTTGAAGCACCGGGAGCGTTTATCTTTTCCTGAGGTGAGGCGCCAGGTTTGCCGTCTCCTGCCTTATGCTCATGTGTTGCGCTCTTCCTCTCCTCGTCCTTCCCACCTTCCTCAGAGTCATAACTGTTTCCGGGCCTTGGACCTTGATATGCCCACTGCCCCCTCCTCTGTTCCTTTGAGTTCTGTCCCGAAGGGTCCCCCTCCTGGTCCTCTGTCTGGGCGGGTCCTTCTTTCTACCAGGTCTGTCATGTCTCCTGTGTCTTCTTCCTCGTCTCCCTCCAATCCTCCTTCCCATCCTTCTCCTCCATCTGTTGACTCTCCCCGCCGCCTGTTGGTGCAAGCTGATGTCCATCGCTCTCCTAACGGCCGTCGTGTGTGCTCTCTCGTTCAGCTTCTCCTGTTGAGACGCTGGAATCCGTTGCCCGTTAAGTAGTTGCTGGGACACCGGTCTCTTTAAGTCAGAAGTATAAGCCTGGCTCCTCTCCTTCCTCCTCCCCTGCGGGTAAGAAGGCTTCGCTTTCTTCCTCGGCCCCTACTACTGGCTCTATTGCTCCTTCCCCCTCCCATTTCAGTGGTTGCGCCCCCTATTCCTGCTATGGAGGTTTCTTTGGCCCCTGCTTCCCTCTCGGTCGCTGCCCTTGCTGAGGGGCGCTCTCCTCTTTCTACTCCCCCTTTTCCTGCTGCTGTCCTTGACTGCTCCTCTCCGTTGTTTCCTCCTCTTCCTCCGGACCCCGCCCGCCCACCTCTGGTCTGTTCTCTCGCTTCCTTCCCTCCGTCATTGCTCAGTTTACCCATGCCCCGTAACCCTGACTTTGCTGACCCTGATCCCGACCCTGATATTCTTTAATGTGCTGTGTTGCTCTTTCGCTTTTGTTTCTTCCTTGTTCTCTGTTGTTGTCCTTTCTCTTCTTGTCGATGTCTATTCTTCAATGGAACGTTCGAGGTTATTATGCCAATTTCCTCGAACTCCAACTTCTGATTTCGCAGTTTTCGCCCCTTTGTGTCTGTCTCCAGGAGCCGATGCTTGGTGCTCGTCCTGGTCGTTTTCGTGGCTATTCTTTTCACTCAACCCCCGCCAGCTGTTGCTGGGGCTCCAAATTCTTCTGCTCTCTTGATTTGCTCTGATGTTCCCTTTGTGCCCTTACTTTTTCCTTTGCCTCTCCATTGTTCTGCTGCTCGTATCTTTGTGGGGAAATGGTACACAGTTTGTTCCATTTATCTCCCTCCGAGTGTCCCGCTTTCTCTTCCTGATCTGAAACACCTCCTGGACTCCTTGCCGGAGCCTGTGCGCCTGCTGGGTGATTTCGATTGTCGTCATTCTCTTTGGGGTGATGTTCTGACGAATACCCGAGGTCGCCTTCACGCCGTTTATCCTCTCTTCTTCCCTGTCTCTTATGAATTCTGGTGAGCCCACTCATTTGGACTCTCGGACTCGCACCCTTTCCTGTCTTGATCTTTCTCTTTGTTCTTCTTCTCTTTACTTAGATTTCACGTGGCAGGTTCTTGATGACCTCCATGGTAGTGACCATTTCCCCATCCTTGTTTCCTTTTTCTCTTTTCGACCTTCTCTCTCCTTCCCTAGGTGGCAGTCTGCTAAAGCGGACTGGAACCTATTTACCCTCAGTGCTGCTCTCTCTGACCTCTCCCTTCAACCTCTCCATCACGCTCTCCTCCTTTTTCATGACACTGTCTTCAACGCTGCCCTCCACTCTATTCCTCACTCTTCCTCTCGGGGTCCACGGAAGTGCGTTCCCTGGTGGAATGCAGACTGTGCTTGGGCTGTCCGCTGTAAGCGTGCTGCCTGGAAGAGGCACCGCCGTCGGCAGATGGCTGATTCTTTTCTTTTCTTTCGGAAAGCGAGTGCGGTGGCCCGTATGGCCATCCATATGGCTAAACGTGAATGTTGGGCATCTTATGTCTTCAAAATTTCGTCCGAAACTTACCTGCCACAGATCTGGAAGCGTATCCGCAAGATAGCGGGTAAGTTTTTCCCGATGTTTCACCGGTCCTTCACCTCCATGGTACTCTTGTGGCGGACCTGTTGCAAGTCGCTACCAAACTGGGTTCCCACTTTTCCTCTGTTAGCTCTGGTCTTCATCTTCATATTTCCTTCTTCGTAAACCTGTCCTTGAGTCTCGTCCTTTAGATTTCTGCACTCATCTTCGACTTTCCTATAACGATCCCTTCTCTCTCTCTGAACTTTTTTTTTTTTGAGATATATACAAGAGTTGTTACATTCTTGTACAGCCACTAGTACGCATAGCGTTTCGGGCAGGTCCCTGGAATACGATCCCCTGCCGCGAAGAATCGCTTTTTCATCCAAGTACACATTTTACTGTTGCGTTAAGCAGAGGCTACAGTTAAGGAATTGCGCCCAGTAAATCCTCCCCGGCCAGGATACGAACCCATGACATAGCGCTCGCGGAACGCCAGGCGAGTGTCTTACCACTACACCACGGAGACTGCTAACCAGGGCAGAACTTCGTTCTGGACTAGGCCCTCTGCGGTTCTACGGCGGCGAGCTCCGATGGTATTCATTATGAGATGCTTCGCCATCTCCCTCCATGCACCTCTCAGTATTTACTGAGTCTGTATAATCGGATCTGGGAGTCATTGTCAGTCCCTGAGGACTAGCTTGATGCCGTTGTCCTCCCTGTTCGCAAACCAGGGTTTCTGGGAACTTCCCTTAAGGACTTTCACTCTTTTGCCCTCAAGTTGTGTCTGCAAACTCTTTGAACGTATGGTTAACGTTCGTTTGATGTGGTTCCTGGAACACCATTAGCTCCTCTCCCCATCTCAATTTGGTTTCCGCAAGTGTCGCAGCACGAGAGATGTCCTGGTGAACTTGGAGGTCTATATTCGTACTGCTTTTGCTGCCAGGACCTCCGTTGTTGCCGTCCTTTTTGACCTGGAAAAGGCTTACGACACCACTTGGCGATATCATATTCTATCCCAGCTTCGTTCTTTTGGCCTTCGTGGTCATCTCCCTCTCTTTCTCCGCAGCTTCCTCTCTCGTCGTTCCTTTCGGGTGCGCCTTGGTACCGCTCTCTCTGCCTCTTTTCAGCAATACGAAGGTGTGCCCCAGGGTAGTGCTCTGAGCACTACTCTTTTTTCTGGTTGCCCTCAATGGTCTTCTTTCCTCTCTTCCTTCAGGTGTCTTCTTTGCTCTCTATGTCGATGATCTCACCCTTTGCTGTCATGGTGATGATTCGCCTCTCCTTCAGCGCCGGCTTCAACTTGCGATTGATGCCGTGTCGTCTTGGGCCACCGATCATGGTTTCAAGTTCTCTACTTCTAAGACTTGTGCCATGTCTTTTACTAGGAAACGGGTCGTTCTTCGTCCCTCTTTGTCACTTTATGGTTATCCCCTTGAGTACAAAGATTCCGCGAATCTTTTGGGGTTATTCCTCGACACTCGTTTGTCTTTGTCTCCCCATATCTCTTACCTCCGTGTTGAGTGCTCTAAGGCCCTTACCCTCCTTCGGGTATTGTCCCATACCTCTTGTGGAGTGGATAGGCGCACTCTCCTTGCTTTACATTTCTCTCTCGTCCTGTCTAAACTCGATTATGGTTGCCCTGCTTACTCGTCTGCTTCTCCTTCTACTCTTCGCCGTCTTGATGCTTTGCGCCACACTGGGTTGCGCCTCAGTTCTGGTGCCTTTCGTTCGACTCCCGTTCTTAGCTTGTATGTTGACACTGGCTTCCTGTCTCTCCAGGACCGCGGTGATCACTACTGTCTTCGCTATCTTGCATGGTCCTTACAACATCCTTCCTCTTGCCTCTGTCGTGCTTTAACTTTTACCCCTCCTGCGGTTCCTGTTCCTCTTCACCACCTCCCTCTTTCTGTCTGGTTATCTCGCTTACAGGATTCTCTTTTTGTTCGAGTTTCTAATGTTTCTCCTCGTGTTGTTCCTTCTTTGCCCCCGTGAAGAGTCCCCCTTCCGCAGTTTTGTTTGTCCTTGACCCACATCACTAAAGCTTTTACCCCTCCTACGGTTCTAAAACGCCTTTTCCTTGATCACTTTTCTTCTCACTTCCTCTCCGTTTCTATCTTCACCGATGGGTCTAAGTCTGCGGACGCTGTTGGCTACTCTGTTGTTTTTCCTGATCGCACTTATATGG
>WNGS01003389.1:20634-35425 GCA_020271785.1 Procambarus virginalis | reverse complement strand
TGATAAACAGGTGTTATTTTGGAGTTTGTTTTTAGCCTGGTGTGTGCTGTGCATACCTTGCAAATATGATCAAGTGTCTGGTTGGTGTAGATATGAGACAGAAGATTTTGATCAGGATCAATATCAGTGTGCATAGAGATGCAGAGGATCACGATACAAGATACATGATATAGCAAACACAAGAATAAAAGCAAATACAATAAAATAGTACAATTTAGAAGTAAAAGATAGATCCATAGATAGCCAGGAAGGACACAGAAGTTAGATAAAATAAAAAAAAAAAAAAACAGTAGAGACTGACAATATAATGTAAAATAAAAATAATAAGAAAATAATAATCATAAAGTAAAATGAACTTGAGGATAATTAGCTTAGTAATGGTTAATTAAAATCCTATAGTTGGTATGAACCTAAGAAAACAAAGTGAGCTCAAATAGATAATTCCGAAAAAAAGATATATATTACTCAATATATGTATATCTGAGTAAATCTTGAATTTTACTCTAATATAAATCTAAGTGTAAAAATAAACAGGGTAGAGTATTTATGTGGAAGATTTTACTATGATACTGAGGTAGATGATATAACAATTATACTATTACTTAATTCCAATAAATGATTACCAAGAAACAAAATACCAAGTTACTTAAATATAACAGGGTAATAAGATCCCTAGTTTAGTGACAAGGGGATTAACTAAGAACAATAATTAAGAGTAAAAAAACAGGCATAGATGACAAACAGAAAAAAAATAAAAATAAAATAAAAAACCTTTGGAAAGGAAAGGCAGAGCTTAAGTACACTTTGGTTGTAGTGAGACTACAATTATGATCTGTTTATTCAGCTGATATCCCACAGTCAGCCAGGAAGGAAGTGAGGTGAGCCTCAGTGGTTATGACATAAGTTTTTCCAGAGTCAGTCTTCCTAGCTATTATTTTACCATCGCGCACAAAACATGTTTAATAGCAGGGGATTTTTTGCAGATTCCACGTAGTTTATATAAGAGATTTGTCTGAATCTGGTTAGACATTCGTTCACATAAACATTGGATTTACCACCGACTGCAGCAGTGATAAGGTCAGACTTGCGGGAGCAGCTATCTAACTTCACACGTATCTTCCTGTTTTGTGCCAGATGATTTCGTACCCACTCTATAAGCTGACTTGATGTCACTTGCTTCGATTGAATAATTCAGCTTAGTACGCAATCCTGGATCACGATGGCAGTACAGTTTCCCTGTCAGTTTCATGGGGAAAATCAAGTGATGAGATGATAACAGAATCTCATCTTCTCAGATAAGAAGATCCTGCAGGCTGAGATCATAACAACCCACTCTTCATTATGCATGTTAATCACTAATCACAATCTTCACTACTCATGATATTCACTAAACACAATCTTCACTGCTCATGTTATTCAATAATCACAATCTTCACTACACTTGTTAATCACTAATCACAATCTTCACTACACAAGTTATTCACTAATCACAAACTTTATTACACTTGTTATTTACTAATCACAATCTTCACAACACATGTTATTCACGAAACACAATCTTCAATACACTTGTTACTCACTAATCAAATTCTTCACTATTCTTGTTATTCACTAATCACAATCTTCACTAATATTATTCACTAATCACGATCGCCACTACACTTTATTCACTAAATACAATCTTCAAACGTTATTCATTAATCAGAATCTTCAAAACACATTAGTCACTAATCACAATTGTCATTACACAAGTTATTCAATAAACTCAATTTTCTCTTCATTAAGTATTCACTAAACTCAATCTTCACACACACATTATTCACTAAAGACAATTGTCACACGCTAAAGACATTCTTCACATACATATTATTCATTAAAAATAATCTTCACATACATATTATTCTCTTCACACACTAAATACATTCTTCACACATTCACTAAAGACAAAACCTTCACACACAGATAATGTTTTGGTCTCCACCGCTACCTTACCCAATGTGTTCCACCCCTCTACCACTCTGCCACAGATGACATTCCAATTTGGTTCGGCATCTTTGCTTCGTTAGCTTAGATCGACGACCTCAAATTGTTCTTCAAGTCGCAGGTTTTCAATCATTTTTCTTCGTGAGTTTGGTTTGTTTGAAAGCCATATTGTTGTTAGATTTCTGTCCACTATTCTCACTTCCCCTCCACACACACACACACTTCGGAACAGTTTATACAGTATAAACATAATCACAACCAAGGTGTGTTTATTTCCCCCCCCCCTGTTTATTCCCCCAATTGATAACTACAGTCCTTCACTACACATACATGCATATCTTCTCCGTGACTCCAAGATTCCAACTGTGCTATTTAAAATCCTGTCACAATATTATTGAATAACGGGTCCAAAGCGAAGATTTGTCTTGAGTCTTCATTAGGACCCAAAATATCATGGCGAGGTTTCTTAAAATATTTTTCACAGTGGTGGCTCTTTAAGCCTGGTTATGGGAGGAGGAGGAGGCAGTCGCTCATCACATGCGCCTCCTGCAGGAACAGGTATTGGAGTTTCAATGTAAATAAACAGTAATGAAAAAAATATTTAGATGGTTGCAGTTTCGATTAATCTCTTGCTCACCTCAAACAACGATCAAACTATACATTATTGAAAATGATTAAATTAGTATCATTAAGAGCTGGACGCCCTTGCTTGGAACTTTATTAAGGCAATAACAGATGGGCGCATCGATAAAACAACTGCAAGAAATACTGAGTCAAGCCGGAGAGGTACCTGTCAGTGCGCCCGAAAAAACATGGTTGCTGTTCGGGACTTTTTCCATTCTACTTGTAGTTTTAATGGAATAATTTTGGATGAATGAAACCGCTGCCGGGGCGGAGGAACAGAATTTTCACGAGGGCGCCACCGGGCCGGACGAATCGGAAGGCTACCCCGACCTAGATTTTTTCGACGACAGCGAGGCCTACGACTGGCTGGACGGAACCAACCAAAAGGACAAGACTGTTAGAGTTACAGTCACTCTCCAAAAGCGAGTCTTGCTGGTCGATCGCCTGGGCTAAACATACAAAATGATTTAGCACACATGCAGCGTCAAGCAAATACATTCCGGAAGACGGCGTTGCTGGTGATTTTATGGAGGTGACGGGCAAACCAGAGAACATCTTAATCGCTGTGACAAAGATCAACGCCTTACTGGACCCAATGCCGCTTCCCCGGACCAAAACACTGCCACTATCCAGGCCACGATGACCTCTTTCGAAAAAAAATTCTCCATGACGGTGCCAGTCCCCCAAAACTTAAGGTATATCCTCATCGGAAAGAAACGAACACGGTAAAAGGTTTATGAGGCCGCCTGGTCAGTACGTATAACCGTCCCAGGGGAAGATCTTCCGGAGAGTGATGTTGTGGTTTCCGGGCTACCGGAAAATGTTCAAAATGCTATAAAAAGAATTAATGCCTTGGTAGGCCATGCGACCTCGTGAAAGGTGTACCAAAGGAGAAAAACTGAGTGTAAGAAAATGAAAAAAAAATACTATAGAAGAAAATATTCTTTATAGGAGGACAGGTTGGGAGGAGGACCATGTCTCCATTGCTGTTCTAACGGCAGTGGTGGGAACTGCTTGTGAGTTTATCACTGACATATACAATTTTGATTATATCGATACAATAATGTATCGATACAATAATGTATCGATGCAATAATGTATCGGTAAAATAATGTATCAATATTACACAATTAAAATGTGTCTGTATGTGTGTGTAATATAATATTACACACTCACACACACACACACAATAAATGTATAATATTGTATACACAAATAATAATGCTCGAAAAGGGAACACGGAGAACTGCCGTGTTCTATATAACCATTTGTGTTACAGAAAAAATGTTCTTGACACCACAGAGGAACAGCAACATACAGGTATGGTGCAATTCTATCGCTGTTCAAACTTCTGCAGTCGACCGGAACTGGCCTCGGGAGTCCTCTTCTGTTTTTTACGCCCGTGGTTGACACCTTGGGTAGGAATTACCTTACCTTTTACCCCTACAGACTTTCATGTGTATAATAATGAAAGATATCATTTCTCTCTCTCTATCTTTCTCTTTCTCTGTTATCTTCGTCTGTCTCTATCTTCGTCTGTCTCTATCTTTGTCTGTCTCTATCTTTGTCTGTCTCTATCTTTGTCTGTCTCTATCTTTGTCTGTCTCTATCTTCGTCTGTCTCTATCTTTGTCTGTCTCCATCTTCGTCTGTCTCTATCTTCGTCTGTCTCTATCTTCGTCTGTCTTTATCTTTGT
Organism: Procambarus virginalis; assembly: GCA_020271785.1. NCBI lineage: Eukaryota > Metazoa > Arthropoda > Malacostraca > Decapoda > Cambaridae > Procambarus > Procambarus virginalis. The sequence continues at coordinate 31,122 of WNGS01003389.1, read as the reverse complement.
CTGTCTCTATCTTCGTCTGTCTCTATCTTCGTCTGTCTCTATCTTCGTCTGTCTCTATCTTCGTCTGTCTCTATCTTTGTCTGTCTCCATCTTCGTCTGTCTCCATCTTCGTCTGTCTCTATCTTCGTCTGTCTCTATCTTCGTCGGTCTCTATCTTCGTCTGTCTTTATCTTTGTCTGTCTCTATCTTCGTCTGTCTCTATCTTTGTCTGTCTCTATCTTTGTCTGTCTCTATCTTTGTCTGTCTCTATCTTTGTCTGTCTCTATCTTTGTCTGTCTCTATCTTCGTCTGTCTCTATCTTCGTCTGTCTCTATCTTTGTCTGTCTTTATCTTCGTCTGTCTCTATCTCCCTCTGCCTCTATCTTCCTCTACTTCTATCGTCCTCTGTCTCTATCTTTTACCTCCTTTTTAAATGAATTATTTTTATTATTATATACATGATAGGGATTTGTTTTAATTTCAGCCAGAATTACTGTGACCAATTTCCAATCCCCCCAAAAAGGACACACACACACCACACACACACACACACACACACACACACACACACACACACACACACACACACACACACACACCACACACACACACACACACCACACACACACACACACACCACACACACACACACACACACACACACACCACAGCACACACACCACACACACACACACACACACACACACACACACACACACACACACACACACACACACACACACACACACACACACACACACACACACACACTATATATATATATATATATATATATATATATATATATATATATATATATATATATATATATATATATATATATATATATATATATATATATATATATATATGTATAAAGGGGGGTGGTAGGACAAAAGAACATGGAAACTGCATTGGAGGGGACCTAAAAATCCCCTCTAATGCATTGTGTGTGCTTTTCTCCGAGGCTATGGGGATCCCCTTCTTCCAGTCAGAGGTGGTATCCCTCTTCTATATAATGTCCTTTTTGAGGGGAATTGGAAATGGTCAGACAAGAATAATGTTGGGATGCGAGATGGGGGACAGGAGGAACGAGAGGGAAGACCAGTGGATGGCAGACGAACATGCCAGTGATGCCGGCGGTGTTGATGACAAAGGGAAGAAGGTACTGTGAAGAGAGGCGAGGTGGAAAGCGAAGGGTCATCAAACACTGGAGCCTTCCAAGCATCGTCCATAATCCTCATGCTTTGGGAATCCATGTTTGATGAGCCTTGTCTTTCCGCCTCCGCTCGTCATGGCTTCCACTTGTCAACACCACCACTGGCGTCACTCAAGCTCGCCATGATGTCCTTCCATGGTTCCAGACAGAGCTCAGGTATCACTGTCATACTCGGCTGCCATTCCCCTGATCTCCCTTATGATAGACAAGTTCCCCCTGGCCCTCCCTTATGATAGATAAGTTACCCCTGCCCTCCTCTCGCATACCCAAACACTGACTGAAATTAACAACAATACCCAGGTATATAGTAATGAGAACTATCATCCTGTGACAGAAATTTATTGAAAAATGTTATATTTGAGAAATTTGGGTTTGATAAGCAACTCTGGCTAATGTACGCTTGTATATCGTAGCTAATAGTCATAGGGTACGATATGCAAACGTACATTGTGTTCCATATGGACTGGTGGGTACAGTGACGTCCTCTCCCCCCTCCCCATCCTTCTCCCCTTGCAGGTCGGCACTCAATCCCCGACAGTACATGTGGTTGGGCACCGTTCTTATCCCTCCCTAGTTCTATATAGTCGTAACCCCACCACTTCCACCCTCGGGGCTCAATCCCCGTTTGTCCTGGTCCTGTTTTACCCCACCAAGCACCTCGGGGCTCAATCCCTGTTGGTCCTGGTGCTTGAACATCGTTTCCAAGCTTTTCAGTTCTTAGTTCAGTTGCTTAATAAGCCTAATTTTCTTAAATATGACATTTTTCTAATATTTTCTCTTACAGATTAATAGTTTTCATTATTATATACACGACTGTCTGTAGCGGAGGTAAGATAATTAACGCCCATACTTGTCAAAAGTATCCGCTGCCCTACTCGAGGCGGCGGCGCGTACTTATGGCAAAACAAGAATGGTTGTCATATGGGTGAAGGATTTTAAACACGAAGTATGCGTCGGGTTCATGACATCAGTGTGGGCTCCCTACCTGGAGTCAAGCAGCTGGTGTCCAGTTGCCCCCAGGCATTCATGGTGAGTGGTTGTGTTGCGCATCTCGCTCCGGTACCTTACCCGTGATGATGGTAGTGTATTGTTCTTATGGAACCTGCCAAGGAACTAAACAATCATTGCTTTGAAGATGATTGATTGATGAAGATTAAGCCACCCAAAAGGTGGCACGGGCATGAATAGCCCGTAAGTGGTGGCCCTTTTGACCCATTACCAGTATCAGGAGCTGATATTGGAGATCTGTGGAGGTGCGACTGCACCCTGATTGCTTTGAAGGAAACAGGCCGCCTAAGTAGGGAAATAAGTTGGTTGTTGAGTGTACACCCCAACAATTAACTTATTCCTTACTTAGGCGACCTGCTTCATCTCAAGCAATGATTTCTTTGATTAGTTTCTTGGTAGGAGCCACAATAACAATGTGAAGGTCACGGAGCAAAATGCAGCACACAACCACTCGCAATGGCAGCCAAGAGGCAACTGGCTCTGGAACTGTGTTGGCTCTTGAGAGCTATAACGTCTACTGTGACGTCATGTAACCCACTGCGTACTTGTGTCTAAAGTCTTTCACCGACAAGACTAGCATTCTTTTTTTCTGCCTAAGTATGCGTTGGCTGGAGCATAGCAGAGCGTACTTTTGACGAGTACTTTACCTTACCACGGGCCGTAAGGACGGAGGCCGGTTCAACAGGTTGACTGTAAAAGTTTCAACACAAACCACATTACTGTACCTGTATGTTGCTGTTCCTCTGTGCTGTCAAGAACATTTTTCTGTGACACAAATGGTTATATAGAACACAGCAGTTCTCTATGTTTGCTTTTCGAGCATTATTATTATTTGTGTATACAATATTTATACATTTCTTGTGTGTTTGTGAGTGTGTGTAATATTATATTACACACACACATAGACGCATTATAACTGTGTAATATTGATACATTATTGTACTGATACATTATTGTACCGATACATTATTGTACCGATACATTATTGTACCGATACATTATTGTACCGATACATTATTGTACCGATACATTATTGTACCGATACATTATTGTACCGATACATTATTGTATCGATACATTATTGTACCGATACATTATTGTATCGATACATTATTGTACCGATACATTATTGTATCGATACATTATTGTACCGATACATTATTGTACCGATACATTATTGTACCGATACATTATTGTATCGATACATTATCGTGCCGATATAATCAAATTTGTATATTTTAGTGATAAGGTCACAAGCTGTTCCCACCACTTCCGTTAGGACAACCATGGAGACATGATCTTCGAACCAACATGTCCTCCTAGAAAGATTATATTCCTCCTAGAGTATATACCGCAATTACGTAAGGCCAAAAAAATTTTGTGATAGAAAATAGAAGCGGCTCGCGAAAAGTGAAGTACTCTCCCGTTTTCTGTTTTGGTTCCTCTGATAGATTAGCAGAGGACACATTAAATTGACCGTTTTCTTAACGTTGGGAAACCTTAGGAGGACAGACTGCTCCAACACCGTTAAAGAAGCCAGTCGCTTCTCGTCATTGTTTCTGGGATGGGGAAATCATTCGACCCAAACCACCACTTTGACCAAGTAACCCTCCCCACCCTTGACCTCCCTTGACCTCGTATGGAGTGAGAGGAGAGTAAGAGTAGTGGTGGAGGCTGCAGACTCCACCACTGCCCTCCTCTCCCGCTCATTCTGCACGAGGCCAACCACTTGGGCTGGACGGTAGAGTGATGGTTTCGCTTCATGCAGGTCGGCGTTCAATCCCCGACCGTCCACAAGTAGTTGGGCACCATTCCTTCCCCCCGTCCCATCCCAAATCCTTATTCTGACCCCTTCCCAGTGCATTCCCAGGGAAGTTGGTGGTACTTTGTGTTGGTGGTGGTGGTTGTTGGTGGTACTGGTTGTTGGTGGTACTGGTTGTTGGTGGTGGTGGTTGTTGGTGGTAGTGGTTGTTGGTGGTACTGGTTGTTGGTGGTAGTGGTTGTTGGTGGTAGTGGTTGTTGGTGGTACTGGTTGTTGGTGGTGGTGGTTGTTGGTGGTACTGGTTGTTGGTGGTAGTGGTTGTTGGTGGTACTGGTTGTTGGTGGTAGTGGTTGTTGGTGGTACTGGTTGTTGGTGGTACTGGTTGTTGGTGGTACTGGTTGTTGTTGGTACTGGTTGTTGGTGGTACTGGTTGTTGGTGGTACTGGTTGTTGGTGGTGGTGGTTGTTGGTGGTACTGGTTGTTGGTGGTACTGGTTGTTGGTGGTGGTTGTTGGTGGTACTGGTTGTTGGTGGTACTGGTTGTTGGTGGTAGTGGTTGTTGTTGGTGGTAGTGGTTGTTGGTGGTACTGGTTGTTGGTGGTGGTGGTTGTTGGTGGTGGTGGTTGTTGGTGGTACTGGTTGTTGGTGGTACTGGTTGTTGGTGGTGGTGGTTGTTGGTGGTATGGTTGTTGGTGGTACTGGTTGTTGGTGGTAGTGGTTGTTGGTGGTAGTGGTTGTTGGTGGTAGTGGGTTGTTGGTGGTAGTGGTTGTTGGTGGTACTGGTTGTTGGTGGTGGTGGTTGTTGGTGGTACTGGTTGTTGGTGGTAGTGGTTTGTTGGTGGTGGTGTTGTTGGTGGTACTGGTTGTTGGTGGTAGTGGTTGTTGGTGGTACTGGTTGTTGGTGGTAGTGGTTGTTGGTGGTACTGGTTGTTGGTGTAGTGGTTGTTGGTGGTACTGGTTGTTGGTGGTACTGGTTGTTGGTGGTACTGGTTGTTGGTGGTCTGGTTGTTGGTGGTAGTGGTTGTTGGTGGTAGTGTTGTTGGTGGTACTGGTTGTTGGTGGTACTGGTTGTCGGTGGTAGTGGTTGTTGGTGGTACTGGTTGATGGTGGTACTGGTTGTTGGTGGTACTGGTTGTTGGTGGTACTGGTTGTTGGTGGTGTGGTTGTTGGTTGTGGTGGTTGTTGGTGGTAGTGGTTGTTAGTGGTGGTGGTTGTTGGTAGTACTGGTTGTTGGTGGTGGTGGTTGTTGGTGGTAGTGGTTGTTGGTGGTACTGGTTGTTGGTGGTACTGGTTGTTGGTGGTACTGGTTGTTGGTGGTACTGGTTGTTGGTGGTACTGGTTGTTGGTGGTAGTGGTTGTTGGTGGTACTGGTTGTTGGTGGTACTGGTTGTTGGTGGTACTCGTTGTTAGTGGTACTGGTTTGTTGGTGTAGTGGTTGTTGGTGGTAGTGGTTGTTGTGGTACTGGTTGTTGGTGGTACTGGTTGTTGGTGGTAGTGGTTGTTGGTGGTAGTGGTTGTTGATGGGAGTGGTTGTTGGTGGTACTGGTTGTTGGTGGTACTGGTTGTTAGTGGTACTGGTTGTTGGTGGTAGTGGTTGTTGGTGGTAGTGGTTGTTGGTGGTACTGGTTGTTAGTGGTGGTAGTTGTAGTCACGAGAGGTAGACATGGTTTACAAAAGTAAACTAAAGGCTACATTGAACAGGAAATGGTTCAAGATTTAAGGGAAATGGCGGGAAGGTTAGTTGATCTGATCAATAACAAAGATGGATGACGTCACCATTAGCCAATAGGAGGAGACAGGGCCGTGACACAGGAGGTGATTGGCTGGAACCTCGTTTGCGTGTGGGAAGCGAGAGTGTAAAGACACAGTTTGCTGCCCTTCAGTTTTGAGGTGGATATTCATCTCACATCGGCTCAGAAGAGGCCCGTGACTAGTGGCAGAAAGAAGAGGAGCAGTAGAAGAGGGGGGCTGCTAGCGTCATGGCGACTGGTGGAGGTTCACGCAGCGTCTCTCCTACAAATATTGACGATACCTTTGAGGATACTGGGAAACCACTGTCGCATACCACACATTTAGATCATGAACGTCACTCGGTCTTAGAAGAGGATCTAGATGGAGATTTCCTAGACAGCAAACATCACAGCAAGGCAAGATTGGAGGCGAAACGCCGCCAACTTGCAGAGGTAAACAGAGACCATGCCGGCACCACGCGGCCTCAGTATCAACTTCCACAGCTCAACCAAGGTAGGCCAAGTTGTTCTGATTTGCAAACTTTCATCATTGCCTTTGATGGCGAAGAGGAAAATGTGTTCAGAAATAGCCGGGCACAAAGTATCTTATATAATGCCATTCCCAAGATTTTCGGGATCAACGTGCACAATATGAGACCAAATAAACAAAAAAACCTGATCGCAGTGGACCACAAACACGGCGAAGAACTAAAGCTTTCAGACATTACTGACATCTGTGGCCACAAAGTCAAGTGCTACATTCCACTAGGGGACCGATTAACAAAATATGTAATCCGACATGTGGTAGACATCAGTGTAGACGACATCAAAGCACAACTTAAGACACATGACATCCCGATCCATGGAATCAAAAAATTTATGCGAAGAATAAACGGAGAACTGAGTGATACAGGCACTGCTCTGCTTACCTTTCTAGACTACATTCCCCCTGAGAGTATTTGGTTAAACGGCTTCCTCCATAAACTAGAGGTGTATATACCACGTCCCACTCAGTGTTTTAAATGTAAAGGTTTTAACCATACCTGGAAAGGCTGCACCAAAGACATTAAATGTGGGAAATGCTCTGGTTCCCATTACACGCAAGACTGTACATCAGATACACTTACCTGCTCAAACTGTGGTGGCGATCACGACATTACATTCAAACAATGTCCTTCATACATAGCAGCAGCAGCAAAAACTAAGGTTCTCCCTACCAACAACCTGCTATACAGTAGTGTACTGAAACAACCTAACACAGCCCATCATCAAACACTACCTCACACTCAAACACAGCCTTTGCGTGTACCTGATATATCTGTCACCGACACTCCCACAACCCCGGGGTCCAACCATCTCTCACAAAATGCACAACTGAATCCTGATCTTGTTGAAACTCTTGTCACTCGCATTGAAAATGATCTTGTTGAAACTTTTATCACACGCATCGAAAATGCACTAGAAAAGACGCTGGACCGACTTCTAACTAAATTCTTTACACAAGTAACACAACCCACCCCTGAGGCTGACCCAAAAGACATCCCATCAACAGCTACAGACACTGACATCCGCCCAAACAAAGCCACCATTGCTGGACACACATTGTTTGAACAGATGATAGAAAAACTCATAAATAACTCCCTAGCACGCCTTACCAAAATCATTCCACAGGCTGACTTGCCACAAACCCAAACCGCCAGTACCAAGAGTAAGACACAGCCCACATCCACATCTAGGTATCCAACACGTACTACTACTGGCATGCCAAGGAAAACAGACACATCCATAACCCATACATCCTAAATGGCTCCCCTAACCTTCATGACTTGGAACGCAAAAAGCATTAAAACATCCCTCACAGAACTTAAACAATTCCTTTACTCATCCAAACCGGACTTAGCTTTCATAACCGAATCCTGGCTCACTCCCAAACAAAATCCTATTTTTAAAAACTTTCAGATGCAGAGACTGGACAGACCAAACCGTATGGGTGGTGGTATTTTCCTCCTAACACGGAGTAACATGACATGTAAACCTGTAACGCTTACACATTTTGTAAATGGTAAACTAGAAATTTTAGCATGCCTAATACCCTACAATGGTACACACATATCCTTTCTGGGTATATACAACCCTGGTGGCACAATAAATTTAAATGAACTGGAATTTTATCTAAACCAATTACGGCAACCGATCATTGTTACAGGTGATCTAAATGCAAACCACCCCACATGGAGTAGAGGTACCCAAAATACTGCAGGCACCGATTTATATAACTACCTAGACACTACACCATATATTCTACTTTCGCCGCCCTACCTTGCAACCTACTTTAACTACAGAACCAATTATGAAGCCTCATTGGACATCTGCTTTGGCTCGGCGCACTTTCAACATGAACTACAGTTTCATACTGGACCAGATATTGGTAGTGACCACAAACCCCTCATTTATAAAATTTACTAACTTTCAGCCACCAACCCACCCCCTAACGCTCCCCAAGTGGAACATTAAGAAACTAGATAAGAAAAAATGGGCTGATACTGTCTGTCTCCCAGATACAGACGATGTAGACCCAAACACGCGACTGTCCACAATCACCTCGGCCATAAATTCTGCAGCCACCCAAATGCTTAAGAAAACTTCAGGACATAGGTCCAACAAACCACTTAAACCGTGGTGGAACGCAGAATGTGCACGAACAGTCGCCTTACGCCGACGAGCCATACAAAAACAAAGACGTCAACCCTCCCTACAGAACTGGGTTAATCTCCGGCGGGCCACAGCAGAAGCCAAAAAAACCATACTGTCAGCAAAGCGAGCATCATGGGCAAAATTTTGTGATAGCCTCACACCCACTACGCCACATTCAAAAGTCTGGGCTACATTTAACAGCATTAAAGGTCGCCCAACATTCCCTTCGTTCCCCTGATGATCAACGGTTCACTCTGTCAAACACCTCAGGAGCGTGCAAATGTTCTTGCTGAATGTCTTAAAGTTACCCTCTCAACACCCTTCTTTCATGCCCAAGAACTCCCCCTCAGACAAGAAATTGACCGTGCCATACTGCTACCCATGCTCGGCGTCGACAACATGTTCACCTTAAGCGAGCTACACTTAGCCTTAACTCGCCTACCTCTTGGCAAGGCACCTGGAGAGGATGGAATTCCATATGAACTCATTAAATATCTTCCATCGACCGCACATAGTACTATCCTAAACTATTACAACCTATGCTGGACTCACGGAAATATTCCCTCACAATGGCAGACCAGTATTATTCTTCCGTTCCTTAAACCAGGAAAAGACCCATCCCAACCTGCGTCATACAGACCTATTTCCCTACTATCATGCATCAGTAAAGTCATGGAAAGACTAGTACATACTCGCCTCCAATGGTACCTAGAGTATAATAATATTATACCGTCACTCCAAGCTGGATTTCGACCGCAATGCTCCACACTCGATCAAATACTTTGCCTTGAACATGAAATCCGCACCGCCCTCAGAAGCAGCAAATTTTGTATTGTTCTCTACTTAGACCTCAAAGGAGCTTTTGATAGCATTCCTCATACTTGCCTCCTCGCAAAGCTTGCGCGTTTAGGCGTACAGGGAAGATTACTTTTATGGTTAAAATCCTATCTTACGAACAGGACCTCTAAAGTCTATATACAAGGCGAGTTTTCCGATGACATCCCAATACAAACGGGTGTCCCACAAGGCTCCATACTAAGCCCAACCCTTTTTGCTGCATTCTTAGCAGATTTGCCAAACACCCATCCTGTTCACCTCTCAGCGTACGCCGACGACTTAACATTGTATTATTCAGACAATGCCTTACCTAACACAGTCTCAACAATGCAAACAGCACTTGACCACCTCATAGATTGGACACAACAATGGGGCCTTCAAGTTAGTACTACCAAAACCTATTATCAAATTTTCACTAAAAAAGACTTGCTCATCTACCTATAATAATAATATAATATAATAATATGTTTATTCAGGAAAGGTACATACATAGAGAGATTTTACATAAGTGGATCAATTTATAGATAGAGCTAGTACATACAATGCCTAAAGCCACTATTACGCAATGCGTTTCGGGCAAGAAAACATTAATATCTAAAACTTAATACTAATTGGACAAAAAGAATAAATGTTTTGAGAATAGATACAATTAAAGGTACAAAAAAAGGGGGGAACATGACTGAAAAGCAGCACAAATACAATATGTAGACAAACAGCGTTGAATAAAAAAAAATAGACATGGGTTGACAATAGAGGGGTAAGGTAGGTTACAGGGAGTTTATCAGGTAGTGTTAGTTTAATCTTAAACTGGTTGAGAGAGGTACAGTCTTTAACATGTTGGGAGGGGGTCATTCCAATTCTGGGTCCCTTGATTTGTAGAGCATTTCTAGTTTGTTAAGTCGTACTCTGGAATATCAAAACTGTATTTATTTCTGGTGTGGTGCTCATGGGTTCTGTTACAGCTTTCAATGAAGCTTTTGAGGTCAGGATTGGCATTACAGTTCAGCGTTTTATATATGTATAATACACATGAGAGAATGTGCAGTGACTTAATATCTAACATATTGAGAGATTTGAAGTAGGGGTACCGAGTGATGAGTGATGTCTGGGCCGAGTTGGATATTGTCCTAATAGCAGCTTGTGTGAGTAATTAGAGGACGTAAATGATTTTGGGTAGTAGAACCCCAAGCACAAATACCATAGTTGAGATATGGATAGATGAGGGAGTACAAGAGAGTCACCAGGGCAGGGCGGGGTACA